>WAAF01020823.1:0-274136 GCA_013400475.1 Tricholaema leucomelas | reverse complement strand
GTGATGGAGCAGGGAAGTGGACTGGGAAAGACATCAGAGTTGTGGTCAATGGGACAGAGTCTAGCTGGAGGCCTGGAACTACTGGACTTCCCCAGGGGTCATTACTGGGACCAGTATTATTCAATGTATTCATCAATAACCTGGATGAGGGCATGGGGTGTAGTGCCAGCAAGTTTGTTGATGACACAAAGCTGGGTGGAGTGGCTGACATACCAGAGTTCTGCTGCCCTTCAGAAAGAATTAAGACAGGCTGCAGAGTTGGGCAGGGAGAAATTTCATCAAGTTCAACAGGGGTAAGTGTAGAGTTGTGCACCTGGGAAAAAAACAATCCCGTGCATCAAATAGATTGGGGACTGACCTGTTGGACAGCAGTGATGGGAACAAGGACTTGGGAGTCCTGGTAGATGGAAGAATGTCCATAAGCCAATAGTGTGCTCTTGTGGCCAGAAACGTCAATGCCACTCTGGGGTGTATTAGAAGGGCTGTGATTAGTAGGTCGAGGAAGGTTCTCCTTCTCCTCTACTCTACCCTGGTGAGGCCTCATCTGCAGTATTGTTCCAGTTCTGGGCCCCCCAGCTCAAGAAGGATAGCGAGCTGCTTGAGAGAGTCCAGCGCAGAGCCACCAAAATGATTAAGTTTAACATCTTTCTTATGAGGAGGGACTGAGGGAGCTGGGGCTTTCTAGCTTGGAGAGGAGGAGACTATGGGGTGACATGATTGACTTATAAATATGTAAGACCTAAGTGCCAGGAGGATGGAGCCAGCCTCTTATTGGTGATGCCCAGTGACAGGACAAGGGGCAATGGGTAGAAGTTGAGGCATAGAAGGTTCCATGTGAACCTGAGGAAGAATTTTCTCCCTGCGAGGGTGACAGAGCACTGGAACAGGCTGCTTTTGGATGGCTCCTACTTTTTGCACAGCTGTTGGTTTTACACCGTCCCTGCTTTTGGATGTTTCCCACCACTTTTGCGCCATTCTGTGCAAACCTGCAGGCTTGGCAAGCCCTGGGGTCCTTTGAGAGAGCTGCCGGTGGCACCTGAACCGGCTACTCTCGGACCGTATCAGCAGTCAGCTTCCTGGCTGCCTTCTGGACTGGGGAGACCCTAGCAGTTTGGCTCTCCCCTGCTGCTGCTAAAGCAGTGTTGCTTCCACAAATCCCTGTCTTGTGGCAGCTGTGTCTTGAGACATTTCTAAGTTTGGCAGCTTTGCCACTCACCCTGGGCTTCTGCTGTGTGGATCCAGACTACTGGATATTGTTTGCAGCATCAGAATCAGTCAAGCCACAGAAAAAAATCCAGCAAGGGATCACTGTTGAATACATATCTCACCTCCATGAGTAAAGCCTGCCATTCCCTTAATTCTCTGTTCAGCCTAATTGATAGTGGGGTAAAGCTGTGTTTATAGCTTAGCCTTTTCCATTTAATCATAGAATCAGTCAGGGTTGGAAGGGACAAGGATCACCTAGTTCCAACTCCCCTGCCATGGGCAGGGACACCCTACCCTAGATCAGGCTGGCCAGAGCCCCATCCAGCCTGACCTTAAACACCTCCAGGGACGGGGCCTCAACCACCTCTCTGGGCAACCCATTCCCAGCTCTCACCACTCTCATGGTGAAGAACTTCCTAAATCTCTAAATTTGTCCATAACATCTCTTTGAAGAATTCCCTGTAAATAAATCTACAGTAGTTTTGTATGTAGTTTGGGGGGTGGGGTTTTCAGGAAAACAAAATAATTCTATTTTTATAATTCCTGACTTGGCCACATTAATTCCCTGCCTCCAGGACAGAAATCACTTTACAACAGTTGTTATGCAATGTAATGAGATTCTCTCACTAAAGGCAAAACTTATGAAGACAGAACTACAAGCTGAGCAGCAGCATCAACTTAAATTCAAGCAAAATAACACTGGACACTTGGCCTTACCACCATGTTGCACTGCTACTGAAGAAGGCTTAACTATTTATTTATACACTTAGTAGTGTTATCTTTTGCTAATTAGCTGGGGAAATACAAGTATCTGCCTGACAGAAAACAGCTCAACTGAGGAAAATAAGATTTTACAGAAGTAGATATTGCAAGGAAGGAAATTAATTTGTAAACATAAATTCAAACCCAGGTTGTACATATTTTAAGCAGATTTTTCCCCTCCACAACCCGCCAAAAGTCAGATCACTTTGTTGTCTATTTGTAAGTTCTCATCAAAAGTGACAGTTCAAACACACAACTCCAAGTGCTACAAAACAAAATAAGCCAAGACTTACTACTAGTACTTTCCAGTCAAAACAAACCTGTTCAGACCCAGCCCCAAATGAGTGATAATTAGACAGGTGTGCTAGTTTGAAGCTAGCTAGATGTGATGGTTTGGGTTTTACCCACCCCCCCCCACTTAAGAAAAATCACCCATACTAGACTCAGCAGCTGGAAATTAAAGAATGGAGCTTTGTATTTACAGCTTAACACAATATACAAGCAGATCTTTACAATCCATACAGAAATATACAAGTTAAAAAGTAATACAGAAACACAACAGCCCTCCCAGAAACCAGAGTCCCCAGGAGGGGCTCCCAACCACCCCTCCACCTCCTTTCCAACCCTCTACCTTATCCCAGACTTTGCCTTATGTTCAAGGTGAGTTTGGAGAATTGGCCAGGGGGGTTAGGTAATAGATGGATTAGTTAGACAGCAAGTCAGGGAGAGAAGGGAGGCAGCCAAAAGCCAGAGAGCAACTCTGTTATCTGTTATATTTGTGTTCTTGTTTTCATACACCTCAGCAAGCCTATGAGTGAAGTAGACATCATCACTGTTTCTTTTTCACAGCCTGTAATCTGATTCTCACCAAAATAGTCTAGCTAGTTTCAAACTAGCACATTAGTGCTAGGAAAAGTAAAGCACATATACTTTACAGTCCAACAACAAAACAAAGAAATAATACAAAAACCAATCACCTAAAAAAGAAAAAAACAACAACAAAAACCCCACATACACCAAATCAATACTGAAGTAAACAGAAAGAAATCTGCTTCAAGTTTGCAGTAGAATTATCTCAACCAAGTAGGTTTTCTTCTGAAAAGTATATGACTGTGTTAGACATACTGCACCCTAATCATATGATGATGTAATATATAGCAGTCTGTCTATGGGATGAAAAAGCTTGTATTATCTATTATCATATATAAGGATATGAAATAAAAATGTAAGTTGCACTGCAGTTACCAGGAAAAAAAAACTGTTATGTTTCTAGAAGTGCTGACAGAAGTAACTAGCACTATCTCCACACTGGAAGGTCTGCTTAACATCTGAACACATGCACCACCTCTCAGGAACTCAATTTCATGGGAAGCAAGAGCTGGAACAAAACTTACAATGAAGGGCTCTTAGCTGATATACATTCAAGACAGTCAATGTCTGCAGAATGCCAGATGTAAGGGCTGTTAAAAAGCTCTACCACCAAGTCTTTGCAAATAGACATTCTGTCATTTGGAACAAACTAAGCAGGTAGAGTTAGCATCTTATTTACTAGGAGCTACTAAAAAGAAAGATACAGAAAGAGCTGCTACATGAAACAGAATCACTGTTTGTTTGCATCTTAACTAAGAATCCAGGTGACCAAGAAGCTCAACAACATCCTGGCTGTATCAGAATAGTGTGATAAGTAGGACTAGGGAAGCAATTGTCCCCCTGTACACAGCACTGGTGAGGCTGCTCCTTGAATACTGCATTCTGTTTTGGGCCCCTCACTACAACAAGGCCCTTTTGTTGCTGGAGCATGTCCAGAGAAGGGCAATGAAGTTGGTGAGGGTTCTTGATCCCAAGTCTTACATGCAGCAGCTGAGGGAACCGGGGTTGTTTAGCCTGGAGAAAAGGAGGCTGAGGGGAAACCTCATTGTTCTCTACAACTACCTGAAAGGAGGTTGTAGTGAGGTGGGGGTTGGTCTCTTTTTCCAATTAACAAGTGATAGGACAAGAGGAAATGATGTACTAGGAGAGGTTAGATTGGATATGAGGAAAAAATTCTTCACCAAAAGAGCTGTCAAACACTGAAACAGGCTACAGAATCTTCATCCCTCAAGGAATTTAGAAGTGGTGCTCAGTGACATGGTTTAGTGGTAGATTTGGCAGTGCAGGGTTAATGGCTGGACTTGTTAATCTTAAAGGTCATTTGCACTCTAAACAACCCTATGGTTCTAAGATAATGGCACAGCAATATAAAAAATACAAGACAAAAAGAATCCATACTTTATTTACACATCTGCTTCAGACAGGGAATTTAGAAATTACTCTTGTCAATAATAGAAAAGATTTCTACAGCATAACTTGGCTATGCACCACATGCCCTCTGAAACCAATAGTAATAATTTTCAGTTTTATGGGAAGAATTTCAATTAAATGGAAGACCAATTGCATATGCAAAAAAATCTTTATTACTATGATAAGATGTCTATAATATCCATGCCATAAACACTGTCTCCTATAATGGGTAAAACTGAAGGCAGGCTGCAAAGATTACAGACTCAGATTCTAGTACTGGCACCACTCTTTGATTCTAGCATTAGTTTTGGTTTCCATCTGAATAATTACAAATAGTCTAGCAAGTGATGTAAATATTGAGACTGTGAATATTTTTCACTACTTCCTTTAGGTATTTTCTAAACATGGTTTCAAGGTTTTACTTTATCAGCTACCTGCATAGCATCAAGGCACTACAGACTGGAGCTACTACTCAAAGACAACTTGTGAAAGTTCACAGGCACTAGAATGACTGGATGTAGATCCAGTATCTACAGTCTCAATATGAAAACTTCTCTTTAATTTTGCATGCATAGAGAAATGAAAATAAAGAACAAAAGATCTTGCTGAAACTATATGACTTTCAACTGTGTGACAGCTACATGGTGCCTATTTTTACTTAAGGAGAAAACAAACTTTCAACAACCTGGAAATTCATTTATGATTACCTCTACAGTAAGTATTTATTTACTATGAGCTGAAATGTTGAAAGACCATTAGAAAAGCCACTAAAAGAAGTTCTCACTTGCAATAGGCTCTAAGGAAAAAAATATGGCTCAGCAGATAAGCAATTGTGTCCACTATTCTGTGAATGTCAATCCTTGAGAGGATTGCTCTTCTACCAAATACTAAGTCATTGCCCAGTTATTGTATATACCACTTCACATCACAAAGAAGCATCCAGAACGTAACCATTCTACACTAGACAAAAAAAGAAACTTGTCTAGGGGCTGCTCCCACACAACAAGGCCAAAAGAAATCCCCGCTTCTCAGCAGCAATGCCATATTGCACCACTGCAGACTGCCACTTATGAAGGGCAGAGGGGAAAAAGATATCCCACAAGAAACCAAGCAACATCCTCTGGAAAAGGATTCCTACAGAGCCCACCACTGCAGTCTCTGTGGTACCCACTGTCTTGGATAGTAGGATTTCTGCCTCCTTAGTGCTTAAATGGGGATCCTAAGTATGAAGATTCGTCCCAATGTAAAGAACAGAAAATCTTCCCTCCCAACAGCATGTCCACTGAAGTTTGGGAAGTATAGGAGTCACTGTCACTTTGACATATAATGGGCTAACACATCAAGGCAGTACCCTGCTCTGGGTCATCTGTCCTTGCTACTGGCCACCACTGAAGCTGCTCAGTCACCATTAGTTCCTCCTCTCTGTAGTAGAGACTGAAGTATCTCTTCCCAGGTATCTCATGGTTCCCTCACAGAAGGCAGGTTTGGAGTTATCATATTGCTCTTTGCAGACAAACTGATTCCTCAGTAGCTCACTGCCTCTCCTCACCCCCAATACACTTTTTCCAGCATCTACAACAGGTTAGACAGACCTCTCCAGAATATAGGACAATTTTGGACAAAATGTCATCTCAAGAATGGAGACTCTACAGACCATGAATAAACGCAGACTACAAAGCTATTGCAATAACGCAGCAGTTACCTGAATGTAGTATTACTGCACATATAGTTCCACTGACAATCACATTTTCATTTGATGAAAACAGAAGTGCAACCACTTCAATCTGTCCCTTAACAATTCATTTTACTGTAGCCAGACAATTGTGAGTTATTTTTTAAACCTGAAGAAACTTCTAATAGTAAGTAACAGCTCCTTTTAAATAGTTTAAACCCAGATTAACATCCCTGTCTACACAAGACCAGCAAAAACTTCTAAAAACAACCAATGAGGCAGCATTTTTCCCTCCAGGTTGACAAAGAACTAGCATTCAAATGGACTCAAGTATGAAGCTTTTCAAGCAGGCTTACCTCGGATTCATCTGTTGATTCCTCATTAGACCTGGTTTCCTGAAAATGACACAAAGAAGGTAGCTGAGTAGATAGGTAGCTGAGCAATACTTCCCTTTTTAAAGTACCTTTTAACATCTTTATTGAAGAACAGAATTGGAAGCAACTCAGTTTCCAACCTTTTCATTCATACCAAATTCACGCTTGCACTTGCAATCTAGTGCCACACTGACACTCAGTGGCATCAGTTGGCTGTGATACTACTGTCAATTACCCTAAAAGAGTGATTGGATCATCAGAGAATCGCTCTCTGTTAAAGTTTCCCTCCTTCCACAAATGGTAGTAAGTTTTGCAAAGCAACCATCCATGTCTTGACATGCAAGTCAGAATAGCATTCTCAAGTTAACCACAAACTACCTTCAAGTGTATACCTATACAGCTGTTAAGAGCTTTGTATTTCACTTAAATAATTTCAAGCCATTTTCCACAGAAATGTGGCATTTAGCAAGTTTTTCCTTCCCATCCCAAGTGAATCCAAGCTATATGGATTTCTCTTGCCTTTGAAGAAACTGCACCTTTAAAACATCTCTCTCTGGCAAGACAATCATTTTTACTGTCCTACAAAAAAAATTTCCTAAGTCAACTCCTGCTAATCTTTCACCTGTCCACTGAGAAAATCTGCTGATGCAATGTCTCCTCAAGGAGGTCAGCAAAATGAAGATTTACTTAACGTATTTATCGTTATCAATAGCAATAAAAGGTTACAACTAATACACTGACAGTGAATGTAAGCATTTTAACAAGAAAATATGATATAAACAAAGAACGAGCAAGAGAGAAGGCAGCATTTCAAATCTTAGGAAGTACTATTTGGACAGCAAGATAAATGGGTACAGAATATCACCAGAAAAAGGAAAGGAAAAATAAAAAGAAACAAGAAAGACAAGACAGGGTGAAGGGAAAAGAAAAAAAAGTATACAGTTCCAAATACTTGAAAGAGAAATAGAAAGGATAGAAAATTTAGTGCACTCCCAGTGTCATTTTTGTCAAATTTACATACTTTCTGTGTTGATAAAATGCATTGATTGTGACCTCTAGGTAAAAAGCAAGTATCTCATTTGCATCAGTGGAGGTTCATCTTTAGCGATCTTGGTGACCATCAGAATAGATAGGGGAGAAGAAAAGCAGCATTTCTACTTGCTACTTGAAACTCAATGCAAGGCATTACCATGATTACTGCTTTGTGTTTCCTCTATTTTAATGGCTGCAGCCAGATCCACCACTAAATCACATAGAAGGGTTCTCTCCAAAGTCTATACTCAGGAGTTGGGAAATTGCAAGTAGAAAGAACATGCGAGTCAAGGGAAGATAGAGTAAACCCTGGCAGCTTTTCCTGGTTAGGTCTGACTCTCCATCAGTCTCAAAGTCTCTAGCCACAAGAAGCTTTTACCTTTTAGGAAATTTTAATTTTATTGCACAATCTTTATGCATCTTAAAAATCTACTGAACAGTAACCAAATGAGAACAGAACTAAAATAACTGTGGTGGAACACTACCAGCCTATCGGACAATAAAAAAGCCCTGCCGATCTCCCCTGAAAAACCAAGAGCTGCTTACTCAACTACTTTACACAGCAAAACTATTAGCACTACCATTTTGATATTCTCATACAATTCATAGTTTGTAACTACATTAAAATCTATTTTAAAAATAACAATAATAATCTGTTCTAAACAACAAAAAAGGCAACTACAGCAATTAGCATTTTTGCTGATACATGAGACTTTCCAGTGCAGCTACACTACTTACAATTATTTTCCTCCTGTAGTTCTATTTGCTCTTACAACTATTTTCCTCCTGTAGTTCTATTTGTTTTGGCTATTTCAGAGCACACAAATGTAAGGATAGCACCACAAACTCACTCACACCTATACAGGATGGAGTAACAGGCCACTTGCTGTTACTGCAACTGATTCTTACCTCCACCTGAATCACTCAATAAATATTAATCCAAGTTGCAAGTCTTTAAGTGTAAGGGAATCCTTGGAAAATATTGACCTGGCACACCAGAAGTTGATTCAAATAATCAGCCTGTGTGAATCATGAAAGTATTGATGTCTTGATTAAAGACACATACCCTGGTATCTCTACCATATTCACAAGCCACTGCAACTGCAGCTACTGAATTTCATAAATGGCATACAAATTCAAGCAAATGCTTCATGGCCTCTGCAGAAAATAGTATGCAATAATTCAGAGGGAGTCTTGGCCTAGGAAAAAATACAGGAACTGTAGCTGAATGTGCTTAGAATTGGTATTTGCCTGCTATCTTGCTTCATTAACAATTTTCTATGAAACGCTTTTTGCCCGAGTTCTCCCATTCAGAGAGACAAAGTGGAAGAGTAAACTGTAGTTATGACTGCTCTGGGGTTTTGTCAGGTTCTTCTTCACTCCCTCCAAATGCATCAACCAAGAGGATTACCCCCACTACTACTTTTTAGTCCTTGTAACTGTGAAAAGGAAATCCAACAGGGATTTGTAGATGATCAGAATTCCAAATCATGTAAGAATAGCTGTTATTGGTAGGTCTCAAACTCTAGGGGAAAATCAGCAGCACACTTCAGCCAGCTGGCAAATCAGAGAATGCACTGGGTTGGAAGGGACCTTTAAAGGTCATCCAGTCCAACCCCCCCGCAGTAAGCAGGGACTGTTATGTCAATGCAGTTGGTCAAGTAGCCTAAGAAGGGAGAAAGGGAACATGGATGAGTAAGCTATCGAAATATGAAGTGATCTCTCAACATTTTAATCTCTCACCATACTCAACTTCTCAATAAATTTTTAAGCTAACTTTCCAGTGTAACAGACAGAGTTCGCCATTCCCTGCCTTTGCAGGCATCAGGGGCTATCCACTACATGTTTGGACCCCTAAGTCTGCTGCAAGGGGAAAACCAGGAAACCTACACGCACAATATCTGCATCCCTTTCAGCAGGGATGCTCCCCACAGGAAATAAACAGACACGGTGAACACGGTAACTTTACTCCAATAGTCCAAAGAGAGGAAAACACAGCCGAAGGCCTGGTTCAGCAGAGAAACATGGATAAAGGACTGGGAACTTCACTTCTTGCTTCTACTTTTCTCTTGGGAACGAGTGGTCTAAGCAAGAAGAGCTTTAGGAGGAACCCACTTCAGAGAACCATGGGTCACGAACACAACTCCTCAAATTGTGTCTCAGGAGAAAACTCCCCGGTTCAGATGGACTTGCAACCGTCTCCTGTGCCACCTGGTAACCGACACTTTCTCATTTATTTCAGACCCTTCGACTCCTTACTCCAGACCACAGCAGTCTCACCTGCACGTTTAAACCCCTCTCTCCTGCTGAACCCCAGCCTCCCCCGTCAGGTGCTATCTAAAAAGCGGAGCCCTGAAGGCTTGCGCCACCTCCTCGCCGGGTATACCGAGATTTTTAGACAAAACCCGACAGGCAACCCCGGGCAGCCCTATCCGCGCAACGCGGCTAGTGAAGAGAGGTCCCTCAATGCCACTTCCATCTTCTCGCCCCCGCCCGGCGCAGCGAGGCTCCAAACCTCCGTTCCCTCACCACCGCCGCCGCCCCCCGCACGGCGCGCAGGGCTGGCTGACGGCCTCTGCCCCCGCACACTCGCGCTGTCCCCTCAGCCCCTCGCTCCCAGGGGCCTCCCCGGCCCCGCACTCCCTCCGCTCCGCTGCTCGCCCTCTCCGACGGGGCAGTACCCTCACGGCCTCTACCTTCTCCTGCGCTTCCGCCATGGCGCGGCCAACAAGCGGTCATGTGAGGGGCAGGAAGCAGAGGCGGGCGGCGCACCCTGGGAAATGTAGTTTCGGAGGGTGTGGCTCTTCTCCCTCTCTTTTCGTTTGTTGTGGTGGTTGGGGTTTTGAGGTGGTTCCTTCCCATTTCTGGGTATCGGAGCAATAGCTTACAACCTACACCAACAACAGAGCCAAGGCTCGGCCAAACAGGGCCAACAGAAAGTCACAGAACGGATTGAGTTGGAAGGGGACCCTTTAAGCTCACCCTGCAGCGAGCAGAGGCACCTTCGACTAGACCAGTTTGCTTACAGGCCTGTCCAAACCGACCGGGAATGTTTCCAGGGATGAGGCATCTACAGCCTGTCTGGACAACTTCTGCCAGTGTTTCACTACCCTCAGTGTAAACCTGACATCTCAGGCAGGTTTTCCTTCTGCCCTCAGTTTCAAGTGAGACACATTTTTAAGCAGAATTCCTTCAGTTCCCACAGGGCTTGCACTCAGCTATGACAAAACTGAAGGTGGCCACCATAGTGAACGGTAAGATGGCCTCTGTTTGGCAAGGGTCTGGGTGCAGTTGAAGCTGCGTGCCACTTGCAGTGTATGAGTGTGTCTATATTTAGCCTGTATCTAGGGCTAAACAGTAGAGGTTGTTCTGTCCAGCAGAGAAGGAGAATGGGGAATGGCAGAGAACACCTGCAGGGTGAAGTGAAAACAGATTTCAAGAAGCAGCCAGAAATACCAATGCCAATATAAAGCATACAAAGCCACACTCAGTTCAGCAAATGCATGGTGGTCACAACAGCCAGGAAAGCAGTTCCTAGGACAAGGAAAAGGATGAGCAGGAAGAGCCCAAACAGGAGACTGCCCTCAGCAGACACGATATTTGTGGCTGAGGAGACACCAGCTCAGGTCAGCCATCTTAGCTGACTCAGAACTGCTAACAGCTTTTAGACAATTGGCTGCTCTATGGTTCTGTCCCAGCAAAACCAGGACACTGTGCCTCCTGCCATGCTGTACTCTACCATTTCTCCAGGAAAAGACCTATTTATGGTGCCCATCTGACATGCACAGATCTGTTTTCCCTTCTATCTGCTAGTAAAATGTGTGGCTCTGTAGTGGCCTCTGTCCTCTCTTGACTTCTTACTTAATTTATCAGTGTTGAAATTGCCCTCACGCTAGTGTCAGGCTAAGGACTTTAGAAAGCCTAAATATCTTCTAGGAGCTGCCACATTTTCTCTTTTCTAACTTTAAAACAAAACTCAAGCACCTTGTTCACACTCAAATTACTTTCTTATGTTAAAAGCACAAGCAAAGTAAAAAAGCAATAGACAGCAATTTACATTACTTGTATTTTGCCATTGGAGCTACTCCACATTTAAGGCAGAGCTACGGTGTTAACGTACCCAGTCTCTATCTTTGGGATCAAAAATTTAAAAACATGCAAGTCAACCTTGGCAATAAAAGAGAAATCCCAGAATATAATGCTGGAAGACCAAAAGCTCATACAATTAAAGTTAATAGCAGAGAACATTACCCTGGATGGGAAAATCATCTATATCGTTGCCATACCTTTAGAAGCTAAGTGCCAGAATTTCAACCGAGAAGAGAGAGAACTGTTCTTTATAATTACTATGAGAAGGTGACATTAGGGGAGAGAGAGCTATCAAAGTTATCATTCTAAGCACAAAAACACATGAATTTAACTATCATAAATACATTTCATTTGCAACTAACATGATGTACCAAAACTTCCTCTTCTGAACTGTTCCCAGATGTCTATGGACTATCAGGGTAGTTTGGCAAAGGAGTGTATAAATGTCATCCTGGCCAGGTAAGTCAAGGGATGTGTGCAGCTGCCATTGTACAAAATGCTGTTGATAATTCAGCTGAATATAATAGTAAATTTCAAGTCACTTTTGTTGCAAAAAAAAAAGATTGATTCAAACTGGAATAGGGCAAAGAACCACTAAAAGGATCACAGACATGTAGGTTCAATTCTGTTGGAGAAGACTGAATAAAAGGAGGACTTGGCTCCTCTGTCTAGAAATAAATAAAGAAAGAGTAAAAAGCTGAAGAGGAAGAAGAGCTATTAAAGCAAATGGTATAAGATCAAACAGGTATCACCTCTTTTCAGTGCATTTAGGCTGGGAATGAGAAGTAGATTCCCATGTGTCAGACTTGTGTGGTCCTCAGAAGAACCTTGCTGGCAAGAAATTTAACTGATTTAGAGATGAGACTTAATAAACTTATATAAGAGACTGTGAGAGATGTCTGCTGATGGCTGGGTTGCTTATCCAGAGAATTCATTCCCATCCCATTGTGACCTTCTTGAAACTTAGTACTGAATCGATGAAAAACATATTGTTGCTGTTAATGGAGCCAGGATTTGTCCTGTACTGTGTAATGCAAAAGATGTCTTATCTGGTACTTGAAGACTATGTGTATCCAGTGAAAGGAAACTTTGTCCACTATGGTTATTTTTTCCACTTTCAGGGGAAAAAAGACAGAATAGAGGTTTTAGGTTTGAGGTTTTTTTCTTCAACGGAAACATTTTGTGGCACTTTTCAAACAGAAATAAACATTAATTATTGACTTTAAAAATGCCAATAAAAACAGAGTCTAAGGGAAAGGATGGCAGGTCTTGTAGACTTTGCTATCGTAACAGCTAACTGTACATTTGTTAAAGAGAGCAGTCAAGGAACAGCTGTTCTTGTTTTCATTGCACATAAAATAAGTAGTATGAACAATGTGATTTTCTTACAGCATGCTACTTATTTCTGGCAGAAACACACAAGCCTATTTTTTTTCCTTGTTTAAGTTTGAGATATGAATTCAATCTGCCCTGATTGTAGGTGTTTAACGTGTCAGGAAAGTGTAACACGCTGGCATCTGATTCTGCCACCCTTTGCATACCCATCCTCCAAAAGTGCTGAAAGCCATCAAGAAGCAATGACATCAGTGGGGTTAAAAATCTTTTGGCACATCCTGCAAAGCACTAAGAGTCCTACAGAGTTGAGCATGAGAACATTCCGGTCAACCTTTGTAGAGAAAAAATCTTAAGTGTAGTTCAGCATAAGTGGTAAATATAGCGCTGTCTAAGGGAAAGAAATGCTGTGTCCTGAGTTTATAAGCTCCTTTCTCTCTCTGTCTGCCAGCACATAGATCTGAAGTCAGTTGTACAAGAATTAGAGGTTTGGGATCCTTGGTGAGATTGTGAACACTTTGAAGTTTTGGTACAGTATTTTGGCTCAGCTCCACCTCAAGCAATAGGCTGTCTTGACCTTATTGTTTAGCTTTAGTTAGGCTCACCAAAAATAGTACCATTTGTAAGTATTTTCAAATAGAATGTTTAGCTATACCATGATGCTTTTAACATCCATAATGCCTGCATTAAAAGCAGAACTTCCAACTAATGGGAATTCTGCAAGGAACTTCAAACGGGATGCTGACACCCACATCCAGCTTTCTAAAGTCAAGTTTTTCAGGAGTTTCTGATTTATCTTTTGGACCTTGACAACATTCAGATTCCAAATACTGCTACAACTTTTATCTCTTCCTGACTACTGTGACACAACAAGTACCAAGTATCCATGTCATTTGGTAGAGATTATTGTATATCAGTCTCCAAGAGCTCTCAGTACCTTTCAAGTAGGATTGATTCATCCAACAAAATATTCAGCTGGGTTCTCTCTCACCACTCTTGCCCACCACTTATTCCCTGGGAAAAAAAAAAAAGGCAAAAAAAAAAAAAAAGGCCAAAACAAAAAAACAAAACAAAACAAAAAGTTAAAAGCATTTAAAAACACTATGCTGGATAAAACATAGCTAATATTGTTGTCAGGACAATAGAAGTTCAAAGGCTTTTCTCTTTCTGTTTGCTTGTAGAAATAAATTTGCAAAGGCTTTTCTTTTCTGTTTAGTTTTTTTCTTGTTCTTACTATCAAGGAATTATTTCTGTGAAGATGTTTTCAATTTGTATCGTAGCTTCCATAAATGTTCAGGAACTTGGTGCTTTAGAAAATACACTGTTTCACCTGTTAGCATTATACTGTTTTGCAGTTATTTCCTTTTTTCTTCTTAATCCACTTCTAAAATACATTTATCACATTTCTTCCTGACTTAAGTCCCTCAACAATGACTACAAAAACTATTCCATTGTTTTAAAAAATAATAACACCCTTAAATGACTTGAAGTTAGCTAAACCATGCTCATAAAGCTAAGCTTATTATATGCAAATCTTCATGGGATAATCATTACCAAGGATAAATAATACATTTTTGTCAAACTGAGCATCATAGTAACTGTCTTCTTCAATTGGTGCTAAAGATCACCCCAGTGGAATTTGTAGTATTGGCAAGAGAACAAGTAAGTGATGGAAGTCTGCATTACCACTATCATAGAATGGTTTGGTTTGGATAGGACCTCCAAAAGTCATCTAGTCCAACCACCCCACAGTCAGCAGAGACATCCACCACTAGACCAGGTTCCCTAAAGCCTTATCAAGTCTGACCTTGGATAATCTCCACGGCTGGGGCCTCAACTAACTCTCTGGGCAACCTGTTCCAGTGTTCCACAACCCTCATGGTAAAGAATTTGTTCCTAACAAACACCCTAAATCTACTCTTCTCTAGTTTGAAGCCATTGTCCTGTCACCACCAGGTTTTGCTAACAGTCCCTCTGCAAACTTCTTGTAGGCCCCCTTCAGGTACTGGAAGGCTGCTATTAGGTATCTCAGGAGTTTTCTCTTTTCCAGGCTGAACCACCCCAATTCCCACAGCCTGTCCTCATATCAGAGGTGTTCCAGACCCCTGATCATCTTTGTGGCTCCCCTCCTCTCGACCTGCTCCATCAGGTCCACATCAGGACAACAGAGATGGATGCAGTACTCCAGATGAGATCTCACAAGAGCAGAACAAAGTGGCAGAATCACTTCTCTGGATCTGCTGGCCACATTTCTTTTGATGCAGCCCAGGAGGCCATTTGCCTTCTGGGCTACAAGCACACACTGTTGATTTGCGTCCAGCTTCTTCACCTGTACCCCCAGCATCTTTACTGTGGGGCTGCTCTCAATCTTATCATCCCCTAACCTGTTTTGATATCTACAATTACCCCAACCTAGATGCAGGCCCTTACAATTTGCCTTATTGAACGTCTCGAGACTCTCCTCAGCTGACCTCTCCAGCCTTTCCAGCCTGTGCACTATGTCCCACCACTGCAGCATATTTAAATTCTATCTAGGTGATCAGCTATTTTTGTAAAAATGAGTGATAATAATATCAGGATGATTATTACCATGTTTTAAAAAACAGGTGATGTGTGTTCCCTGACTTTTAAAGACTTCTCCAAATTACAGAGACTTATTTTCAAATCCTCCAGGAATAACATTTCCCTTCATTTTTTCTGTCTTCTTCTCACCCTCACTCCCCATGTTTCTTCTGCTCCCCTTCTTCATCTTCCTTCTTAGGCAGTCTTTATTGAAAGACACCTTCTTGTGCTGTGCACAGCACACAGAGAAGATGAAAAAATGTGAAGAACAGTAAACAACATAAAGCCAGCACAATTATCCATTTATTAAAGGTAAACAAGGCCTATATATAAAGGGAGAGGTAGTAAGGGACCATCTTAAAAAACCTCACTGTTAAGAATATAAAGGGCCTAGCAGAGAAGGAGCAAGTCTGAAGTTGAAAAATTATTATACCAGGAGAAAATTTCATAGATCTGTAGATTCTGAAGCCTGATGGGAGTAGCACTGTGATTTAATCAGAGCTCCTCCCTAACATGGGCCATGAGATTTGCCTGAATTAATTCCTCTTTGTACCATTTTTTTTTTTTAAAGAAAATATACCTGGACATAACATTTCCAATTACACAGAACTCCCTCCACTTCTGCTAAGTCATTTCAAGGGCAGCTACAGCCACTGTTAGAAAAACAAAGAACCTCAGAGTGATGTCTTCCCAGGTGTGCTGGTTTGAGGCTAATTGGAATATTTTCATGAGAGAAATTAGATCATTGGATGGGAAAAGAAAATAATAGTGATGTCTACATTACCCATTGGTTTTGCTTAGGGATATAAAACCAAGAAACCATAACAAAGCTAATCAGTCTCTGTCTGTGGCTGCCTGCTTGCTTTATATATAAACTCCTCTGCCTGGATCTGTATAACCTGAACTAATCATTCTTCTTCTAACATCTCTTGCTGACCTTTCCTAGCTCACTCTGCACATAAGGGGGATTCTGAGATAAGGCAGGGGGTGAAAAGAAAGTGGGAGGAATACCCTCTTGGGCAGTCTGGCTGCTTGGGAAGGGATTTTACATTTCTGTATTACTTTTAACTTGTACATTACTGTATATAACTGTAAATATCTGTATATATATGCTTGTAAATTGTGCCAAGCTATAAATACGGCTTCATTCCTTAACTTCCAGCCAACTGAGTTAGTCTGGGTGAATTCTCAACCAGGGGGGAGGGGGGCAGGTAACTTCAAAACCTGCACATCAGGCCACAACACTGGTCCATCCAGCTCAATGCTTGGTCCTTGGTAGTGACAGTAAGAGGTTCTGTTTGGAGGGAGCACATGCCTCTGAGCTCCACCTCCCTTGTCTTACCTCAACATCTGCTGGCATGGAATTGGTGATATTAGAAAGTAGATGCCTGAGTGCTCCTTTTAGTATCTGTTAATGAACCTGCTGTTGATTCTGTTTCATTTGGGTCTGCTGGCATTACTTACCTTGACAATATCTTGAGGCAAGGAAGCTCAGAAGTTTTCTTCCTGCTGCTTAAAGAACTTCTTTCTTTTTCTCCCCTATTTTAAACATCTCTGTTATGGTTGTCCTGCCAGTTTTTATAAGTGTCTTCAGTGATATTGCAGGATTAGATACATAATGAGTTTTTTTCCATCCCTATAGCAAATTTAAATTTGCCTTACTTCTGCTTTTAGCCACTGCATTATGTCCACTGTGGCATCATCTGTCAGCAGATTTTGAAAGCTCTGTATTAAAAGTTTTCTTTTGCCCATGTGAGTATTCATAGCCTAACATGGAATCAATTATTTGCCAGGAGAAAAAGCAAGGTTCTGTTACAAAAGATGGTTTGCATCCTACAAATATTTTTTGTAGGCTGTCTGCTATGCCTGCAGTCTCTTACCATCTTGCTTAATTTGTGCCTAGAGGAACAGGACTCTGTTAATGTTAAACTACTGCAATGCACCCACTTCTCTTGCATTTATTTTATTATTGTGAGTAACTACCATTTTCAGCTGTCATTCCATTTTTGTATATTTCTTCTCTTTCCTAACAAAATTTAAACACTTCTTGTCTTTAATTCATCTAGCATTGATTTCTTTTTGTTTCTGTTTCCCATAATAGGCATTTTTATGATTCCTACCTTTTAATTTACATTCTCTGCCACAGTTTGTTTGTTGGGTTTGTTTTTTCTTTTTCTCTTTGAAACAACATACAGAAGTGAAAGTCTACAGATATAATCCTATAATGGATGCTTTTATGGCTTCCTCAAGGATATTTTGTGTTTTGCTGTCTTCTTGTACAGTCATTCTTTTAAGACTTCCCAGGTCCCATTTCTGTGTTCCTCCTAGCTGGCTATTCATTAATTTAATCTGTTTTGAAGCAGCATTGGTGTTTGTTTTTAGGAAGAACCATATTCTGTTGTCATACTTAAATATAATTTGATCCACGAGCATTGTCATAAAAGAAATTACTCAGATTTGATCTAATTTAAAATTACCACATAATGGTTAGAACAATCTTAATATACTGTTTGGTCCAAGACTGTCAATAACAAGCTTAAATTCAATCCCCATGTTCATAGTTAGGTTGTGTCAGCTTTTAGCAATTAGATTGCCTTCCTATGCATCCAGAAATGCTGTCTGACTTTGTAAGTGGCATCAATTCTTAAAATAAAATAAAATAAAATACATATTTAAGTAGGACCCGAAAACTTGACTGCAGGATTTTATAGTTTTATTAACATTTCTGGTGTTTGAAATTGAAAATCCAGAATTGCAATTGCTCAAACTTCAGTCTAGGTTGAGATAATTTTCACAGATGACATGCTTAGCAATGTGACCTCAGCAGAACTGTTTATCATGTGTGCTACTGGCACAGAGAAGTCCTTGTCATTACTGGATTATCATGACATTTCTGTCTGTGTGCTTATTGCAGGTTGCACCAGCAAGACAATCCTGTCTCGCAAGATGATTGGCGCAGTCTGTTTTGACGCATTGTGAGTTTCAAAATCTAAGTACCTGAAATGATGTGAAAATAGTTTTTGCTGTCTGTCAGGTGGGTGTATTGAATTGTGATGACATTTTTCATGTCCAAGAAGGAGACACAAAGAAATATGCAAAGGCACAAAGCCCTCTGAGGTAGTGCTGGACGACTGTCTCAAGAGCAAGGAGCATCCTCTTGGTGATCAGGGCAATGAGGAGATAAAGGGTAGCTAGGCATTGGAGATAAAGACCGAACCAAGCTGACAGTATGGACCCATGCACAGAATAATTTTGTTCTCCTGTTGTCTTTCTATATACAAGTGATATTGCACAGGTATTTTGCTATTATTTTCCTTAGACTCTTCCAAGTCTGCATGAATCTCAGTGACATACTGCTACTTTCACTCATACACACTACAGCTCCTTCTAGATACTGTTCATAGCCAACCAGAAGATGTTGTAGTACTAATTTTCCCCACAGATTTGTGGGATGTATGAGCACCTATCTGAAAAGCATTTAATCTGCAGTTACCTAAACCAACACATCACAAAAATCTCTGTTTTCCTAATCTTAGTGACATTCCTCTACATGAACTGTATTACAGTGTTATATAGACATGCTGTGGACATATGTGATCCAATTGTATTTTAATCTAAAGAAAAGGGAAGCTACTGGACCAGGTCCAGAGGGTGGCCACAAAGAAGATCAGAGGGCTGGAGCACCTCTCTTATGAAGACAGGCTGAAAGAATTTGGGCTGTTCAGCCTGGAGAAGAGAAGGGAGACCTTATAGCTACATTTCAGCATCTGAGGGGGATCTACAGGAAGGCCGGGGAAGGACTGTTTAGAAGGGCTTGTAGCAATAGAACAAGGAGCAATGGTTTGAAACTGGAGCAGGGTAGATTTAGGTTGGACGTAAGGAAGAAGTTCTTTATGATGAGAGTGGTGAACTACTAGAATAGGTTGCCCAGGCATGTGGTTGAGGTCCTATCTCTGAAAACATTCAAGATCAGACTCAGCATGGACCTGGGCAGCCTGATCCAGTTGGATGTGTCCCTGATTACTACAGGGTGGTTGGACAAGGTGGCCTTTGAAGGCGCCTTCCAACCCAATGCAATCTGTGAATCTGTGATATGGTAGAATAAGATTGATAGAACATAGGCCATCCTTCTTTTAATCTTGAATTTCATGCCTGGTGAAGGTTTTGTTAACTCAAAGTGTTAATTGAAAAGATTGGCCATAGCAACATTTGTTCAAGAACCCAGGAGAAACAGTTTGCCAAAAAATTAAAGGAGCAAGTTGCTAGCTAAATAGCAACATTTTCATCAAAGACAATCCTGAAGAAAATGCAATATGCTGCATTGATATTTAGATAGTGGACAGAGGAGTTGTCACTGCAATATAAAGATTCTTTATATCTGTCTTGGGCTGCCTCACTTGCTGTGTTGTGAAAACACAGCAAACCTGGTTGTTTATGCCACATCTTCTCATTTATTCTCTCTTTAGAATTCTTTTGGAAGCCTTTTCTAGCTGAGACAAAAGTGATAACACTTTCTGAAGTTAAAAAAAAATACAAACCAAAAAGTAGTTTGCATGTATTTTCAAAATAACCTGCTTCTTCTATGTACCAAAAGTGCTCCTAATTAGGTAATATTTTCAAAAGCAGCTGCTTATCCGTGCTGCTGAAGCTGATAGGAGATTTATTATTGATTCCAGTAGGAAAAGATTTAGGCTTTTGAAAATACCAGGCATTATTCTTCAAATAATTAATAGAGAAGAAATAAACAGTTAAAACATTGGCATATAGATACAGAAAATTCCATTTTCTTCTTGGCTGTGTTGTATCTTGCCTTTGACTCTCAGGAGCCAAATCACTAAAGCTTAGTAAAGCTCTCTCCTATTCCTTTTCTTCAGAAGTGTTATTTCTGATAATTATTTTCCCTCACTTCTTTTGATCTCCTCTGTTACTGAAGGTTTTTAATGGAGTCAATGTTAAATAGATCATTGGAAAATCCATTTTGTATTTACAGTGAAAAACACTTTTCTTCTTCTTCTTCCTCTTGACATACACTTAACCTCAAGGAAAAATACTTAGCTTTCCACTTACTTAAATAGTGTACATAACATACAGGAAATGATTGATGAGGTTATCAGAGTTCCTACCTCAGGATTACTATATGCTTTCCATGCATAATGTTCTGGTTATAACCATCGAGCATATTACACTAACATTTTGAAGTGAATTTTCAACTTTGCCATCTTTGTGTATATATTTTGTAATACTGCTTAGTTGAGATCCAGAGAGTGGAAGGAAGGAAAGAACTAAAAATGTGAAAAGGGAGGAGAAGCAACAAAATAAATTAAGCCACGATTAGACTCCTGCCAAGCAGATATCTACTGATGTTGCTTTTTGACAGATGTGACATGAAACTCTGGTTCCACTAAATTGAATAAGGATTTTGCAATTCATCAAAACGGGGTTAAGACTTCACCCAGATATTCTATATTCCCTGTTAAACAGAGGGCTGAAGCATTCAATAGGTATAAACACATGAAATTAGAGACACATATCTGGCTACAGCAGGAAATGAAAAAGGTCCATGCACTTTATGATGATGTGTAAAGTTGCCTTCATCCCCAGTTATTACATCATAAATGAACCATCTTAATTAAGATACAGATCCAGCAATTTCATTAATGAGAGAAGTTAAGTTCTCTGCAGCCCAAAACCTTCCATTAAATGTGTCCTAAGCCTGTGCAGGCTCTCTAGCTGGTGCTACCACCATACCAAGATGTTACACTGCTTCAGCAGAGGTACACAATGAGTCCTGGACAGAAGAATAAGCCCTTGATAGTCTGAATGAACTCAGCTTTCTTTCCACTTGTGTGATATTCACACAAATAATTGTTTACATTTCAGGCCCTTTTTACACTCACAGAAAACAATAATAATAATAATAGGCTTCAGTGTAACTGAAGATCAGGTCATCAGTTTATTGCCATCAGGCATTTTAATCACAAATTCCTATACCTATGAGGCAACCTTTCCATTTACAGAAAGCACAATCTTCACTGTGGGTTCTGTTTTCTGGTGCTCTAATCATAACCTAGCTCAGGAAAAAAACCCTCTTAAAACCTTTCTTTCATTACATCTTCAGCTGCATGTATCAACTGTCTCCTTTGCACAGCTATGTTTTCCTTGCCATCTCTTCCCATCCTCTTACATCCCCTCAGGATTTGACCTTAGATCACATAGCTGAAGTCTGAAAGTTCACCCTGGGACAATCGTTGATTATGAAGCAATGTCAGAGAAGCAATCCAGGTCCCTGGGGTGCAGGGTAGTGTCTGTAAGTGGTGCCTGAGGTAATATACAGACTATTTAAGTATCTCCTCTTACCTCCCTCCACCTTGGAGTGGAATACCTTTTTAGTCAAATATGTTCTCAGTGAGTTTTATTCTGATGTGGGAGACCTACTTAACTGACAGAGTATCAGCAGATTTCATCAAATTCAAAGTAAGGCTACTGAAGTTACATTATCCAAAGGCTGGGGATTAAGAAACTTCTGTACAGTCCACCAGCCCCTGACACGAAAACAAGACTTGTCAAACATTAATAGTCCTGCTGAAGTCAGTGGGCCCTACTAAGGAAGTGATTAAACTCCAAAGCTTGTTAAAGATATGAGTGTTTCACAGAAAAAAAGGCCACACAGCTTTTATGCATAGTTTTCCTACACATCAATCTATACAGCATGTGGTGATGGGTATGGAAATGTTCACAAGAGGCTTGCTCTCAACAATGGATGCTGATAAATACAGCTGCCACATGGCAATAAAAGTATGATATCCTCCCTAAAAGTCAGCTTTTGCATTTGAAATAAATTCTTGCAATTCTTTCAATTCTTTAGCCCCCAAGAAGGCATTTGGTGGATAATAACATTTTTATGAGCTGTTGGGTTGGATATTGAAGGGAGCTGCCCGTTGCATGCTGAACGTGCACAGCAGTGCCAGAACTCCAGCCCTCACCTTCCCACTTCATTTAAGCAGATTTTTAGTATGGTGCCGAGAAACAGCCTCAGTTTTATCTGTGCCAGCGGTGGCAACTGACAGGTCACACCAAAGGCATTTCCCCACAGTGTTCACTGGCAAGCCAGAAAAGACCCACAGTGCTTGAAAAATGTTATCATGTTTGCTTCATGCAGCATCTGTGAGGAGCAAGTTCCCATTTTTCAAGTGGGAAAAGTGAGGCATAGAGCAATACTGACTCATTTTAAACAATTCAGTGTCTCCTGATTCCCAACCATATGCTTTGGTTATAATACAGCTCTTCCGCCCTTCCTGGCCTGCCTCAAGTATTGCCTTTTTCCATTAAGCAAATATTGATTTTGTTCTCCTGCTTGAAAACAGAGCAGAAATTAACATGGCTCTTTTTGGTTACTTCATTGTATGTGAATCACTTGGGAACAGTATTTATTAGTTAACTGCTGTTGCTCATCCAATGGGCACTCACAACCTTTTTTTCCCATGGTATGTGTTAAACAGCAGCTATTAAGAATGTTCCTCTGTGACAAAGTGCCAGGCTTTCCCTTTAACTATTTAACATCACACAGACTATCCAGCTTCCAATGTATAAACCAGATGGTACAATTTGGAAGAGACAGGACAGGAGCACTCAAAGACCTTGTTATTTATTTTATGAGCATCTGGCTCCTTATGATAATTAGCCATTTATATTGTAGTGGTGATGATAGCTTGCTTCTTATTTTTGAACATAAATGAAAAGACACAATTTTTGTCTGAAAGAACAGACTTCTAAACCAACACAGGATCTCATTTGAATTCTGTCTAATCCCTTGAAGTAGCTGAGATTAGTAAGAGATGGGGAGGATCAAAGGGTGATAGGAAAAGATGCCGTGATGAGAGTTGGTGGTGGCAGGCACAGCACATTGGGATTTTGGAGGTTCACTAATATCTACTACTAGTCCTGGGGGATCAGAATTCAGTCCTCTGTCATGAGATACATAACATGCTACTTTGGAGTTTAGTCAGAAGGGAGGCAAGATTACCAGAGTAACAAGCCTACCTCTTATTTCCTAAGGCAGTCTCTGTGAGAAAACTTGATTGAGATGATGCTGTCAAAATGGAAAGTCATGGGAGCTGGCTGCTATCCTGTGATGTGCCTCAGACTCGCTAAATGATAGGGGGAGAATTGTTTCACTGTTCATACCTCAGTTTCCCCATCAATGAAATAGAAGTAATGAAATGTACTGATTGTTGTGAAGTATTTTGATATCTAGAGATGAAAAGTCCTAAGAAGTTGAGGCTCGATCCAAAGCCCTTTGAAGTCCTCAGAGGGCCCTTGATTCAGCTACCCTCATTTGCATTTGCCTTAGTCTGCAAGTCACCCACCAGCCTCCTGAAATTTGGAAATGTACCACCCAACGCATTTCTTGCAGGTGGAAAAAGAGATTCTTAAGTAATCATTATCATTATCTTTGCCTGTTTAACTATTCAGCTCGAGTTTACAAACCAGCAGTGCAATGTATGCATTTGGATTATTTGTAATATTTTACAAGATCAAGGTGCAAACTTAGAAGATGGAGAAGGAAAAAACCCAGCATGTTTCCCTGACACCAAAGAAAGAACTCTGACAGAAACAAGCTTTTTTTTTTCTTATCTTTCTTCTCTGAAGATAGATGAAAAAGATCAGGAGAAACTATGTCTCATTAGAAGTAAATGCAGTCTGTGGTAATCCATACTAAATTTACCAGGTCGTATCTTCACAGATGATATTAGGCACCAAAGGGCAGACAGATTGAAAAAAAAAAAAAAACCTACCACTCACTAAAGGTATTTAAAAGTTGGTGCTTAATTTTTTCAAGATAATAAATGAAGAGGCACAGACTTGCCAGAAGAATTTTAAATCTTTCAGTGTGATAGGTAAGGTGAGAGAAGGTTGTAAGAGGGATGACAGTTTTGCTCATTATTCAACAAAGCTCACAACAAATGAAATGGGTGCCTTCAGAACACACTTGGGTTTCTGGGGTTTGGTGGTTGGGTTTTTTTTTTCCTTTTCTGGAGACTAAGCACCTTCTTTTTGCTAAAAGAGAAATATTATCTTTATGAAGAAAATATTTTTCCTAATCAATATATTTTTTTTTTAACCTCAGGGTTATTACTTCCTCAAATCTCTTTTTACTTTTTTTTTTTCCTCAAGATTGGTCTGTGTACTTTAATGAAAAATCTGCAGAACAGACACTTGCTATTGTTCACATTAAAGCTTTCAAAGGTTATTAACTGTGATGGGGCATTACTTGTCTTCAGCACATTTTTCTGTATTGTATCACGTTCTTGGGATGTATGTGTGTGTATTTATATAATTGGGAGCAGAAAGAATTAGCTGTTGGCAACTCAGAAATATCCACATGCTGGTTAAAGTCAAAGATTCAGGAACTACACATTCTGTTCTTGCTATGTCACATATTCCCTGCACCTTGTATCTGCCACTTTGCTTCTTCCTGCTTCACCTCGGGTATGTGTTAAATGGGATTAATAACACAAGGACATTTCTGTATCTTTCTTGACCATTTCAGCAGCCAGGTGTTTGCTGAAAACTTTTACATTTAAAAACTTCCTGTACAACAATGTAACTCTTTGTTTGAAATATTTTTTTCTCTTTCAGAATAGAAAATAATAGGAAAAGTATAAGAAATTATTCACATTTAAAAACCTTTCTGACAGCTAGTAATTCTCTAGAAGTCTTTCCTCTTCTCCTGCCAGGTCATTTTTTTGCATCACAAAGCAGCTTAAATTCTCAGGAGTATAAAATTCGAGGTGCTTTGACTGTTCAAGATCTGTTGGAATTAGCCCAACACTATTTCTTTTGGAGTCCTTCTTCCAGACCTAATACTAGTCAACAGGTTTGAATGTATACCCTCTTACTAGATGTAGGCTGTACATCACAATAGAGCCTAAGATGTTTTATTATTTCTTGAGCCCTGGCCAGAGCAGGATGATGAACACTGTGTTTGAAACTGCTGATGCTATTGAAAAACCCTACAATAAAATATCTCTTGCTATCTTTTTTACTTGATTACCAAGCTGAAAGCAAGATTTTATAATAAATGGCAAATCATGATCACTTTCTTTTCTCTGTCTGTCACCTATCTTATTTGGAGAAGCTTGGGCAACTACTGTCTGATTATTGGGCTCAATTCCAGTATACTTGTGAAATTTTGGTCTTATCTCTTATCCTGATCTCATGTTATCAGTGTTTCCAGTGCACTTTTCAATCCTCTTACAAGCTACAGTCACTGTCCCACGTGAGTTTGGATGGGCAGTTTTAGCTGAGCCAATATCACAAACCTGGTTACTTGAGTAAAAGTAGATAAGCAGCCCGGTTCTCACCACACTCATAAACACCTCTGAATTAGAGCCATGTCTTTAAACTGCAGTGGACCCACTTTGAATTAGTATTCAAGCTAGGTCCAGAAAACTGGTTGTAGTAAAATAATGATGAATGTGCAAGTGGGAATATATGATATAGTAGTATGTGACATCATGAGACTGGTCTTGACTCTAGACAACAGTTCCTAGTGTATCTGCTATGTAAACCTGAGCTTTTGAGGGTTATGTTTACTTTATTCCTATTTTTCATTTTATTTTATAGGTTTGGGCACTTTATCAAAGTGAACAATATTGGTTTAAAATACATGTAAATGATACAGGAGCACATTTCTTCTTGTGCAGTCTGAGCTGACAGAAGTACAGGGTGAAGTTGCTGGCACTGCAGGGAAGAATGTGACATTCCAGCTTTGTATCCCAACTCTTCTACAACTTGGGGCTGTTCCAGACTAGGAGCCAATATTCCATACATCAGATTTTTGTTTCAGAATTGATTGCATGCAAGAGTTTGCCACTTTCTCTTGTGTTTATGATCTGATGCTCTTAAAATAATAGAAACGTTCCCATCTATTTCAACCAGTGTTGCATCAGAACAAAAGATAATAAAATAGTCCATTGGATCAATTTTTCACTCCACAGGTCCTTAAAGTTACTTAATATTTTAGAGCTCTAAGTCATCAGGGAGGAAGAAAGTTACTGTGACATTAATATCAGGTGCAGCATAACTTCATTGGCAAAAATGTACGCTATTGTTCTTGTTCCTGGTGTGTTGAACACTACATTGGATTGAGCAAAGGAAAACATTCTAAATAGAAATCTATAGTTGAATAGCTGTCCTAGGCAAGCAAATGAATGAGAAAACATTTTATAGATACCAATAAATACCTTAATGAACCTTGTGTTCCTAAAATTTACCAGAAATTGGTAATTTCACTGTCATTCTTACCATGCTGTCTGTATTGCGTGGCAAATTCACTTCTCTGCAGTACTGCCAAGACAGATTATGTACAACATGGTTAATGGCTCAAAAAATGTGGTTTCTGATCTTGTGGCTCATGGAAATGCAAATGGAAGGCCCTTAGAACTGTGAAAGTTAAGGCTCCCAGACCACTATGCAGCATTACCCTAGCAAGCCCTGGTTTGGGTTATTTTTTCCTTATATGGTAAATCTCATTCCATTTTTTACAGCATCTGCTGCAAACACATGCCTATGTTAGCCAGGGGGGCACAGGTTCCATTATAGCTATAGTCACAGTGACTAACAGATAATTAATTTTTTTTTCTTTCCTGTTTTCCCTCTGCATCCTACTTGCTTTAGTTCTGCTCACATAGAGAGTACTACTTCTAGTATCAACGCTGATCACAACAATGGGTAGTAAAACATACTACTGTCCTTTGAAAGTTTTCTTCTAAAGCACAAAATCATGTCTGCTAGTGAATGAATACCTAAGACACAAACTTACTGAGATTAGCACCTGTTTTCTTCTAAGACCTTTCTTCCAAGAAAAACAATGCACAAAGTACCTTCCAAGGTCAAGTTCAATGGCAGGAAATCTCCAGGAGACAGAGGTGTATAGGATAACTGTTACAGGCACATGCTGAAGAATGAGAATCTGCAATGAGTGAACATCCACCTGCAGCTTTTCCCTCTGAAGCATTAATATAGGACCACAGGAAGCTTCTGTTGTTTCAGCTTCTCAGGAATTATAGGCTGCTTCTCTATCTTGGCAGTACATTAAACAGAGACTGAGCAATGCAGATGCATATGAAGAGCCTCCTTCTGACATGCTGAGCAGTTAAGGATGATGGCACTTTTTTTTCCCCAGAAGGGAATGTGTATACGTAGGACATTGAGAAAAGAAGTGAGAGAGCTTACTGGCCCAATAAAAACTGTTATAGCCAGATATCTTTCATTATTTATGTTCTGATTTAAACATACACAGAAAATGTAGACAAATCCACAGGTTAGTAGAGCTTGCAATGGTCTTTGTCTTGCTTAGACCGAGGGCAGAAAGACTCCCCATCTCCTGGAATTATGGAGCATTCAGTTTGTCTTCTCCCCATCTGAGCACTGAGCTGCTCCTGATACTTTGGACCCCATCCTCCATCAGTTTCCAACCAAGGTCTGACAAGTGCAGAGAGGATTATGTTCCAGAGTAATATAATCCAGATGTGTATGCTTGAGCACAGAGAAGGTCAGATGTGAAAGTCTGGGAAGGTTTGTGCTTTGGCTGGTCAGGGACTAGTATCTCTGCCTACTTCTATATCATACTGTAGTATTCTTTTTTTGTCCTCATTAACCATGTAAGACTAGCAAGATCTTCTCTTTGGGTCTGATCTAAAGTGCATTAAGTCAATAGAAGTAACTCCTATGCAGCTCCACTCCAGTTTATGTTTTAACTCATCTGGGTTTTAACACAAGTGAAACAAACCCTGAAAACAATTAAATCATGCATTACATTTCTGCCTTGCGTGATTGCTTTCTGCCCCTTGCCCACTTAAATTCCCAATGCAATGGGATGGGGTAGATTTTGAGAATTAACTTTAAAAACCACATTTTCTCCAACATGGCAAAACACAGTTTAAGCTCATGTATAGAAATGCTACAATGTACAGAAAGACATTTCAAATGCATGCCTCATTTCTTTGCTTATTTAAAATACTTTTTTCTGGTGCTGTACCACTTTGATCCTTTGATATTTTAGATGAGACAAGGAACATCTCTGTAGCCATTCTGACTAGCAGTGAGTCTCACTAGAGTAACATTGCAGTGCAGATGAATTATGAAAACAGATGGTGGCCAGTGGCAGCTGAATTAAAAATAACACCATTATTAATCTAGCAGCATTTCTACAGAACTCTTTACCCACAGGTCTCGGCAATTTATAGATGGATTTTTAAACTGAGGAATCTATTTTGCCTTTCATCTGCACTAAAACCAGAGCACAGTCCTGGCAACTGTAGGCAGCAGTCTGTGCTCCATCTGTTGTGCTCCGCATCAAGCCAGCTCTGCTGGCATTTAACAGCAGGTGAGATGGTGGTATCATATGTTGAATAAAGTATGCTTTGCAGGAGCGTAAGTCCTAACCATGCTGCCTGAGAAAGGGAAGGGCTTTCGGGAAGCATTGTTCCCAGAAGGCAGAAAAAACACTTCCTCTCCTTTTCTGTAGAGCAGGAGACCTATATTCAGTCTCTGATCATTACTCAGCAAGCTCCACAGGAGCAAGGAGACCACATCTAAGCGAAAAGATTATGCTGGTGGGTTGGGTGGCTAACTGAGTCCGTCAGTCTGAACTATTTAATGAGGTGTTGAACCACTACTGACTTCAGCTTTAGGCTATATCTGTCTAGATGCTTCTGTGGTTCAGTGGTGGGCTTGGCAGTGCTGGGTTAACAGTTGGACTTGATGACCTTAAAGGTCTTTTCCAAGCTAAATGTTTCTGTGATTCCGAGATCTCTGTACTTGTGCTGCTGTGAGAATTAAAAACCATGTCTGAAACAAGGGAAAGTCTTAGCCTGCATACCTGTAAACAGAGGTTTACTGCAGAATATCATTGATGATGCTGTAGTTTGTCTGTGCTACACAAACAGATGAGCAGAAGCAGAATAGCCAAAATTTTGATTCCAGAAATGAGAAGTGACAAAATGAAGTTCTCTGTTACGTTATGGAAGCATCCTGAGTAGTAACTGAGACTTTTAGATCTATAAAACGAGTGTTGTCAGTAGGAGAAGAAAAGATCACAGTTCTTTTTCTGAAGTGGGAATAGAAACTTTCTAACAATTTGCAATTTGACTTCAAACACTCATTTTATAATCCTATTTTCCCTTTGTGTACACTGTACTAAATACAGAACTGGTGCAGTGCCAGTAATGGCATTTTCTCCATCATCTAACCAAATTCTAGAATGGAAAATAAAAAACAAACCTAAACCAATTGCTGTTAAACTGCTAAAGAGAGAAGAAGCAATTACATAAGGTAGTTGTTCTGCCTGTAGAAAGAATATTTTAATTCTTCTTCTGCCACATCCCTAGTTCCTTGACAAAATGACTTTATCTTGCAATCATAGAAACTTCTTCACTTAAAGATCATGAAAGAAATAATCACTGAAAAGTAAAAATTAAAAAAAAAAAAAGAAAAAAAATTAGTACAAATTACACTCAGTAAAGTTAAAATCCTGCAACTGACATGGGATGTATTTCACTCATGTAGAACACAGGAATCCTGACGTTTTCCCTGTGAGACTTCTGCGATGCTCATTTCAGTAATGCTTTTGGGTCTTGCTTTGCTACTTCAGCTGACTTTTTGCTAATGCTTAAATACTGCAGCCAAGGCAGCAACATAATGCCAAGAGCCACTCTTTTACTGCCTTTCTGTTGTGCTTTTGTATTAGTGAAATCTTTCCCAAGTAAGTGTCATGATTAGATTCAAACCTTTTAACTGGTTTAACACCAAATGTGATCACAAATAGCACCTTTCAGTTCAGGTGTCTTGGGCAGTAACTAGACTGCACAGCTGCAATTTCTTTTAACCCTGCACCAAGGGCTTTACTGGAACAGGAATTTTAGAAAAGATCATCTGTACATTCTCCTTTTTTTATTGATTATTTTTTTTACTACAAACCCAAGTCTTGGGATATTTTTTAAATCACCTCCAAAACAGCTAGAAGATGAGCTACAGGTTGTTGTTCCTTAAATTATGCTGATTCTGTGACCTTTTTCCAAAGCATTAAATTATGCCCCCCCCCCAAAAAAAAAAAAAATCTAACAAGGAAACAAACAAAAAAACACAGCAAAAGAGCTTAGTCCCTTTGTCATTTTTTTCTGAAGCAGAGCAGAATTCATTTCTACTCCAGGAGGCTTACAAAGCTGCAGTGTTTGAAAATCAGTCATTAGCAGCCCATCTTTCAGATGACTAATATTAGCAGTGTTGTCAACACAGGTTACAGATTGCATTAGGGAAACAAGGGATGAGCTTCTCTCCCTGCCCTTCAGCCTGCCCGTGAGTCCACCAGACCATTATCAGTTCTAAGTGAACAGTTCTGTGCTTCTGCTCAAATCCTGAATATCTATGTGTTTCTTGGCCTGTTAGATTGTTGGTATTCAAGGTGCACAGTAAAACTGAGGATGGTTATACACAAGGCTCATCATGAAGGGATTCTAGGCAAGACTTTGATAGGAGTCGTGAGTGCTCTGTGAATTTGACAGGACTTACTTGATGTCCTGAAAGAAAAACTACAGTATTTTATATAACCAGTTGCTGGAAACATGCTTGATACTGTTTTTCCCCTGAAAATGTTCAGCTTAGTAAAATATATTTACTGTATTGATAAGTCTGAAACATGAACAAAACAGCAAGATGCCAATGGGTTCCAAAGTCATGAGCCAGGACTATAAAACTGGCTTAAATTATAAAATTATATGTACATTTCATTTCTATTTTTTCCCCAGGCCATATAGAATAGTGATGGCATATTTTCAAGGCTTCTCTACACACATCAGCATTAGAAGTGTAAGTCTTCAGATTAATTCTAAAACTTCTGTTCAATAAAGATTCCTGGAGCTCAAATTTTAAGCAAAACTGCAAGTTACATGTCACAGAATCACAGAAACATTCAGATTGGAAAAAGACCTCAGGATCACCAAGTCCAGCTGATATCCTTACTCTACAAGGTTCACCCTAAACCATGTCCCCAAGTACCACATCCAAAAGACTTTTAAACACATCCAGGGTTGTCTGTGGGCCATTCTGCCTTCCTGGAGAATGTAGTTGGTGCTGCATTAGTTAACATAGCAGGTGTTTTCAGCAGTAGTTCTTCCTAGGTATTTAGCAAAATAGTAGCAAACTGAAGTACATAAACAGCAACCCCCCTGGCTTCCTGCAACAAAGAATTTAGTCTCTGCAACCAGATCACTGTGTTCCATACCCATAGGTGGTGCCTCTAGCTTTTCCAACATCTTGTGGTACTGAATTCCATAGCTTTGGGCGTTTGAACTATGATCACATCACTTGCTTTTCTTTAGCTCTTGTATTTTAAGCAACAGTGATCAACAACTCTGTCCACATTATGCTTGGTTTTGATTTCCCCAGATCCTGTTCTACTCCTTCTTAGTCTCCTCTGACCTAGCTCCTGCTTTAAACCGCACCTCTAGAGTCTGGGCCTTAAGAGACCTTACTCCATGAAAGAATTCATGTTTACTGGTACTCAGTTGCATCCACCGTAACTCCTCAAGCATCAATACATTACAACTTCAATCCCTTGTAAAGAAAGCGATGAGTTGTGAAGGTTTGCCAGCCAGGAAATGATATTTGTGCACTACAGTCGTTTTATTGGGGGACTGGAAAGTGGCTGCAATTGACTGCAGATAGATCCTGAAGTGACCCTATTCTGTTATTTTTATACTTCCTCTTTTCCTTCTCCTCCAAAAATAGTTGGGAGTAGTGTCAGCTACCAAGGCAGTAGAAAACATCAATAACTACTTTACCTATCTCAGTGTTTCAGTGACTTGTGACAGAGGACTTGGGAACTACTTAGTCAATACCCTAATGGAGATGCCTGTTAAAAATACACTGTTATCTGGTTGGTAGATAAAGAAGATAAAAGAGGAATGTACAACAGAAAGTGTTACAACAAATCAAAATGGTGGCATTCTACAGTGCCTTACAGTAAATGAATACACATTCAGTGAGGCAACAAAAGGAAAGTTAACATTTTCAGCTGGCCCTCAGCAGATAGAGAATTGGATGTTTGGTTACACATCTGCAACTGCTGCCTTCAGTTTGGGTACCTGCCCACATTCAGCCCATTTCCTAGGCTAAACTGCAGTAAATGCTGTATCTCCCAATGACTCCTTCACAGCAGAAGAGGGGAATTAGGAAGAAGAGGAAAGATATGTGCTCTGAAATGAAAATGGATTGAATAAAACTGCCACACTGGCACCAAAACCATCATAAAGTACATAAATGTATACTTAGCTCAGTGAAGGTGCAACAGTCACACCAAAGAGGAAAACAATCTGCAAGAAGAGAAGCTCACCAAACTTCTCCCTTTACACTGAGTCTGCTGCTGCTAGTCTGGGGTACACCTGTAGCCAACTCCAGTCAGCTATCCTGACTGACTTAGAACTGCTAATGGCCTGCAGCCCGTGGCTGGCCTGTGGTTCTGTCCCAGCAAAAGCAGCAGAGTACCTCCTTTTCATTACATGTGCTTGAGAGAGGTAACTTTTTCTCAACAGATTTTTAAAAGGAAAATATTTCCTTTTTTTAAGGAGTTTTTTTCCGATGTTAAATTCCTAGACGTAAGAGAGGGAGAAAATACACAAAAGCTGAGGCACTGCTGGAGAATTTAAGTGAAGGATTAATGGTGCAGTTTTGCAGAACTCACCACATGAGAAAGGCTTCAGGTCTTGTCTATTTTTAGAGTAGCTGCAGTAGTGGCCAGCCAACAACAAGTGCACAAGAAATTACGCACCTGACCTTGCCATGGTAGGAAAAATCCATTCAAGTGCAGTACACTATAACGACAGGACTTGCTTCAGACACAGAGCAGTAACATTAGCATAACGCTTCCAAGTCGTTTTCATTTGTATTTTCCTTTTGTTTGTCATTATGAGCACTCTTTTAGTTAATGAACAAATGAAACTACACAGTGGTAATTCTGAAAATCACCTTCTAATTTTAGTGGTAGGCAATTGTTGCAGCTATATACTTCTTGACTGTAGCAAAATTGATAAATGTATTGTAGGAGTCTCTATTTGATTACCAAATCCCAGTCAGACAGAGTCAGGTCACAAACCTCCAATGGACAGATATGTGTGAGTTTTTCAATCAAATCTGACAGAAATTAATTTGAGGCTAACATTTCCCTTTGAGATGCCTTCTCTGTGTGTTTGCACACACAATACAAGCTTTTTCCTGCTGGAAACTCTTAAAGAGGACCTTGATTTTAAGGGAATAGCTTTTCCCTTGCTGAATAGTAATAGGATTTGATATTACATAAGACAAGATCTTTGAAACTTTGATTATCCCACCAGAGAAAATACTTTCATGTAAACAGGTTTAAGTCATGACATTCCTCTTTCTGACTCTGAAGACATTTATCTTGTGGCTTTATTCTGCTTCAGATATTTTACTTTATTTCTATAACATCAAATGCTAACATTATTCAGTTGCTATTGTTTTCTTTGATGTCTTGATAGCAGGTGCTTATTGAACTGGAGCAAAACAGAAATGAAGGCACATTCAGGTGGGTGGGTGAGGCTTTGGGAATAGACAGAAGATCAGACATGAGTAATATTCCAATATCTGGGAAGTATCTAGATTCAAAATGTATGTTAGATCAAATAGATATGCTCTACACTTGCTTTAACATCCAGATCCCTTTCTGTGCTGTCCATCAGAGTTGTGGCCTTCACCTTGGTTCAGACTACTTCATTCCTGTCTCTAGAGCAAGCATGATGCTAACAGAAGGAGTTTTCCATCTTAGTTGGAGGAAAAGAGAGGACACAGAGACAGACCATGATTCATTTTTTCCTTCCCTCCACCTGCACCTTTTATATTATGATAAAAGAAACCAAAACTAAAACCAGACAGCTTGGGGCACAGCAGCTGCTATGTATGCAAGAACACAGAAGATCCATGAGTTCCAGAATGGAGGAGCTTTGAGGAGTTGAGAAGCAATTTCCTTCACGAGGTGGAATACCTTAGAAAAGTATTTAAAGAGAGGGACTGTGCTGGGTAAAAGGAGCTGTAGCATTAGTGAGTGGATGTGCTTAAAGGCCTTTAATGCCACATGGCCACACAGCTCCTTCATGAAGTGCTGTCTCAAAGAGAAAAGTTCTTATCTTCTGACAAGGTGAGACTGGCTCCAGGCAGGAGATTGTGAAGGAAAAGAGAGAGATCCCATTTCAGTCTCCCAGCTCCTGTCAACCTCTTCCCTATTGCATCTGGTAGGTCTGTGTTTTCTTGTTGGTTACTGTGAAACAGGCTAATGATACTGATTATTGCTAACTGTATACAGCTAGACACAGAAAAAATACAATAGCACACTGATAAATCGGAGGCTAGTAGTGAAGCATCCAAAGTGCTCCTAAAATTCTAGACTATTTCCAAATGTTTCTTACTACTGCAATGCATGGAACAGAGAATGACAATAGCCCAAGAGATCAGCAAATAGCAGGATACAACACTTTTAATGGTGGGACTTGATTTTTCCAGTTTTTATTATAAACAAGGAGTCTGTCCTTTGCTGTGCTCCACTGCAGGAACTGAAATGCTACCAATGTAAATCTCTACTCTTCTTTTGTCCTACTTGTCTTCATGAAGCTTGGGTCACATTAGCTGAGCAGGAAAGAGCTGAGGGAGGTCATGTGCTGGTAGGGAGCAAAGCTCTGGGCTCTTAGCTAAGGAATCAGAACTGTAAATGAGTTTAGAAGCAAAGATGCTATGCTAGGTGAGGAGGTGAAGGGGAGCAAGGAAAAGACATTTAGGAAACAGTCTGCAAGAAGTTTCAATAAATCAGGTCATGTAATTTTAACCGTGAGGGTGTAAAATCTAGTCTTAGACTCAAGTTATGGCATATGCCATAAATACTAGCTTCATATACATTCAGCCAGTGTCTGCTAGACTATTCAGATCAGTGCCTGCAACTGGCCCAAACAGCCTTCCCTCTAAAGGCTTATAATGTTTTTACCATGGCCCAAAGAAGCATCTCTAACAACCAGGAAGGTCTTCTCAAAATAAACACAGAGAGCTGTTAACCTTAGTTCATGGAATCTATGCTCTTAAACTGATCTGCTGCCTTTGATCTGTGAGGGAACTTGTACTGATATTATGGGCCATTAGGAAAATTGCAATTCTTAAAGGGACCGCTGAGAGGTTGTTTATGTCCTAAACTTTTTGAGAGGGAACGAAGAGATTTTTTTACAGTGATTATAAAATCTAATGACTTTGGTGTAACAGTAATTCCGTGGTGTGAATTCTTATCATCTCTCTTTCAGTGTTTGCAGTGCAAGTACTGAAGCATTGTGCATTAAAACTGGCCCGATACTGAGTGAAAGTTAAAAAAAAAAAAAAAAGAGGATTGCATTTTTTTGTCCAACCTAAAAAAAAAAATCGCAGTTTATGAACTGAAAGCAAAAAGAATGAGAAGTACTCTGAATTTTTATTGATTTGGCTAGCCATATCAAGTGCTCAGACTTTTCTATCTTCACCCAAATATGTCCATTAAGATCTTAAAACCCCACTTCTCAGAAACAGCTCCGTTTTGTGAATAAAGCTGCCTGAAGGAACAAGTTTGCGGAACAGGACCACAAAGGTCTTCCAAGCATAAGAACATGTGAAGATAGAAGTCATTAAAATCATAGCATGATATGATTTCTTACAAGTCACACAAAGAAATAATCTAGAAATGTATGAGCTTTATGCATGTCTTAATTTACCTTGAAAACCACTGTAGTTGAAACACCCAGGGACAACATAGATCCACTGATAATGCTGAAAGCAGCTAGCAGGGGCTGGCTTGCATATCATCATGTGCATTTAATACAAGTTGATTTAACCAGTGGCATACAATATTAATAATAGTTCTCATTTTTGCACTCTGTCCAACTTAATCCAGATCATTTGAAACTAAAAGAGTTGATCCAAAACACTTTGCATGTGAATATGGGATTTTTTTCTCCTTCTTTGTAGTCTCAGGAGATGTAAGTCAACATAGCTTTATACACTTTAAGAATGCCACTCTGCTTTACCCAAGTTTGGCATCCAGTGGGAAATTACTTCTATTTACTCAATAAATACTCAGTTTAAAATTAGTTCTGTAACATCATCAGTATATGTTGATAAAATGCACTTTTGTCCCTCTCCACTTTCCTCTGATGTGGATGTTTCTGTCATCAGTTCCCTCGTCTTAAATGTTTTTACCCATTCACTGGCTAAATCCATTCATCCTTGTAAAATAGCAGAGGCTTCTCCCCTAGCTAGGAGGAGCCAGCAGTCTCCACCTCTTTGTTACTGTACTGCTTGTGCCATTATCTCAGCTTGTTCTCTTCGTGGCTGCTGGCACCTATTTATATGATGCAGCAAATCTCTCATTGTAGGCTCATTAGCATCCATGTCAAGACAATGTGTAAAGTCCTCCTCTTTCAAGACTGATGAATGCAAACAAGTAGAGAACAGAACCCATGAGCAATCCATATCATTTCACTGCCACATTAATACCTCTAATTCTAATTGACAGGGTAATTAAAACCCACAGATATCCCCAAGAAAGCAGACTGGGTAGCTGTGATCATGCCCTGTAAGTGACACAGAACACATTCACTGAAATAGGATCAAAATGGTTTCTCTGCATTTTGTGTCACCAAAGCAGCTGTCCTGATTATTCACATCCTATTAAGTGTGCTTTGAGCATGTCATAATCAATTAAAAATAGTTGTCATTTCAGATAACAGTTTTGGAATTTCAAAAATATGAATGGCTTTCCTGGCATAAAGACTCCCAAGGGCTCTCTTCCATAGGAGCCTTGTTACTCATCTGCCTCTTACTCCTCAGGTTTGTGACAGTTCAGGGTCAGTCCTCCACAGGAGACCTCTACAGCAGAAACACAACTTTATTGCTCTACTCTCTCCCAAGTCTCCTTTCAGAACTTGTGTCTGTCTCTAGTTTCTCCTCAGTTGCTACCAATGCTCTTTGACCTCTTTCTAGCTCCTGACTTTTTATTTACCATCTCTTATGTTACTTGGGCTGTTCATTCCTCTTTGTTGAAGGACCACTTATATGGAAACATTGATGTTGCGTTTGCAGACAATGTGAAGATAAGATGGTCTTGTTTTGGTTAAAAGTATGGAAGCAAACAGTTTTCACACAGGTTTTGAAGTTTAGAGGTTATGCTGGCCAAGCAAAGACTTTTGCCTAATTATCTGCAAAATGAATGTTAAAGTGTACATCTCTAAAATATAGAAATGAGCTTAATGAAGAGTGTGCTAAGCTTATTTGACTGTAATGCAATTGTCCATTCAAACTATGCTAAGATGTCACATATAAAACAGGAACAGACAGGGTTAGGATTAACAAAACAAAACCAACCAACCAAAAAACAATGAGAGAATATCTCTCTGGGAGCTAAAAAGAAGGCTTGTCAGGACCACTTGACAGGCTGTACTCCCTTAACCCAAGACAAGGACACCTTCTTGGTAAGCATCGTGCAGGCAATTAGTGAAGGGGAAGGTTGATGCTGATAATGTTTGTAGGAGTAAGGAAGTGACTGACCAGGATGTAATCTGACACTAAAGAGCAGCTTTAAATTGGTGACAAAAAGAGAGGCCCTACACACCTATAAGAGTGTTGCCAAGGACTAAAGCCACCCAAAACCACCTGAGAAAATTACTGTGATGAAATCACTGATGACATCATTTAGATAGAAAGGAATTTTTCTTCCTTTGATTAGTGAAAGAAACTATGAAAACCAATATTCTAGCACACAGATGGTATTTGCTTTTCAAAACTTGTGCAGTAAGTACAGAAAGTTGCCGAGACTAAACCTGTTAGTTTGAACCAAATAAGGCTCAAAATCTTGATAAATAGCTATCGAGAGATATTCTCCTTGATTGATCCCTCAGAGCTAGGTCATAGCTTGTCTTCAGTCCTGCCTCCTTGGTGCACCCAGAACCTGTGATGCAGCCCTGTCTCTAGGCTTGCTACATTAATAGCTCTTGATGGACCAAGTTGCTAGCCTGCTCACCTGGGCTGGAGCCTGTGGGATTGTGCCCCATCAATAAATCATAGAATAAACCAGTTTGGAAGAGACCTCTAAGGTCATCCAGTCCAACCTAGCACCCAGCCCTAGCCAAGCCACTAGACCATGGCACTAAGTGTCTCATCCAGTCCCTTCTTGAACACCTCCAGTGACAGTGACTCCACCACCTCCCTGGGCAGCCCATTCCAATGCCAATCACTCTTTCTGTGAAGAACTTCCTCCTAACATCCAGCCTAGACCTCCCCGGGCACAACTTTAGACTGTGTCCCCTTGTTCTGCTGCTGGTTGCCTGGCAGAAGAGACCAATCCCCACCTGGCTACAGCCTCCCTTCAGGTAGTTGTAGACAGCAATGAAGTCACCCCTGAGCCTCCTCTTCTCCAGGCTAAATGACCCCGGCTCCCTCAGCCTCTCCTCATAGGGCTTGTGCTCCAGGCCTCTCACCAGCTTCGCAACCTTTCTCTGGAATGGGCACATGTCATGTGCCAGGGTCACCGGCAGCTCCTGGCTCACCCACCTTCAGTGAGCAGCTGGCCCTTGCTGCTCCCCAACAACCTCCTTACATAGTCTCCAACATTTTGCAGCTTTGCACTTCCTGTTCCAGAGAGTGTCTAAGTAGTCAGTGACTGAACTGACCTGCAGGAACCTGCCTTTTTTCTGGTTTGTGTGTGGCCAAACTACAGACACAAACTGATCCTAAGCAGGCATCTGAACATAAGGACTGATACAGAGTCATAAACATCTTAAATCAAGAAAATAGTGGACAAGCTTAAATATAGGTAAATTGTGCACTTAAATGTATTAAGTATATTAAATAAATTAAGTACATAATTGTCATACCTTAACAACTTTCCCTTATGCATAAGAAGTTAAACACTTGACTGATAGATGCACCAAACCCAGAACAATTAGTAGACAGCAGCTCTTTCAGTTGCTCAAACCTATCTCATTTTCACTCCTGATCCTGTGCAATACACAGCAGGATATAAAGTGTGCAACCAAACGATGTGAACTGACTATCAGCAGATCAAACATTTCTCACTGCAAGATGTCCTAATATAATGCCAGAAAGTACCTCTCTGTATATAGCATCCCTTTGTTTGACACATGAAATATTCAAACATCAGCTGAAGTGCTTGAAGCAAGAGAAGTACAGATATATAGGTACATCACTTCTCTTGGGCTTTTGGTTTTTTCTTCATGGGAGAGAGGCACCTACTTAGAAGCCGAGGCTCAAAGGGATACGTAGTGTGTGCAAAATATGTACTTGTGCTGGTGCTACCCAGTCGTCCTGCCACATTCATGTCCACGTCCACATCCACGTCCACGTCCACATCCACATCCACATCAGTCTTTTTAATTGTTTTCTCTGACGATTCTGTCACTCCATTGTGTTGAAGCGTGAGTAGTGGCTATGCAAAGTGAGCCACTTACAGCTCAAATAAACAAAAACAAATAAGTAAATAAATAATCATCATCACACTCACTGTGAAACCTGCTTTCCCCTCTTGATGTGCTAGGAGCGTTACTCTTCTGAAGTGTTGTATGCTGCAACGTAACTCATACATTCATGTTATTCAATAAACGGAAAAAAAGTGCTTTCTTTTTTTTTTTCTTTTTGATGTTTCTGCTCTGTTTGTCAATGGTGTGTCCTAAATTCTGCCCAAAATGTTGGAAACTAATTGGAGGAAGACAACTGCCTTCCCTTTTTGCTCATTTTGCATTTCTGGACTGCCTTTCTTGAATGATATTAGCTCACGTGCTGTAAATCCCCATTGTTGTTCATGCTGTATCTGATAAGGAGACAGCTTGAGAAGCCTGTTGTGCCAGAAACGGTAGAAGAAACCATGAGACACAAGGAAGGTGGTTTTATTGGACCACTTTAGTTAGTAATGCATCTGGGAAGTATATTCTCAAACTCAACTCTGTCACTTTCACCCTTGTTTGCTAATCCATCTTGCCTCTTGGCATGTTTTTCCTCCACAATTCCATTTTACCTGGGAGATATGTGACATCAGCTTGTCATCTTGCTAATTAAGTTTCAGGATCACCTCTCAGTTTACGTATGATCAGAGGAGCAAGATGCTGTTTCTTTACTCTGGAGACAGGAGGAACCACAGTCCTATTTCCTAGGGATTTTTGTTCAGGAAGTGCCATCTATCTTATATAAATTCTAGCTTAATTAGGAATCTGGAAGAACAATTGTCCTCCATAAAACAATGAATATTAGTTTTCAACCTAACTAGCATGTTAGACCCATCAGGAAAGAGATAGAATTTATTCCTACCTTCCCAAAGATACAAAAAGTCTTTGCTTTAAAATAACAAAGAGAAAGAAAATTCTTTTGGAGACATTTTCTCTAGGCACTGGAGGATAATGCTGTGGGAAAGGGACTCATCCCATTGATTACACAGGAGTGAGTAAAATGCAGATGATGCTTAGGCCTTGCTTCAGCAATTTAGGCATAGAATCATCTTCTTTTTCCAAATTTCCTTTCCATGATACAGCCAAATGCTTGCAAGGGGAAGGAAGTGCAGTCCTTGAAGTGAGTGAGTCCTAGTAGTTCAGCTTTTAAAACTGGAGCTCTGGCAGGGGGTGGAAGGGACACAGAAATTATGCATTAATAAAATCTGGAGGAGAAGAAATTAGAAGCAGCAGGGATTTTCTTAATAGCAAAATTCCCTTCAGAATCAAAAACGATTGACCACAACGAACTTGCACAGAGAGAGGCTGTAATCCATTAGTGCCTCTTAATACAAAACAATGCTTTTGGAATTAGCATAAATGAGAGCAGAATTTTGCTCACACGGAAAACCCACTCACATATCCATGAAAATCAAGATGCAAAATGCAATATAGTGTCTGGTTGGCAGAGATGGATAGAGAGGGGGAGAGAGGGAGGAAGAGCCATTGACAGCTCAGAATTAGGCTTGTTTATCTTCGAAGAGTGCAAGACCGAGCCTTGCGTGTTTAACCTGTTCGGCACCAGTGAGTAAAGGGCCTGTAGTGTGAGGTACAACCGCTTGCTCTGTCAGTGCCGAGCATCCATCACTCCAGAAAAGAGGAAAAATAGTCCCTCTAGTGTACCAATGCTGTAAGAAGCAGCAGGATCTCGCTCCATTCACTGAATCTCCTGCAAGTTCTGCTGTGGCATGTGAGAAAATAAAGGTATTGCAGTAAAACCCTGGGCTCTGCAGACAGTTTTTGAAGCAAGGAACCATAAAGAATCAGAAATAATGAGCATTAGGAAAATTAATGCATCTTTTAAAACGTTTTAACTACAAAGTAATAGGAGTTTGCATTGCTCTGGAATTAATCTTGCTTTTCTCTCCTGTAAGAAGAGAAAGTGTTATAAGCAGTCATGCTGTTTTCAAAAGCTCTTCTTTTTGTATCTAAGAAGTAAATTCAATCATGTTACTCTATTCAAAAGTGATGCTTTAATTTTTCGTTGTTGTAATTGAACTGGGGAAGTGTACTGCAGATAACTGATCAGAGAAAAACAGAGACTTTGAAAGGCAGAACGTATTCAGTTCCACTCAGGGCTTTTCCTGGATGCAAAGGATCCAGGATGCAGCTCAAAAGTTTTGTACCACTTTGAATTTCTGCTCTCACAGATTAAGCAATAACAGAACCTTCTCCACATGTAAGACTTGATCATGCCCCCTGACTCCCCAGTAGTTTTAGGTACAGCTGCGCAAGCCTGGCCCTTTCTATCAGGTGCTGTAGTGGCACACAAGGCGGCAGAGCTTCCATATACTGCTGTAAAGCGTTTTACTCTGGGCTGTTCTGAGGGAGAGCCATGGATAAAAAGTTTCAAAGGAGACCAGAAAGTCTCTGCTAGGGATACAGCCCAGCCAGTTGGGAAACAATATTTGTCATTCTGTCCTTCAACGATTTTCCTCCAGTTGGCAGCATTAGAGTGAACATGGCCTGCCGAGTTCCCCTTTGCACCCTGCTTTCCACCCCAGTCTGCCCTGTGGCAGATTAGGACCTACCTTGCTCTCTCACCTTTTTGACTGCTGACAGGAGAGATAAATTACCTTTTGAGCAGCGAAGCACAGGGGTATGGGGGGTGGGGGAATGGGGATGGATGAGGAGACAACTCCTCATAATAAGTAAAAGACGATACATAGGACAGGCACCTCTTGGAGGACAGCTGGTGGAAGGCCCAAAGGGAGAGAAGTGAAGCTGGAATGGTGCCTAGGGACCAGCTGTAGAGTGCCTATAGGAACAGGTAGATCTGGCTGAGAGAAAAAGGTCTTCATCTCCACAGAGATAAGGGCATCTCAAGGGGTAGCAGAGGAGGCTCTTAACAGCTGTTTGGGTTAACAGTGATGCCATGAGAGCTGCACAGACATTGTTTTACAGTTAACAACATTTCCTGGAAGTGTGGGTAAAAAGAGGGGCAGAGGATATCTCACTTTGGGAGGAATAGGCTCTTGTTGCTCTGCCAGAGTATGCACGAGTGTCTGGTCAGTTTGTTGGTGCGTAAGGGTGCGGCAGATTTGTGTGCTTACAGTGCTGTGCTTATTTATGTGCTGCAACATAAGCCAGGGTCAGTTCTTTGATAATAAAACCCTCACAGTGGTAATTGTTGAGTTTAGTTGTTCAGGTTAGTTAAGGGAGTCTGAAAGGTCATTTATCTGCTGCATTAAAGGCTTCTCCTAGAGAGAAACTGAACAACCTTAACTTTTCTTTTGGATTCGTATATAGTATTTGCCTTCAGTGTGTCTGCTCTCCTGGAGACAGCTGAGGCAATCTCCCCTAGTCACTCCCCCATTTGCCAGTTGTATTTCGGATTGCTTGTGATGAGATGGATGTTGATTATGGCCTTCACAACGCTGCCTGCCTCTCCCACAGAATTGTCCTGAGGGATGAGACCGCAGTGAATTCACAGCTGACCAAAAGGCAGCCCAAGGTATTAGTTCAGTGTATGTTCTTTCATGGGTAAGGAGCAGATAAGATTTCAGCACAAATGGTGCATTTTAATTATATTTATAAGTGAAATACAGAGCAGATGTTGGAAGCACCATTTCTGGTATTCCTTTCTCATCCCAGAGGAAACATTTCAGTGTTGATATCATATATCTGTTTAAAATTCTTGATTTGAAAAAAACTTTTACAGCTACAATATCTTGTTGGCCTAGAAGCACTTCTAGGTCCCCATGCATCTGTGTGTGAATTCTTTTCCAGTTTTGAAGTACATACCAAAGCATCCTTTCTTAATTTTCTTTCTTACCAATTAGGGTTATTTTATAGTACTATAAAACCTTGAAGAATGCAAAGTAAACTTGATATTCACATCCCATTTAACTCTCCTTAACATAAATTCTTCCTTATACCTTCATGCATATGCATACATATACATGCACACATACATACAGACATACAGATCTTCACACACATGCGCTCCACATGGCAAACACTCCTGGATGTTTGGCCTTAAAATTAAATTGTAGGAAATATCAGATTGGTAAGTGCTGTGCCTACAATTGGAATATTATTGATACTCTCACATTTCTTTGGCTGTTACATGCTGAGATCAATATCATCAATATCTTTACAAATGAGACAATAACTTCAAAATGTTGCCAGAAACTTACTTAAAATGGAAAGGATGCACAATATTAAGCTTCAAGGCTAGATTGCTTCCCCCCTCCCCCCACCCTGCATTTTGGCTTCTGACAAGCAGGTTGTTTGCACTAGTACCAGAAATGCAATTTTAGGAGGGCAGAAAGATGCACTAATATTTATATGAAGCGGTAGTACAGCAAAAATTATATGAGCTGTTATTCTGCTATATTGCCAGAGGTCTGTATTGATCTTCGAAGGGTTAAAGTGCTACCGGGTTACATTAATGTCACCCTCCAGCAATCACTGGCCAATAACATATCAGCAATCAATGCTGCAGCGTGTTGTTCACGACACTCAGTTTGGGGAGACAAGTGGCTGATATATTTTGACAAGAAGAAAAAATAGTCTTGGAAATTCTTGCAAACCTTAACTCAGAAGGGAAGATATATGAAACAAACTGCTTCCATTAGAAAAAAAAATGGTAATGTTTGCCTTCATAAGTAACAACATTTTATGTCAGTTCAGTGGAGCAGTGAATGAACCAAAACTCTGCTAACCTTCAAAATGGAAAGGATTCCGTAAGTAGGATTTACATAGTCTGAATATTTTATATTTTGAGTGCTCATCACAGCTTGCATAAACTAGTACTTAAATATATATTTCCAATAAAGAAAACATTTGACTTCTGGTGGAGTAAAGCAGTGAGGCACGTTTCAGCTTGTGAGTACAGAAACAGGTTTCTCAGCCCCTGCTCCTGTTTTTTTTTCCCCCTCTATCATTGTTCTTCTGTCAAGTTCTCATAATTTGTGCACATTCATAGAAGCCAATACAAACCTCTTCACTTTCACACAAAAGAAACTTAAAAGAAAAAAAAAAAAAATCAGGAACTCAAACAGCAGTAAAGTAGAAGTGCAAAGGGGGAGGAGGGGGGTGAATGAAAAACAGAGGCTGCTAGAGGATGTGAGGGGTTAAAGTTCTGACCACTGTCTGCATATATAAAATTATATCACCTTATCTGAAAAGTTTAGGCTCCAAAGCAAAGCCTCGGTTTAAAATACCTTTTAGGTTTATTAAATCTTTAGGCTGAAGATTACAGCAAGTGTTTTGTCTTTGGTGAGTAGCTGTTTGTCTCACTTTATTTACTTGGTATTGGGTATTTGTCAATGTCATTTCATATCTGCAGAAAATTCATACGTTCTATGGAAGTATGTATGTGTGTGAGTGTGCTGAAGGTCACATGACTGTTTCATCCTATTTGGTGGAGCAGCTTGACTTTTTTTCCCTTGCTTTTGGTGATGGTTGTGAGTGCAGAAGTTGATTGACAGATGCATGCCAGAAACCCCCATTCTCCTTTTCAAAGACTACATATGATGGATTGCGATCTTTCAGCTCAGCAGGACACAGGGACCATGCAAGCTGTAATTGGTCAGGTATGGAGTCAGCCATTTCTCAACTCCCCTTTTATTTTTTATTTTTTTTCCACAAGGGTCTAACCATATGATTCACATAATTCATATTTACAGTACCATCTTTCTATCTGTATCTTCAGCTACCAGCGAGTGCAGTACTGAAAGTGAGAAAGGCAAAAGAACCACAATAATCTGGCCAGGGAATCACTAGTTAAACCTGAAATACCATGCTTTCCTTCTAATAAACCCGGGTTATAATTTAGTCTGAGCTTTGCCAAATCAATCCATTTATTAATTTGCTGTTGCATTTTGTTTAAATGTGCTGAAGTAGAAAAGCTGAGGACTGAAAGTGTTATGTTTGCTGGGGAGTTGCTTTCTATTTCTAATGCTGTTCATTATTTTTATATTGACTGTATTAAAGTACTACAGGCTGTGGATTTTTTTCTTTTTCTTTATCTTTTTTTGCTTCTTTTACTCCTAACCCAGATAATGTGTGACTGAGCTTGGTAAATGTAGTAGTCTTTGCTGCTGCAGAGGGGCAGCCTGCAAATTAAACACTGCCACAATCTGAAAGGTCCAGGTGGTCTGCTCGTGCTTCCTAATGCAATCCAGCACAACAGCTTTAATAAACAGCTCTATTTAGTTCTCCCTCCCTGTATCCAGGGAAGTGAACTGGTCTGGGGCTGCTGTGATGAAATGCCAGAAGAATATCTCTCAAAGGCCTCACAAGCTGATTTTTAGAGCTTTTCCGTTTTGTCGTCTTTGTCTTCCAAATGGGTCAGTGAGTCCTTCTCTTTCTGTTTTGTGATTTCTGATAAGTCTGTAGTTTCTGTGTGTGTGTTTTAACTGTGCTGTTTTGAGCTTTAGCCAGGAGAGAGAAGAATCATTGTCTTTTCATTTGCTTCAAATAATAACCTGAAGTGGGGAAAGAAATTAAATTATTTGGTCCTGATGTGCAGGGAGGGCTGTTTTCCTATGAATGCAGCCGGAGTCGGATGAGGGTGCCTGTTTTGCTTTCTCTAACAAAATTTTAGGTGCTCAACACTTTTCTCATTAGCCACCACCTTGTAAATCAGTCCGTGGCAAAGGCTTATTTTTTTTGAACTCTCAAAAGTTTGTGGGTTTGGTTTGTTTTTTTTTTTTTGCATATGTTTCCAGCGTGCTGAACGCACGCTGCCGAGGTGATGACATAGTATTTGTGTTTTCTCTGTGTTGATGCAATGGTGGAAGAAATCTGCACCCTACACGCTGTTTTCAACTAAATTATGGCAAAGCACAGAAGTCCCTCAAAGCACATGGTTTATTAATACCATGGTACACAGTAATGCATTTCTGGGCGGAAAATGTCAACTATGTAATACCATGTTTACCACAGACTTTTATTGCTTTAAATATTTTAAAAATAGAAGATACATTTTTTATTGAAAACCCCCAAACATTAACAGCTTTCTATTAGGCTGATACCCACCACAACAAAAAAAACCCCACAAACCCCAACCCAACCCACCCAAAAAGTGGGGCATGGTTGCTAGTATTACCTTCTGTGAAAATATGTATTTTAGAGAGGATTAATTAGCTTTTTATGCAAACCTGTTCGGTCTTAAAGAAATGCAGTTAAGGATTTTAAGGCAGAGGCAATGGCAAGGGTTGGAGCAAGCACACTTGGCAGAAAATGTACCCTGAAACAGTGATAAATCTCGGAGCTTGTAATATCTCTTTAATGTAACTTTTGCTTTGGCATGTAAGAAAGTGTAAGTTAGCTCTTTTATGCTTAAAGCTTGCTGGCTCTCGGAAAGTGGTTTTGAGGCTGGAAAGGGTAGGAGCATGTCTTTTTTATTTCTTTTTCTGTGTGTAATGTTCCATATTTCATCAATTAAAAAAAAAAAGTTCAGTGAATGCCTGAAAAAAAATGTTTATATCATGTGTTGGTGTATTTCATTTCCTGAAAATCAATAACAAGGGCATGGACTTCAAAGAAAAATACATTTAGCTGTTTCAGGTGACTCTCTTCTTTGTTTTTTGGTTTTTTTTTTTATATGTCAGAATTTATTGATATGCTCATTGTGCAACTTAATGGGTTTGATGTTGCAAACATTTTATTTTTGATTAGATCTGTGTGTTTAGATCTGCATATTTACACATCACATGCCTAAGTGTGCATAGAAACTCCTGAAATTTTGAGGCACGTTTCTGTTTTGATTAATTGTCCAGTGTTGGTTGATATTAACTGCCACGTGTGAAGATGGAATAGAAAGTGTAAAAAAATATTTTTTTCTTGGTAGAAAGGATGTATTTTCTAGTTGTGTAATAGAAGAATTAGATACTTGGGAAGTACAGAGCAATCAGTATAATTACCATACATTGCTGGAAATAGAAATAGACTTTCTCTGTGAACTTTAATACTCAGCTGACAAGAGAAAATGACTGTCAGAAGGCAAACTCTACTCCATAAAATCCTTCCACTCTGCCTATATCAATATTTAGTATTGATAAATAATAAAGATTTGCATATTTGGTATGTGTATATTTTTAGAAGAGATATTAATTTTCTGGCATGATGGGTTTAGAAAAAGTTCTTAGTTAACTTTCAAACCTTCAAAAGCAAAAAAAAAAAACAAAAAAATGAAACCAATATTTATCGTTTGGCCTTTTTATTTCAGAACTGTGTTTTTCTCCAGCTGTGAGAAGGAAATTTTGTTTTGACTAATCCTTCAGATGTAGCTTTATATTCAGTCTTGTTTGCTGCTAATGGAGTGTGAACTTGCCTAATTAAAAATCCAAACTATATGTGTATAGCTCTGCTCCAATGGAGATCAGAAACACTAGCAGTTATTTGTAGTTCAAACACTCGTCTGTGTATGACACGAAAGTAATAGCAGGAGCATGCTGATTTAAAGACATTTTCAACCCCAAGTACTTGTTCATCATTAAATGCATTTTCTGCTGTGGTTTTCTTTTTCTTTTTCTTTTTTTTTGTTTTTGTTTTTATTTTTGTTTTAATATTCCTGATTTCATCTGTGTCCAAGCGCCAGCGGCCACAGTGGTTCCCAGTGCTGATGGCAATGGTAGGCACACTGCTACAATCCTGACCATTACCTAGCACCTGGGTGTGCTGGCTCCATGGTGCAGAATTGCTTGTATACTTTCCCTCTGGATTTTTCCTCCCCCAAGCAAGCAATAAAACAGCCAAGTACTCTGAAGAACAACCTTCTTGCCTAGCGTGTCAAGATCTAGAAGCTCATTGCTCATTGTGATTTTGATTCATAACTGGAGTGTTTGGAATGAAACCCCGATCCCTGTCAGCAATAGTCTGTAGCATCCCTCCTTGCACGCTGAGCCATAATACCCGTTATTTCCTTCAAAGTGTTTTGTTCTTATAGAACCTATTAGCTGGATTTTTTTGTGCTATGTTCCCTATATATCCTGAGCCCATCTAAACGAACAGGTAATTAAATGTGTCATCTAATTATTCTAACGATGCTGTATTTTATCTACCTCGTATGCTTTCTAAAACCTCTACTGTACCTTTCTCTTTTATTTTTCTTCTTTTCCCCCACCATCTTTTCTTTTTTTCCCCCCTCTTTTATTATTTTTCTTTTCCCCAGACCTGAGCTTGTGAGTGACAGGTTAGTTCATCAGCATTACAGCCCTCCTGTTTTTGTCTCATCTCATGCAGACAGGTCACTGTGTCCAATCACCCTTCTGGCTCTGCTGTCCCCAGGGGAGCCCAGGCCAGCCTGCCATCTTGATCCACCGGCCTGAGGGCCCAGGCTGGCTGCACATTTCTGTGTTCACTGGTTCTTGCAAATATAGTAAAACGGGAAGGGGAGGGGGGCAGCTTAAATTAGATCTCTGTAAACTGTGAGGAAGTAAATTAGGTAACATTCTTCTTCAAATAAGCAGGCATTTGCAGTTATTATTGCTGTGTTTGAGTTCTCTTTCTACATGTTAACCGTGTTTATTTTCTATATTTCAATCGTATGCTCCATGTGACCTCATCATCTAGTAAAAGCTATTTATGCAAAGGTAAACATGCACTCTTTTCCCATAGAGAGTTCTGCTCTGAAGCTCCATTTATGAGACTGATACGTTGCTGCAGCCAAGGTGGGTTTTCCTGCTCTATGTCTGTTGCTTTTGTGTGTGTGTGTGTGTGTGTGGTTCCCCCCCCCTCCACGATTAACAACAATAAAGCAGGGGAGTAAATGTTTTGGAGCTCTTGTTCAGTTCCCTAACTCACAGGCCACTTTTCAGAAGTTTGATCTGTTGTCAGTGTTGTTTAGTAATGGAGATCAATACATACCCAGGAGTTTAATTCTTAGCAAATGAAGATCAGGTCTATGATGTTAGTTTATCTTTAGCAATCTTCAAGTGATTCTTCTTGTAATAGTAGTAGGAAAGATCTTCTTCTCTTGAAATTCCCATTTCCATCTCTAATCAAGTATACATAAATATTTAGAACATACACAAACAGAGAAGAACTGTTTTACTTACAAATTTAAGACCCACTTTTAAATTACAGCCAGGAATTGTGCCCTTTTGCCTAGAGTTTGGGGGCGAATCCTGTTCTCCCTAGCAAGAATTAGACCCATCACTGTAAGCATGACTACTTGCATAAGTAAGGTCAGACTACTTGTCCCCTTGTCTGCTTAGTGTATGTCCAGCACAGACACCGTTGTCCTTCACAGTCACCAGCAGCTGTTTTCTGCAGTTTGAGGCTGTGAGGGAGAGACTTATGGACAGGTACACGCTGACTGCTGTTTTCAGTAGTAGAAAGACAATGCAAGCAATAAGAATCATGTTTGGGAAACTTCAAAAGCATATTTTTTACTATTTATGAACAAGCTGCTCCTCTGATAATGAAGCATTCCATCTCCACAGAAACCCACTGGTTTGTACACTCTCTCGTAGGCTGTGTCTTTAAGAATTATTATTGTAAGGAGATGCAGGAATGTGGTTGCAATATTTTACAGTATAAATATTGGCTGTAGAGGAGTTTTGATCTTGTTAATTTAATATATGTAAATTCTTTGGTCTTAGGCCTGGATTCCAGCAAAAGAATGCATTTTTCAGTAGACTTCTGTTTTTACAGCAGAAAAGATGGGTTTTTATCATTTTCATTCATGCTTAAAAATATTTTCATTGTTTTCACTCTGAAATAAGATTTTAATTGATACCAGCCCTTGAAAAAAGCATCTTCAGTAGCCTCTCCTTATTGAATTTCTTTATTCTTTTCCTTTTTGTGCTACTCTGCTGTCTCATCTGTTAGTTTGTGGGTCAGGCCAATTAAGAGGTCAAATCTTTTAAAAGCTGTAATTTACACTCTGTGTATATTCACCATTATTCTAATTGTAAGAGAAAAATAAAGTATGTCAGATGACCTTTAAATTGCTGGGTGAGCGACACTCGTCTGGTGATGTAGATTTTTATCTTTCGGCAATGCATTTACATTCAAGTACCTCTGCTGTGTTTCCTAGATTCTAGACCGATAAATTAAATACCAATCTGGGCCACTTTCATGTGTCCAGTACAGAGAAGAGACTGTGCTGAGCCTCTTATCTTACACTGACCTGTAGCTGTAACAAGACTTTCATTCTTCTTCTCTGATCTGAACTGCAACGCAAATGGAAGAAAATAAAAGGACAATTGAAGACAAATTGTATATAGCATTTTCTACATTAGATGAGGACATGGCATAATGTTCTCTTATCCTGTGATTTACATCTCTGTGGCGTTTGCTTGTAATACTGCTTCGTGTTCTGAAAGTGTACAAATGGCAGGAAGAGCTACAGAGTGGCCAACTCTGAATATATGCAGGTTTGACTCTCATTAAAGCTAACAGGACTTTAACATGTACTTAAAAGTTAGTCAGCAAATCACTGCAGATTTATACAAAGTCTACAGCTGCTGCATCTTTAGGTGCACAGTAGAATACTGAACTCCATGGGACTTGTCACCTAAATAACACTTTGCAGAATCTGATCCAACCTGCCTATTGAGTAACTGTCACTGCTAATAAAATACAGCAAGGTCTCGTTTTAATGGTGGCTAAATGATTGCTATGCAAACTCTTTTGTGATTAGAACTGACTATTAGGATTAAAAACGGTCACTTGAGGCTCTTGAACACTTATTTTTTGAGGGTGTCAGGGCTACAGGTAAATGGACTGTAGCTTCGGGGGTTTTGTTTTATCATTGGCTTTGAAACCTCTGTGATATGTAGGAGTATTTCTTCAAAAGGGAAAGATTAGTTGTTGATATTTGCTGCTGATCCTCTGTTGACTGGTAGTGCTGTTCCATAGCAGAGCTTTATCTAACTGTTAGATCAAAAGAAAATTTTGAAGATCAAGAGGCTGTTCTAAATTTCTAGCCATAAAAGCCATTTCTAGCCATTTCTAGCCATAAAAGTGGTGGTGGGAGAAAGTTAAGAAAAAAAAAAGGAGGGAGCATGTGGGACCCAAATATCTTCCTTCCAAATCTTGCTTACATGGCAAACAACAGAAATTAATTTTTCTTAAGCTGCTTAGAATAGACTTTGTAGTAATTAGACTAATAAGACTTTCTTCTTTTTTCTTCCCTGAGTGGTACAATTTGCATGCTCCATGTCACATTGCAGCAAAGATAGGTTTAACACATTTTCATCCACAGTCTTCCTTTTACTCGCAGGAGTAACAGCAGTTAATGTCATTAATACCAGCACCTAGACCTAAAGTTGAGGAAATGTGTTTCTGAGAGCTGCAGAAATGAATCTTGCTCTCCAGTGTAGCTGTCCAGCTGTCCTCTGCCTTTTGCTCACGCGAATGAGGATTTACAGGGCAGGACACCGATAGCTGTTCATGTCAAAATGGATAGGTCTTGCCTTGATGAGCTTTCCTACACTACCACTCTGAAAAAGAAATCCAACAATTTCATAAGTAGTGCTGCTAAATCTTACTTGCCAGGCTAATTTTTGATCCTGTGCTATTTCCAGTGAATGTTACCTAAACCACATGCTAAATATGATCTATTCCAATAGGGAATTCTTGCCAGGGTAAGGTTCTGTACCCACAGATGGGGAAAAGCACTGTAAAGAGAAAAAAGGTCTTTAAGCAGAAGGAATCAAATAATGTTAGAAAACTGACTACTTCAGTCAGCAGCATCAAGTAATTTTTTTTATTTTACAAGTTTCTAACATTCTTGAGGATCTCAAACTCACATGTGTTTAGAAGACAAAATCCAGCTGTGTAATGGCACTTCCAAAGAGGATCTATTAAAAGGGCAGCAGTAAATGACAAGCGGTTTTCAGTCACTCCCTGCTATGGAAACAAGAGTTTCAAGCAATAGAAAATAACAGAGCATGAGGTTTTTAGTGAAAGTCATGTTCAGAGTATTATGCAACAGCTGCTGCTAGACATATTATAAGAGATAATTCTGTGTCAGAATGTTGTCCTTTTCAATAAATTGTTTACATCTCTAACTGCTTTTCCACTTACTGAGCCAGCTTGTGAAGCTCTAACTCTGCTTTTACTTGAGCTTTGCTCGTGTTTCATATGCAATGAAGTATGGAGGAGTTTTAGTAGAATAAAAAGTCTGGGGTTGGGTTTTGTTTTGTTTTGCTTCATTTTGTTTTGTTTTGTTTTGTTTAAAAAGCTGGAGCCCATTTCTGGAAGTCATCTTCTGGGGAAAACAAAAGAAGTGCAAAAAATTGTAACAAACTAGAAATGTGCAGCATTAACTGACTGAAATGGACTAAGACTGAGGCATCAATATTGAATACTAAAATGTTTCATACCTTTATTTCACATTTATGACTTAAAATCACGTTTTCTCTCATCAATGACAAATTCATCAGCTTCCACTTATTCACAGTACAACACACTAAAAGCTGTGCTTATTGTTTCCTTTTAATTTGTAACAAGAGAAAACCTGAGCTGATTGTTACCAAATTCAGCTTTACAAATAAACCAGGACTAAAGATGCAAATAACTCCTCCAAAGTTTAAGTCTGGCAGTTCCTGAGATACTGTGTTGATGACTATTAGTGTTGGGACCAGAACCAGATGCTGTCAAGTGCTTAATAGTGATGGGCTGAGAAATAAGATTGAAATCACCAGACTAGCTCAGAAGGTTTGGAAGATAAAGCTGTATTTTACAGCAAGCTAAATTTACAAGCATACATACAAAATATATCTATGTGTGTTTACAATTATAGACATTTATTTACAATTTAGAAATAATAGAAAAAATAGAAATTATATATCACTCCCTCCCTGGAGGTGTTCATGAGTAGGTTGGGTGAGGCCCTGAGTGACCTGTTCTAGCGGGAGATGTCCCTGCCTATGGTGGGGAGTTGGAAGTAGATGATCTTTGAGGTCCCTCCCAACCTAAACCATTCATGATTCCATGATTCTATGAAATCCAGCCCTCTTCCTCTGGAGAAAGAAAGGCCAGAAGGGGCCAATGCCACCTTATTCTCTCCCCTCAGATAGAAAACCAGCAAGATCTCAGGTGTTATCTGCTCAGCCAAGGTTAGCATTCAGTCATGTACAGATGAGCAGCAGAGGAGGTGGAAGGCAGAAGGCAAAGGGAACAAAGAGTGAGAAGCTGTTTATATATTGGCTTTTTATACCAATAGGCAAACCAATGAATGTTATAGACTTAATCATTAATATTCTTTTTACAATCAATCCCCTGTTTATTCACTCTATATTCAAAAGGATGGCCAGAAAGCTCCTCTCTCTTGCTTAAAATTTAGAACCAAAATAGAGCCTTAGCTCTTAAACTGCTGCATTAATGATTCCAAACTTTTGGGTTTCCCACCAGTATTGTTAGGCAGGATCCTGTTCCAGTAAAGCCTGAATGTTTTTGCCTTCTTTGTAGGCAAGACTAGGCCCTGAAGCATACGAGGGAAAATTTGTCATTTGATTTGGTTTTACTTTTTTTTTTTCCCCCATGCTCAGACATTGTTAATGAAGGGAGAATTGGGAGGGCTTCTGTGAATATTGTTCTCTTTAAAGCGAAATAAACTAATCTGGAATGAAGGAGAATTATGATGCTCTAGGATACAAACAGCTATCACAGGATTCCTGGCCCTGAGTCTTACCTTCCCTTTGCTGTGTACAAAACATGCTTCACATTCCTCAGATGGATTATACAAAGCAGAAATAATATCTGCAAACAAGGGGCTCCCAGTCTTTTGGAGGAAAGGCTGAAAGTTGTGGCAAATGTAAAAGTAGCTTCTAATGTCAAAGAATAAAGCAGAGAACATCAAACTCATTTCACTTAGTGTCATTCATGATGATTTATCATTGTAGTCAGGGCAAGCTGTGATCTCAGAGCTGAAACAATTTTGCCCATTAAAGGGAAAAAAACAACCCCAAAAACCAGAATGTTCCAGCTTGGTTCTTATATCCTTAGGGCTGCAATATTGAATTCAAAATTGGGGAAGCTTAATCTTGCAGCCAGATTTGACAAGATGCTGGTTGAACAGTAGGTAGAAGTGATGGGTTTTGTGCTGTAATGCCCATGGTGGGAAATAAAGAAAAATAGGAAAATTTTTCCAGAAGTCTGGATGCAATATTCACCACCTGCTCCAGCTCCAGCTTCTCACCAAAGTAGGCAAGAAAACCTGTGTGTGCAAGTTGGTGAGCAAAGCTCATCATTTCAAAGTCTGACAGAAGACAAACTGGAGTGCTCTGAAACAGCGTGTGAGGATGTACAAGAGTTTTGAACACAATGATCTTTTTGTTTGTCTGGTTTAGTATTGTTGCTTATTTGAAGGGTGATCATGAAACCTTAATGTCCCCATATACTTACTGGGAAAGCTCACATAAGAACTACATTGTGCACTAGAGTATATGATGCTAAAGGCTTGGCTCTCCCCTGGCCTCAATGTGACATAGATATGTACAGATAAATGAAAACAAGCCACTTCTTCAACTCCACTCACTTAATCCTTGAGAGAAGGAGTATGTGGCATGTTGTGGCACGAGGGGAAGAGGGCACAGCCAAAAACTTGGAGGCTACATCTGAAATACTGAAGGGGTGAGCAATGTATTTTTTAAGTTCATGCTGGATTCTTAGCAAGAGGAGAAACTGAGGATTGCCCCTGAACTAGGGATTTAGAATGACTCTGTAATGAATTCTAACCCAAGAGGCACCATGGACATTCAGCAAGCCTTTGTTCTATTCTGCTCATGTCCTTATGCTAGACCCATCACTGTACTTATTAGATCTCAAGATTACATTCTTTGATCTAGTGCTTTCTAAATCCTTAAAGCACAGTTTATTTATTTAAAAGGTTATACCCAGCATTGGATTGGATTGTAAAGTACCCTTTGACTCTTTCATGAAGGACACAGTAGAAACACCTGCTGCTGAAGGAGTATTTCCTTCTGATCATGAAGTACCACAGTCTTTTATTGAATTAAGAACTACACAAGGATTTGTGCTTTTAATCTGGCCAGTGTGATGAGATTTTTTTCTTTTTACCTCATTGGTATCATGATGTTATCCATTTCTGATACAACAGGCATTTACCAAAGTATGAAAGTAAATTTCAGATACTCTCTAAATTGGAAAAACAAAACAAAGCAAAACAAGAAAACCAATCCCCCAGACCTACAATGTAGCCTCATATTTTCCTAGGAAAATAAAAGCATACCAAACCTCAGACAGATGTTGAAAATGAGGATGTCCAGAATGTATTGTTGGGATCTCTTTTTGATCTGATGCTTATCAGGGTTCATCACAATTAACTCTGTGGAGTTAAGCAGAGCTACAATTAGATAAACATGATCAGCAGCAGCTTTTAGGGTTGTTCCATTAGACACAGAAGTCCTTAGATGAGTAAATTTACCAGTGTAGTCCATAATGCTTGGTTAATTATGAACTGTGGGATGTGGCTCCCAAGTTAACCAGCAAGAAAGCACAGATAGCAAAATAGGCCACTAGAACCGAGCCTAGTATGCTCCACCCTGACTGATACTCATTATATTTGTCTCCAAACTGATTTATTTGTCCCCAGTTAGTCTTGCAATGCAAAGTTTAAAGTTTCTCATGTAATTTCCCTTAATTCTGGAGAAATGGAGACTCAAATTGGTACCTAAACCCAGCAAATTTATTTCAAGTAACTGCTATCCTTTCATTTTTTAATGTTTGTGGTGTTTTATTCCTCTCTTTTTATTTTTGTTTTATTTTTTTGAGAAGCTCAGCCCCTGGAGATAGTAACCTGGTGCTACTCTGTGCTGAGACTTCTTTATCCCATCTGGTAGTACAAAGCAGCTGTAAAGTGGGTGTAAGAGTGTGTGCTTCAAAGCTTTTCTGTATTTCCAGAATGGTAGAAACCCACTGTAGGGTAAATAGGAATCAGACCCAAACAGGTGGAATTTCTGCTTTTTCAAATGGAAATGAAAAAGGGATAGGTAGAAATCAGACCTGGGGAAGAGAGGAAACACTAAGCCTGATTTAGCTACAGAGTTCATTACCATCCATTCTGAAGCGAGAGGCAGACAAGGTGAAAGGGCTCAATCCTGTTTTACCAGCCACTTCTGCCAGTAGGAATTAAACCATGAAAGGGAAGAAAGTGAGCCCCAGTCAATCCACTGTAGACAGAACCTGACAACCCAACCAAAATAAAGGCTGCTTGCTGAATCAGTCCAGTGTTGGATGTTTTTAAAAGGATAGTGCTGAAAACAAAAGACTTAATCTATTTATCTTTTCTTTCCCCCCCTTTTAACCTCCATGGACTCCAGTGTTGCTAACTGAGACATTTGATGAAGATCTATGTTTCCTGGGCATTTATTCAGTTAGTACACCTGGATTAATGCAAAAGAAAATAAATGAATTTCATAGGAACTAATGTCAGTTAAATTCCTTTTTTCTACACTTTATATGGTCAGATGAATTCTTCAACTCCAAGTCAAAGGGTCAGTGCAAGCAGCAAACAAAGAGAGAAGCAGTAAAACAAAGAATGGCAGTTATGTTAGTGGAAAGCATCTTAAAATTTAGTCAGACATGAGGAAGAAGTATTAAAATAGCAATTCTAAGCTTGACCTAAGAGTTTCCTTTGAAATTTTGAGAAGATTCCTACTCCATTTTCTTTCATAATCCCTTTTAAACAGGCACATAGGAGGCTTAAGGGATTCTCTGCAGGTAGTGGGATATTTCTCTCTTTGCTTCCCGATGTTGTGAGAGCCCAAGGGAAAAATATTGGCAGGGCTTGTAGGACTTTCTATAATTGAAGTAGCCCTGTATTTCCTATCTTAAGACCTTTGCTGCTGCTGTTGTTAGCATTTCCACCCTACCTCTTCCTGAACATTTTAAAGAGAATTTCAGCTAAAATAGTTCCCAGTACTTCCTGAGAGGGATAGGGAAATAGGGGAGAGCTTTTCTCATTCTACAGCATCCCACATTTGAAAGTAAATCTGAATTTGGTGAGGAACTCCACATTGTGTCTAGGATGTCTCTTCTGGTGTCCTGTGACAATCCACTCATGTTTGATTCTGTTCCAAGCTTTTGAGAAGTGTAGCTGGCACATGTTTACTTAGCAACTCTAAACAGCTCCATCCCCTAAAGATTCACAGAAAATAAAGGTGTGAAAGGAACCTCAGAAAGTCATCTGTACATAAACAGGATCAGCCTCTCTGAGTCACATCCGACAGGCATTTGTCTAAGTGCTTCCTGAAAAAATCCACCAGCACCAATTCTACAGTAGATTTGTGCTGCCTGTTGAGTTTAACTGTTCCTGACTTGGCATACACTGTTAGAAAGTTTTTCTTTGTGGCAAAAAGAATCCTTCTTGATCCATGTTAAGCTAATATCTTCTTCTCTTAGAGATATCAGGTAAGTTCTGTCCCTCCTTGAAAGTCTAGCTTCTAACTTGGTCTGTCTTGGGGAATGGCAGAAATGGCAGAAGTGGCATCAGGGACCCTCACTCTTCTATGTACTTGTTGACCATACTCTAGGGGAGGAAGAGAACCACAGAATCACAAAATCATAGAATCGACCAGGTTGGCAGAGACCTCCATGGTCATCCAATACAACCTAGCACCCAGCCCTGTCCAATCAACTAGACCATGGCACTAAGTGCCTCATCCAGTCTTTTTTAGAACACCTCCAGGGACAGTGACTCCACTACCTCCTTGGGCAGCCCATTCCAATGCCAATCACTCTCTCTGGCAAGAACTTCCTCCTAACATCCAGCCTAGACCTCCCCTGGCATAACTTGAGACTGTGTCCCCCTGTTCTATTGCTGGTTGTGTGAGAGAAGAGACTGATCCCCACCTCACTACAACCTTCTTTCAGGTAGTTGTAGACAGCATGATTCTGCCTTCCTCGGGAGGAGGAAGAGGCATGATTCAAAGGCAGATAGGATAAGAGCCAAGGAAGATACAGATTGAAGCAATGAATGCACAAGTTATTAATCAGGACCAGAATGTGGTGAGAGATGGAGAAGAAAAGTAGGAGCTTGAAGGAATTTTGGGTCCAAGAGAAAATTGGAACTATGAGGGACAGTAATAAGAGGACTTGCCCTGTCTGGAGACAAGCAGAGATAAAAGGACTGATGGAAAGGGCACTGCTGCTGGTTAGGGATAAAGACAGAAATTGAAGAGAGGATGTAGCCACATGGGGGTGGGTCTCTTCTGCCAGGCAACCAGCAACAGAATAAGGTGACACAGTCTCAAATTGTGCCAGGGGAGGTCTAGGCTGGATGTTAGGAGGAAGTTCTTCCCAGAGAGAGTGATTGGCATTGGAATGGGCTGCCCAAGGAGGTGGTGCAGTTGCCATCACTGGAGGTGTTGAAGAAAAGACTGGATGGAGCACTTAGTGCCATGGTCTAGTTGATTGGCCAGGGCTGGGTGCTAGGTTGGACTGGATGATCTTGGAGGTGTCTTCCAACCTGGTTGATTTTATAATTCTATGAAACCTATGGGGCAGAAATTTCTGCTGTCACATCCCACTGGCAAAGTCTCTCAGTTTTCCTCTAAGAAATGTGCAGGCACACACATCAAATGTGAAATTTTTTGTTTGTATTGTTAAGCCACAAAATTCAGATTAAGTCTCTTTACAGTCAGAGCTTGTTTTCCCTGTAAATATGTATAATAATACATCATTTAATTATGTCAGCAACCATGTATGCCACACAAATTTGGATTCCATTACTGTGACCCCAGTTTTTCCACACCTCCACTTATCTTCCTAGACAATATTTGACAAAATAGGTAGCATTGTAATATTACATATGAAGAATATTATATACTTATTTATGAAGCATATATATTATATACTTATTTATGAAGCATATATATTATATACTTATTTATGAAGAATATATATATTTATATAATGATTTTTGGCTTCCTAAAAAGTGCAGAATGTTCACGTATGTATGCATACATGCACGCACACATGTATATATAGATATACCTACACACACAGAGAGACATATATATGTATATATATATATTCTGAGCCAAATTCCAGAAAAGATTTTAAATGTTTGGAGGTTTGGATTTGCATATTTTTTAAAGATTAAAAAAAGGAGAAGAAAAAAGAGAGTGAATTTTAACAGAAAAAGTAACTTTGAATGAAGCACTCAAATTGTGCTGCTTACAAAATGCCAGACTGAAAGAGATTTCTTTTAATTCCCTTTTTTCCTATGAATGGTAGGATTAATGGTTTTTACATAGGTGAATTTTCACTTTGAATGAAAAATCTCCCAGCAATCCTGCCACCACTCTTTTCAACAGAAAAAAACCCATCAATTTATCCAGTGGGTTTGCTAGAACAGTGACTGACATCTAGAATTTTTGGATCTCTATACAAAGAAACACATGAAATTCCTATGATAGATGATCCTTGGCTTTTAATTCTCTGCAGCCTCAATTAGTCATTTACAATGTGTAAATAGGAAGTATTGCAAAGCCAAATGCTTTTGCACTTCAAGTGTTTAACAGAGTTCCTTTACTGCAAAGTAAAAGCTTCAGGTTACTATGGAGAAACAACACTGGATTATCATTTGAACAGATATAATCACTACTTTCAGCAGCTTGAAGTCACTTTAATTCCTATATTATTACACCAGTTTTATCTGTGATGGGAGAGGATAATTTTCTGAAACTTCTTTAGCTTTTTCTTCAGCATTATTTGCAATTGTGACGAAAACCTAATGTATGGTGTAGGAAGAACAGGCATCATACTGAAGGACAACTGGGAATAGGCAGCTAGTCTAGAATCATAGAATCAACCACGTTGGAAGGGACCTCCAAGCTCATCCAGTCCAACCTATCACCCAGCCCTATTCAATCAACTAGTCCACAGCACTAAGTGTCTCATCCAGTCTTTTCTTGACACCTCCAGAGGTAGGAACGATAAACACTTATGTAGGGCAGAGTCACATGCAAAGAGAAAGGAGTAAGTGCCAACATGGAGATGTAAGAAAGGCAGGAGATAGAAGAAAGGGGGAGATGGAGGGTGGAAGGAGGGCATGGCAGCTAGAGAAAACATGTTTTGATAAGGCTGAAAATTTCAGAGTTATTTTTGAATAGATTTGTTACAGTTTTATATATTGAGCTAGTGGCAATAAGGACTCACTCAGATTGAAAGATTAGGACAAGTAGCTAGCATTAGGCTGTGGAAGAGAGCTGTGAGAAACAGTTCTGTACAGGAAGACTGAGATTAATAAAACTACATCCATGTTACATCCTTTCTTTCCACCTGTATCCATTCAGCATCTGCCCAGATGGGACCAATTTTACCTAGAGTCAGCAAAGCATTCTTGTGGTGGTGGTGCAGTAACAACTGATATCAGCTTAAAACTAGGGCTTGATCCCATCACTTTCCTGTTCTTTACTGATACTTTGCAAAATGTTCAGCTATTACCACCATCAATGCTGATATCTCTTACATTTCACTTTCGTGCTTTAACCAAAGGTTGGAATTGTCTGGTGTCAAACTGGGGCCTACAATGTTTCAGATAATGAATGCAAACCCAAGAACACGTCTATGAAGCTGTCCTGAGAAGTGACTTAGATTCAGAGGTGCTCTGTTAGTACCTATCTCCCTTTCTTCAACAAAGTGATTTAATGATTCTTTTGAAATTGCTTTTCTAAAAGACACTTCGTTCTTTGCTCAGCATCCTTTTGTTTTGGATCAGATTCTGCTTGGAAAATGCCTTCTTGGATCCTCACTTCATCTGCAGCTGTTTCAGGCGTCAGTTAGGCTAGAACAATAAAGTACATATTTTGGGGCCCGCTTTCACACTTTCATCTGCTACACAACTCCTCTTCAGGTTTCTATCTTGTTGTAACTGACCCTGTACTGAAGCCCACTTCTTAAAAAGGTACAGAAATAGACCCAGGTAAATACTTGCATCCATTTCTGTAGAAAATATCCTAGGAAGCTACAAATAACAATATGAAATTCAGGAGAGAACTTATTTGGTCACTCTTCACAAAACTTCATAATCAGTTTCTGATGTGCTGTAGCCACTTCGGTGTATTTGTTTATGCCAAGGGTTAGGTCCGGGCTGGCCACTAAACAAGTGACAGATGCTTTCAATTGAGCCCTCTCCCTTCCCAAAGGGGAAAAGAAAAGGAATAAAGGAGAGAGACTTATGGGTGGGAAAACTACAACATGTTTAATGAAAAATTACGATAAAATTAAGTATATACAAAAACTGTATTGAACCCAACCCCCTCACACCACCACTGTTGCAATTATGTCAGCGTCACCACTGATGCTGTGGGCAGAGTGGTGGTTTGGGTGTCCCCCACCCCCCCACACTTTTAGAAATCACCCAGACTACACTCAGTTGGCTCTGGAAATTTGAAAGAAGCTTATATTTACAGCTGGCACAATGTACAAGCAGATATTTACAGTATATACAGTTATAGACAGAAATAGACAAGGGAAAAGAGGTAATACAAACACAATTCCCCTCCCAGAAACCTGAGTCCCCAGGAGGGGCTCTCAACCACCCCTCACCTTCCCCCTATCCCTCTCAACCTTACCCCAGTCCTAAGGAAGAATGGAGGTTTGGCCAAGAGGGTTAAAAAGCAAGGTGAAGCAGCCAAGCAAAGGGAGGGTGAGGTTAGAAAGCAAGATGGAGTCCAGCCAGCAGCCTCAGCTTCTCCCCAGCAGGCAAAGCTCCCCAGCGAAGAGAAGAAGCAAGTGCAGTAATCTTTTGTTTTGCCTTTCTTCTTTACACATCCCAGCAAGACTGTGAGGGAAGTAGACCTCACCATTGTTTTCATTTTACAGCCTATCATCTAGTTCTTCTCACCAAAACATGCTAGCTAGGCTCAAACTAGCACAGGCAGGCACAGGGGAAGTCCCAAACTAGACTCTGCAACACACAGGAAACGAGTTCAGAAGCTGGATTCTGGAACTGGATTAAGAAACATACAGGTCTGGATCAGATCCAATCCTCCTCTGACACTAGGCACTGAAAAAGAGAGCTTGACCCTTGTGATGTCTTATTAGAATCCCTTGTTGGTCACTTTAGCACCACCTGGGCCTAATTCTGCAGGTGCAGCCTTTTACTTTTGTACCGCCCAGCACAGGTGCAGCCTTTTACTTTTGCAGCGCCCTACAGAGTACACCAGATTTAGTTGTGAGCTTGGTCTGTGCAGGAATGAGTTTAAGTGAAAGTCTTCTGACAAACCAGTTCTTGGTTCTCACTAGAAACATTGAGTGTGATGACTTCTAGAAGCAGGCAGTGTCTGCAAAAATATGCTCTTAAATGTCAGAAGCACAATTACTGAGAAGATAAGTAGCAGAAAAGCAAAGTCAGCGAGCAGGATTAATTCTCTTCTACCTTCAACTGGGACAGTTTGCTAGCTCCAATGAGTGTGGAACAAACCCTTATGCTGGCTTCATCGGTAAGGTAAAGTGACTGAACTTCTTTGTGGTTTTCTTAGAAGTGAAAAATTGTGATCACAGAATTAGTATGTTTTAATTCTGGAAGGGGGGTAAGTTCTCTCTATTGGATGCATGGGCAATGTTGGAGAAAGTGTGGTTTAATTTGGCTGTGTTAGCCTGGAGGAAGCTGCTTACACTTGGAGTGTATGCACTCTATGAGCAGCTGCAGACTGTTGCAAAAAGTTGTCGGTCAGGAAATATTTAGGCAACCACTATTAAAAGGTTCTAATTTCTTTTTGAAGTGCTGCCTAAATCAGATCTATGAAACACAGATCAGAAATCCATGATAAATGTGTAGCTTGGTTTTCAGCATGTAGTTCAAGATTGGAAGAAGTGGCTAGTTTATTATTTGTTGTTGTGTTAGTATCTGACTTTCCTGTGCATTTTAGTTGGAATAAGAGGAGGCTGTGGGGAGACCTCACTGTTATCTACTACTAAGTGAAGGGACACTGTGGAGAGGCTGCTGATGGTCTCCTCTCACAGGTAACTGGAGACAGAACAAGGGAGAATGGTCTCGAGCTGAGGCTGGGTAGGGTTAGATTGGACTTCATGAATAAGGTTTTAATGGAGAGAGTGGTCAGGCACTGGAATGAGCTGCTCAGGGAGGTGGTGTAGTCACCAACCCTGGATGTGTCTAAGGGTCGTTTGGATGTGGAGCTTAGTGATATGGTTTAAGGTGAACCTTGTAAAGCAGGGTTATTGGTTGGACTTGATCCTGAAGGTCTTTTCCAACCTGGAGGTTTCTGTGATTCCATTCCTGTGATTATTGTTTGAAGGCTGAAAAAATCCCCAAACAAACCATTTCTAAGACTGATTTTTTTTTTTTGAGAGGTGGAAATCTTTTCTTCAAAGAGAAAAGATGTTCCACAGATGAAAAAGTAGAACATTAATGGAGTGCTTTGACAGCTTTTACTAAAAGGAGGAACAAAGAAATAATTATCCTGCTGGTGCATACAAGGGTCTGGATTTCATCTTGGTTTATGCTGAGTTCTTTCCCTAACAGCCTGGTAAAGGTTTTGACACTTATGTAGAAAAGATGAGAAAGTCAATTCTTACAAATGCATTCTTGTATCTCCAATCTCATACTACTTCTTGCAAAATTTCTCTTCAGCTAAATGAAATCAGAGTCAAGCAAAAACTGTATTTTGAGACTCTGTCCTTTGCTGTGCTGCATCAAGGATTGAATTACAGCATGCTGCCACACCACCTTCTCAACAGAATGAGCGATGGGCTCACCACAATTAGTATCCACTATGACTGCATTTTTGCTCTTGTAGAGGGCTCCTACATCAAAAGGGTTTAATGTTGGGTAATATTATATCACTGTGTCTGCATCATTCTGAAAGAATCTTTAGTGGACTTACATATTCTGAAATGTTTCACAAATGCAGTGTTCTCCTGCTTCTGAGCCCTTCAGCCAACTCTGAGGTGAAATGGAAAACTATGTAGTTGAGCCTAGCAATTTGGCATGGCAGTGTGTATGTGAAAGTAGAGAATGTGTTACCAGTGGAGTTTGAAGGAGTGCAACAGATCCAGAGTGCAGCTTGGGCAGGATATCAGCAGTATTCTGTGGGAGGTTTCCCTTGTCTTCTGATAGGCCAAAAGGGAAGGGAAGAAAGTCTCTATAGCTGCAGTTCCACAGGCTGCTTTTTCACCATAGTCCTCGTTCAGAAAATAGATCACAGGTGTGTGCTCAAGCACTAGGCAGTTTGCCTTCCAAAACACCTCTTCTCGTATATTTCTACCCAGTGTTCTTTCCAGTGTAGGAGATTGTCCTCAGGTGCTTTTTCAGTATTGCAGCTCCACTTTGGTTAGGTAACAGTATCAGCAGCTGGGATTCACGGGGCTCACTTCATAGCCCTTCTTTAAGGTCACAACAGACATGCATATATTTAGTATTTGCTGCTCCCTAGAAAAACCTGATAAAACAACCCCCTCCACTTCTGTACTGAAGCATACAGAGCTAGAATATAAAAGAACATGCAAATTTCCTCCTGGTTCAACTTAATACAGAGGCTTGTTGAAAACACAGGCGGTATGTGAGGCCATGGTTATGATAGCACTGCTAAACATGCCATTATCAATACTGCTGAGCAGACCTTTATCATGAGCGCAGTCAGACCAAGTGTAAATACTAATTAGGGCCTAATCCAAAAATCTATTGAAGTTTGTGGCAAGATTCAATGTGCTTTGGACATGTCCCAAGGTAAAGAATTAATCACTATTTTAGTAGGGCTCTGCCTCTGCAGTCAAGAGAATTGCCTTGCTAATGAGAGACTACTGTGTTTACCTGAGTCCTTCCATTTTCTGAAGCCCTCCTGTTTTTACCTTGGTGGAAATAATGTGTAAGCTCTTAACAAGTATGAACTGACTGCAGAGCAGCAGCAGCAGCAAACACTTCTTTGCTGCATATTGCTGTAATGGAAACTTACTTGTATAAATACAATGCAGAGCATTTATCTAACTTTACTGTGTTGTCAAGCTACGAATTCAATTAAGATTGTTTACAAAAGTCTATGGAAAAAAGAGGATGAAAATCCTGGCTTCACTGGCGCTCACAGGGATTTGATCATTAACAGGTATTACTTGGAGAATCTGTGGTAGTTCTGGGTGTAGGAAGCCTGTACTGGAGGGAGAACAATTCCAAGTTTTTCCCTGAAGGATCTTGATGAACTGACATTATGGAGGAATTCCTACCTTTCAAAAGCTACAGGTTGAGTAATACTCAATGTACCTAGAAGGAAGTCAGAGAATAACAGCTTTGAAACCTGAACACGTGTTTATTCTCAGTGGTTTAAAGAACACCACCTTCCAAGGATGAATCTTTCTTTTTTTTTCTATTGCTCTTTTTAATTTACAGCAGTACCTACACCTCACAGTAACCATTCACTGCTTCAGAAGTGTTCAACACAAGGCCCCTGTTAATTACATCTCACATTTATGACAGTCTTTGATACAGCATTTCAACCTTTTATGCAACATTTTAGCATTAATGTGTTTTAGGACCTTGTGACACTTAAAAGCTACTGTGGCAGCAAACTTTGAATTATATACAGCCAGACTAAAGAGGATCTGGTTCAGTAATGTTTTAGTAACAGCATTTTTTGAGCCCTGATTGTGTGGCATAAGACCTGCTGCAGTCAGTGACGGTCTTCACATCCTTAAGCTTTGGGGTACCTTTGCTGGATTAATGCTATCTCTGATTGGGTGAACAAGATGTGAGTGGGAATCCCCACAGCAGGCTTCATGCAGTATTCCTCTGTTCATGCACTCTGAGCTATGGGAATGTAATTGTCTCTATCAACTTCAATATACCTTTGGGTTCAGTGCTGAGTTGTTCAAATCTGATTACTTCTGTGTGATATTTCTGTTTAAGGTATGCATCTCCATGCATTTCTGTTGGACTGGATGATCTTGGAGGTCTCTTCCAACCTGGTTGATTCTATTCTAACAGCCAACATCTTTTTATCTCTTTCTGTTGCACAACCTATGCAAACTAAAAGATATGTATTCATACACACTCTGCCAAAGCACAATATAACTGGACCTTGGTACGTTGATTCAGTTCCTTTGAAGAGAAAGACTTTTCTTTTGGGGATTGGGGTTTAAAATTTCTTGTATTTGTTTCCCTTTCCTCTAAGGTTTGTCATTTTCATCTGATAAAAAGATCTTTGCTGCACAGATGGGAATTAGCCCTTGTGCTAATTTTTAGGAATTAGTGTAGAGTTGATGTGACCTGAAAGGTTTTTAAATTGTTACACATATTTCCTACTTTTAAGTCATTCCAATTATCTCATAAATGAGATCGGATTTTTATGTTCTTAGATAGGGAGACCAGCGTGAAACTGCAGCGTGTTGCTGGTAACCAGAGGGTAACACTGTACAATCAGAAATTTTGATGTGAGAATTGCCTGGCACACCTCCAACTACATAATTTAGGGAAACTTTTCCAATTTTCCAGGTAAAAATCTGGTAAAATAAAAAAATTAATTATCAGAAAGTTTCCTTGTCCAACCTATAATTACAGTTAGGCTTCTGTTTAACGTGTCTGTCTGCCTTCTGACGCTGAGTTTCTTGGATGACATTCATCTGCTCTGAATTAGGCACCTTAAAATTTATATGTCAAAGTCTTAAGGCAGTCATTCTAAAGCTTGTTTTCTCTCAAAGAGTTAGAGGAAGGCAAGGACTGGGAGCTATGGTAGTTAAGTCTTATTGAACTCTTGTAAGTAGTTCAGGTTAGGGAGGTATGAACTGTGCCTCGCATTATATAGCAGTTATAAACAAATCATTGCTTAAAAAGCTGTTTTTAAAATTCTACCTGCCAGATTAATTCTTGCAAATGAGTTTCCAAAGCCTACAATATTGGCTTGATAGAAAGAGCATCCTAAGCAATGTACCAAAACTGAGGGTTGGAAAGGGTCCAATTCTCCTCTATTGGAGAAGGATGCACATTTCATAGTGCAGTTTATGTAAAGTAGGCAAAAGAGATTGATTTTTGGGTTTTGTTGTTTTTCAGTTCCTTTGTATTAAATAGGCAAAATATTTTGGGGGCTTTTTTCCCCATCAAAATAGGCTTGATGATTTTTTTTTTGAAGTGAGGATGTGTTACTCCAATTTATTTTTTTTAAATATCATAAAATTTGACTGTGTTTAAGTACTGACTGTCATGTAATTCTTATGGCTTGAACAGTAGATGAGAAGGAAAAAAACATCTGATGGGGAAGTTCCCCTTCTTTATAAAGTCCTTATCTTTTTTCTCCTCAAGTATTTCTTTATAATAACATATAATCACTTAATGCTGATTAGTACTGGATGATGCAAAGAAACGAGTGAATGGAGGCTTCTAGTTTGGCCATGTCCTCTCAACTTCTTACCCACTGTTATTGTCAGAACTTGACAAGTGCCTCATGACAAAAATCGCATCCAGTTTCAGGACCAGGAACTGAATCCTCATGAACTGAGAATTACTGAGCTGTCTTAAATTCTGTTGGTGTAGTTCTTCACAGCAAGAATGTCTTTAGTGTATACACATGGTGATATCTAGAATGGGCTTGATGGCTATTTTTTATCAGCAACATTATTCTTTGAAGCAAAGACATAGTGTGAAACTGAAGGTATTGACTTCTCTGATGCTTCACTTGCTATAGTGTAATGATGTAGCCATAACAAATACCAGTTGTTTTTTTTCAATGAATTTAATTCTTTTAAAGAAAAGAGTTAACAACTTCAAAACAGCTTTTTGTGGCTAATAGTTTGTAAAATTCCTTCATAGTGAATGTTAAAATTCTCCATTTGTTTCTGTTTCCAGTTATTGTCCAGGCAAAACTTACCAGGGAAAGAAGGCCTGGAGGTTCAGATGTGTTTGTAGGCAGCTCTGATCACTTAAATGTAGCCTCTTTGCTCTATTGCCACACACAAAACCTTCAGGGAAGCTATGAGGGTCAAAGGAAACCAATATGGTGATGATGTTACACCCTCCCCGAAAGCAAAGCACCTCAACTTCAGAAGCATGAGTGATTGTATTTCTGTTGTCTCCTGCCTCGTGTCAGGAACCTTTTGAAGTGTGGATGGCAGCTTGACAGAAGGCCTCTTGTAGCAAGCTGCCTCATTTAAAAAAAAATAATGAAAATGAAGCTAACTTTGTGTTTTTTTTTTTCTCAACTAATTTTGTGAACTGGCAACCTGCACAGCACCATGTGGCAGGGGACTGGAGTGATGCTCTGTCACCTCCATGGGCTGGGCCACTGGGTACCCTGGAGTGTGGGAGCAGATGTCAGGATGACGGTTAGCTGTGAAGGAGGTCACTTGATGAGTGCATTTTGTTAAGCAAAGCTTTTGGGAAGTGGATCTAAGAGGTACTTTAGGCAGAGGTAAAATGATGTTTGCTGGTTCCACATTGCTGTCTAGGTGAGCAAAGTGTCCAGCTTTTGTATCTCCTGCTGATATCATGTTTGAGATGATGGAGCCAGACTAAAACATGATGATGCATATTGGAGAGCTCATCCCTTGTTGACTGCCAGTTTTGTTTTCAACTGCATCCGAACTGGAAAAATCTTCTATCTCTTTGGGCATAAAGAACTACACAAAGCCATACTTGTAGGCACAACTCAAATCATGGTGCTGTAGTCCTTTACAAACAGAAGGTCTGCAATGAGGTTAATTCCATTATCCCTATGGAGTGGTGTGTGCACAAGTCCATGCCATAGGTCTCAGGAGCTGTATTCTGTATGGAGTAACATACCGAATGTGAGTCTATGTAGCCTGTAGGAAATAGTTTGTCTGTGCTGTAGAGCACTTTAGTGACATAAATGTTATATAGTTATTTAAGGAGGGGGGAGGGGAGGAATGCTGAATTTCTCTTCTCCATTCCATTTCTTGTCTTTTCTCATATTAAAATATAAATGTGGATTGACTGAATCCCAACAATATTCTGACTGCTGCACGCTATTAATGCCCAAATATACTTTTCTCCTGGGTTTTTTTCTGTGCTTAACTGAATTAAACAGATAGTGGCATAAACTGGGCCTTCTTTTTCTCTGATTTTTCCCCTTGAACTGCTTGTTTCCAACCCCTCTCACACTACTGCAGTAAATTCAGATGAAGTCTCCTATCTCCATACACTGGTGTCAGGATAGAGCAGTGGAACAGCATGGCACCTCCACTAAGGGCTTAAAATAATGTTTTCTTTCATCACAGAAATTCTTAAGAGCTGCACTATGTTGTTACAGTAACCCAAACAATTTCAATTGTTTGCTAACATGATACCTAGATGACTAAAAGCTGTTAAAATCTTTATAACGTGGCATCCAAAACATCCTGTGCAGTGGCAAATTAGGCAGGACTTCTCTATGATGCACTAGTTCAAATAGAGGGGGATTGTTAGGTTATGGTCCCTATTGGATGGGCTGGGGCAAAAATGCCTACAGGTGATAGCACAGGCTGCATTGAGGTGAAATGATTAAAGGAGAATGTTTGAGTTTTATTCCACTGTGAACTTTCTCTCACCATGCATGATAAATCATACTGATTAACAAGAGAGAAGATTTCTTTAGTAGTATTTCCATCTCGCCCTGCCAAAGGAAAAAGACATCTGCTGGCAGAATCTTCCTTCTGGTTGTATCTGAGCAAAAGGTTTTTAAGTGCACCAAGAGCTGTTTGTGTTCACAACATGCAGTCTCTCCACCATCTCTGCCCCCTTTAGGAGAAAGAATTGGGATCGTTCTCCATCTTTGTTTGCAGCAGAAAAGACTCAAGGTGAGCGAGAGAACAAATCCTGTAAGGCAATTCTGCCACTCGCCTCATCTTCATAATCTTTCCTTAGCTTTCTCTGCCTTCTAACCCTGGTATTGATCGTGTCATAGGCTACAGCAGACCAAGGCAGGGGGCTGAAAACCTTTCCAAACAGCAGTTGCCAGTCTGCCTGTTGCAGCTTGAAGAAGAAAAACATGCTGTGAAAACAATCAGTGCATTTGCTTTAGATCTAAGTGATTCCAACTAGGTCGATGCTTCATGCTGATGTGTTGAAAACATTTAAAAAATTTCTGAGAGTTTGATTTCAGCTGAAACATTTCAGCATGTGTCTGGCTCTCTGAAGTTGTTATTTCTCGCTAATGTAGCAGACAACTGGTAGGGTTTTTCCCCCACCTCAGCACAAAGCAGTAGGGAAACTGGACCTTTTGTCTGGGTAGGTTTGTTTTGAGTGTTTTTATGGGAAGAGGAGGGTTTGTTTAATAAGCGGAGGCTCTTGCAAATTGGCTTCAGAGGAGTAGTAGTTCATGAAGGGAAAAAGAGGTAATCACAGTTGCACAGTGTGTGAATGAAAGTGTAGCTGTACTTAAACTGCTTTTTGTTGTCTGTGTTTGAATATTCTCTTGCAGGCAGGCTAGATCATTCATAAATACAGCAAGAATATGTTATTCTTTCAAAAGCACATGATGCTTCTTTGTAATGTGTTTGTAGTCAGCACAATTGGCCTGATTCTCTCTCAGCTTGTGATCACAGACCAAATGAAGCAGTGCAAAAAGGAAACCATCCTCATCCAAATTATCCTTGATTCAGTTTCCAGGAGTGGCAGGAACCCAGGACAACATTTTTGTATAGCAGGTGGTAGCACAATTGGATTCTGAACTGCTTGGAAAAGACCACAGAGCAACAGAATTTGGTGTGGTTTCTCTTACTGTTTAGTTTGGTTTGCACGTGCTCTGCAGTTCCTATAGTCTACAGGAAGCTAAATTGGGCAAAAGCCACAGGACTGCTGTCCTGGTTTGAAGCTGGCTGCTCACTGCTCTCTGAGAACACATCAGTAGGACCTCGCCTCTGTGCTCCATTGCACTTCAGTGTGTCCTCCTTGTTTCATGTGCCCTTTGCAATAACAAGCATTTATCACTGCCTTTTGCTCTCTTTGGGATACTTTTTTTTTTTAATTATATGACATAAAAATATATATTAAATATATGTTGGAATTTCTCTTCCCCTAAGGAAATTAAGTCACCCAATGTGTTCTTGCCATCTTTGCTGCTTGCTTCAAATAATACAAAGAATATTCTTGCACTGTTCCAACAGGAAATAGTGAACAAATACTTGCCTTGAGGTATTTCATTGAGTTTCAGGATACCAGGAGATAGAGATGGTCCAAAAAAATAGATATTTTGTTGGGAGAAAATAATAATAATAATAAAAAAATCCCCAGCTTTAAAGGCTGCATTTATCTGTGGAGAGGAATTTCCCTCCCCCCCGAACTAAGCCATTGCAAATGCAGTGTGTGGTATATGTGGCACTAATGGATTTCATACTCCAGCATTTATTGCACCAAATATCATGCAGTGAACAATAGTTGTCATTTAAACAACTCTAGTTTGCAACTGTGTAAGCTCTAGATATTAAAACCAGACAAGACAGTGTAGGAGGGGGTGTGTGAGAAATTCTGTGGTCTCTGTGGTGTTATTTCACTCATTCATGTTTAAAATTAACTCTGTGGGGATGCTGCAGAAGTCCAAGTTATAATTTGCATGTGTTATTGGCAGTCTTGTTTATTATGGATGTATACACTTAATGTATATATTCAAGCTGATGATTTACTTAAATACTTGATTTTTTTTTTTTCCCCCCTCCCTAATTCTTCCCCACTCTTGAGACTAGAGAAACTTCAATGTTGTCTAAGAAGCTTATGCCTGGCAGGAATTTAGCTAGATTAAACTCATCTACTGTGATCTAGTAGGGCTGCTGAGCCATGTGGAAAACTTTCTTTCCAAAAATAGGCTCTTCTCATGGGAGTTTTCACAGAATCACAGAAACATCCAGGTTGCAAAAAACCCTCAGGATCATCAAGTCCAACCTATAACCCTTATCTACAAATTCACCTTAAATCATATCCCTCAGAATCAGTCAAAGGACCCTTAAACACATCCAGCATTGGCGATTCCACCACCTCTCTGGGCAGCTCATTCCAGTGCCTGACCACTCTCTGAGAAAAACTTTTTCCTAATGTCCAATCTAAACCTACCCAGCCCCAGCTTGAGACCATTCCCCCTTGTTCTGTCTCCAGTTACCTGTGAGAAGAGACCAGCAGCAGCCTCTCCACAAGGTCCTTTCAGAGACCAGCAGCAGCCTCTCCACAAGGTCCTTTCAGGTAGCTGTAGACAGCAATGAGGTCTCCCCTCAGCCTCCTCTTTTTCACACCAACCATCCCTGGCTCCTTCAGTTGCTCCTCATAAGATTTATTCTCCAGACCCTTCCCTAGCTTCATTGCCCTCCTCTCCAGCACTTCCACATCTCTCTTGTAATGTGGTGCCCCAAACTGAACACAATACTCTTGGTGTGGCCTCACGAAAGCCGAGTACAAGGGGACAATCGCCTCCTTACTCCTGCTAGCCACGCTATTTTTAATACAAGCCAGGATGCTGTTGGCCGCTTTGGCTGCCTGGGCACGCTGCTGGCTCAGCTGTTGAATCCAGTTTTCCCACTAGATTCAACAGGACTATATATGTGAAGGGAAGGGGATTGTTGCAGCAATGATCAGTGGTCTGAATGTGTTACCTTCTGCTAGTGTAGATTTCTATTTTGAAATTGCAGTGGTTCAGATACCACTGGAACCTGCTAGGACTTTGTAAGTGTTTGCCAATACATGGCCTGATGAAGCGGATGTCATTGATATGGAAGTGTTCAGTTCCTCCACTGCATTTGGAGGATATGAATTAGCAGGTGCTTGTGTTAGTCTTTTTGGTGGCTTACTGAGGGAGTACTTAAGGGTGACTGTGGTATCACTGTGGATATTCTGCTGTGCCTCTGCTTGAAATCACTTCCAGTGTAACCTTCCCACTTCCTTCAACTGTAAACAAAAGTTGGTTTTAGTATCGCTGTGCCAAAAGGAATTCAAACCAAAACTGTTGTGCTTCTCTTGTGTATGCTGACCTTTGCCCTACTTTTCTTGATCTATTTTCTTTTTTTTAAGCCTAAGGTTTACACAGCATTAGCCATAATTGGAACTGACACTGGAAAACCACAGGAAGCAATTCACTTAATACAAATTTGTTGTGAAACTGGAAACAGAGTTCTGCCTGAGTTCTCTGTAGATTTCCTGGCAGGAAGCATCTTGGCGTTTTCAGGTGAAATTTGTTCAGAAGGACCTTAAAGAAAGGGTCTTGCTTTGATCTGTCTCTTACAGAAGTCAATGAAAGAGACTCCATTGATTGTAATGAACACTGGGAAGCTGCCCCATTCAGAGCTACATGTAATTTCCACTTCTGGACAATTGGTTTTCCTCAATAGTAATCCAAAGAGAGATTGATCTAAGGACAGGGAAGAAAGACAGTAGTGAGTAAGAGGGAGCTCATCCCAAAGAGCAACTGAGCTAGAAGGGAGTAGAACATGATGGCTGCTATGCTTTGCTACTGCTCATGGCCTAAACCAAAGGGTGGAAATACATCAGCCATATACTGAGTTAGAAGAAAGAAATAAAGGAAGAACAGACTTCGTGGACACAGTTGGCTGTGGGCTGCTCATCCTGTAACATTTTAAACTTTGTCTTCAAATGCTCTTTGTGCTTAGATTCTTTTACTGCTATAAATAAAATGTATCAGTATATCCAGGAGGAGAGAAAAAGCTTGCATAACGCTGTCTAACAACTACCTATACCTCTACCCTGTTGCTTTCTTCCAATTGTCTCCTTTGCGTGACGGTAATACAGTTTAAATTGCCTCAAATCTTTTATATACCAAGGTCAGACTACTAATGCCATGTATCCTGTAAGTCTTACACAATTTCAGCAGACCTGGCTAGCTAAATTGTCAGCCAGATCATATACCTCTATTAGATTCTTTGCTACAGAAATCCTGCAGTGCAGCCCAGAGTGATAATTGAGACAGATGGATGCTAAATATGGCAATGAGAAAGAGACCTATTATTTCAGATTTGGCTCTACCACCTTTTGATGCAGCCAGGTTGCTCACAACTTATGAGGGCTAGTACACCAGCAGCAAGGGCACTCATCAAAATGGTAGTCAGCAACCCAACAAAAACCTAGGCTAACAAGTGCATGGACCTCCTGTTATCTCCAAACAAAAAAATCCCAAACAAATGACAAGAAAACAAAAAAAACCCAAACAAACAAACAAACAAAAAAAACAAGCAAGAAAACCCCAGGGACCAGTAGTCAAGAGACTGTTCCTACTGGGAATATGGAGGTAGGACAGAATGGGGGAAGGCATTAGCAGAGTTGTCTTGTGCTTGCCCCCGTTGCAGACTCCATGTCATAAAACTCTGACTTAGGCATCTGACAGCACGGTACTCTCTTGGGTATAAATCCACTCTTTGCATGGACTAAGATATATACAAAGGTGTTTCTGTAGTTCACAGTGGCTATCAAGGGAACTAGCTAGTGCATGATCAAAAAGTCTTTGTGACCATAATACTCTAAAATCAAGGCAAAACTCCTTTAGCAGGATTACCAGCTGCACTGTACATCCCACTTACCCTAACCCCCAAACTTGTCTGCCTTTCCATCCAGCCTGCCAAGCTCAGGGTTTCTTTTCCAGTTACTCCCTCCCTCTCCCCCCCAAAAAAAGTTGATATAAAGGTGGAAAATAATTTTCTTTATCCTTTAATCCTTTATTCTCTTTGCTTTTAAAAGTTTATTTACTCCCTACAGTTGGCCATCCTGAGCTTCTGCTTCTCTGCTATGTCAAGGCTTGCTTAAGCTTGAAGGTTGTTTTTAGGCTTGACCAAGCATTGACAGCACTATCACAGAAGCTAATGCTAGAGTCTGCCAGTTTGATGGATTAAGTAAACTTATTGAAATCTTTCTTTCTTTAATTCTAAAAGATGCCAAGGGCTGTTTTCTATTCCTGCTCTTTGTGTGAAACACCCACTGACACTAATAGGAGTTCCGTGTGTGGAATTAGAGTAGAACATGGCCCTTAATATTTAAAAGACTTGTCAACTTTGTGCATGAAGCAATGTGGAGGTGTGCTGTGATGCTGCTTGGTTCTGTTCTTCTTATACCCTCTGTGCTTTAAAGACACTTCTTGTATGAACTGTATGGCTGCTAGCATCAGAACTAATTAACTTTATCCTTTTCTAAAACTATTTAAAAAACATATTCTTCCCTCTTGAGACATCTGTCTGCTTTGGTCAGCAAAACACATTGGAGCTGTTTTGATGTGGTTGATAAACAGTCTCTTGTCGCCCAAGTCGTTCATGTTGCTGTTCTGTTGAGGAAGAGCAGGAGGGAGAAAGCTTAACAGAGAATGTCTTTCCAGTGGCCTTTACATTCTTCTTACTGTTAGAACAAAATCTCATGTTTCACACTCTTCCAACTTTGATTCCCTGCTTGTTCTCAAGCTGTACCTTGCTCTAACACAGTGGTGGTATGGTAGGTAGCTAAGGAGAGTTAAATCATTTATGTGACAAAGAAGTTCACCACTAGCCTCATTCCTATCTCAAATGCACACGGCTTATTTTGTTAGAACTAGGGCTGCAGCTCAGCAGGGCTGCCAAATTGTCGCGGATGGCCATGGGCAGAACTTTGAGATTTTAAGAGCCAGCTGCAAAGCTGGTGTCTTTATCTTTCTGGAAAGGCAGATTTTCTCTTCCTCAGTCATAGCTCTTGACATTCTCTATCTTTGCCCTGGATGGTTGCTTCTGCCTGCAAAGGAGGTGCATTTTTGGCAGGAGGGGTAGAGCTGGTGGTATAATTGGAAACACTAATCAAAGATTTTGCTTTTGAAGATAATTTTGACAGTTGACTGAAGACAAATGCAGTTACTTCCAGTCTCAAATGCATTCATTCACCATGGCTGAAGTCTTTCACTAATGTGGCTAGTGAGTGTGTTCATTGTCAAATAGTCTGGGTATTCTGATAGCATTTCTATTAAAGTGTTACTGCTTATGAAAATTCTGAACATGCCCAAACCTGAATACAGATTGCAGTAAACCTGCTTCTGCTGATTTCAGCAATGTGGATTGGGTCCTAGATGTCATACAGATGTACATACAGGAATCTACTGAAGTTAAGATGGACAGCATCTGTGTTTTACAGTGGTGTGGCCTGCTCTACAAACTGTTATTAATCAGCCCTCAACAGATGTAAGCATGTTCATACAGAAATCTACTGCAGCTAATATGAATAACATCTGTGCTTTACAGTGCTGTGGCCTGCTCTGCAACCTGTAGTTTAGTTTCCAGGGATGTTTTAAAAGGTGTTTTTCCAGAGGACCTGCCTGATATGCTACTGCTTAGATCTAAAAATTCCTTGTATTTTTTAAATAGATCACCTGACTAAGCAACTGAAAGATAAATCAAAGTGCATCCACTTAAAGGTGGCTTAGGTGCCATGGTCTAGCCTTGAGCTCTGTGGTGAAGGGTTGGACTTGATGATCTGTGAGGCCTCTTCCAACCCTGATGATACTATGATACTATGATATATGGGCTTCAGTAATGAATAAGTTTTCTTGGTATGTTTACTGGGCTAACATGTTAATGGTTAGTCAGCCAAACCTAAGGGTGACTGCAGGAAGTTAATGATATAAACAAGTGATAGTTGCAGTTAACAGTGCAGAATTACCTGAAGCTGATGGAAACCCTGAGGTTTCCTTCCTGGAATCTGCACCTTGGAATCGTTAAAATTTACAGGAAATACTGCAGTGTTTCTGGGTGACAGCAACACTGCTGAAAAGATGTCTGAACTCAACTCCTTTTCCTAATTTTTTTGTCTTCAGTATGAATGAGCAGAAAGCTCACCTGGCTTTTTTAACTAGACTTTGTTCTGCAGGTTGCAAGCTGCCCATTTGCAAAATGTCTAGTGGGACAATATGCAAATGACATTCCTCCATTTCTCACTCTGATTCAACATGCTTACAGCTGAAATTGGTTAACTTCAAAGCAGTATGTTATTCCAGGTTTGGTTTTCCTCTGCTGCTCCTACTGTTGCCTCCCAAACACAGTCTCTCTATATGGAGCTTCTTTTCTCCCTCTGTCTTCCTTTTTGGCTCCCTATACAGTATTTTCAGGTCTTTCTTAGAATCATGGAATGGTTTTGGTTGTAAGGGACCTCCAATGGTCATCTAGTCCAATCACTGTGTCAGTCCAAGACAAACTAATTTTAGGACAGAGTGGCTGGAGAGCAGCCAGAAAGAAAGGAGCCTAGGGGTATTGGGAAATAGTAGACTGAACCTGAGCCACCTGGCACACTGCTGGCTAAGAGAGCCAGTGGCATCCTGGCCTGTATCAGGAACAATGTGACCAGTAGAACAAGGGAGGTTATCCTTCCCCCCATACTCAGCACTGGTTAGGCCAGACCTTGAGTGCTGTGTCCAGTTCTGGGCTACTCAAGTCAAGAGAGACGTTGACATACTGGAAGGTGTCCACAGGAGGGCGACATAGCTGGTGAGGGACCTGGAACGCAGCCCTGTGAGGAGAGACTGAGGGAACTGGAGGTGTTTAGCCTGGAGTGACCTCATTGCTGTCTGCAACTACCTGAAGGGAGGCTGTAGCCAGGTGGGGTTGGTCTCTTCTGCCAGGCAACCAGCAACAGAACAAGGGGACGCAGTCTCAGGTTGTGCTAGAGAAGGTATAGACTTGATGTTAGGATGAAGTTGTTGGCAGAAAGAGTGATTGGCATTGGAATGGGCTGCCCAGGGAGGTGGTGGAGTTAATGTCTCTCGAGGTGTTCAAGAAAAGACTGGATGAGGCACATAGTGCCATGGTCTAGTTGGCTGGGTAGTGCTGGAGGATAGGTTGTGCTGGATGATCTTGGAGGTCTCTTCCAACCTGGTTGATTCCATGATTTGTGATGATGATATGAACTAAGTTTGTCATGAACCAATATACCACATTAGTTACTCCTTATACAATTTTTGTCTGTAAGTTGACTTCAGTCTCACTTGTTCTGGTGGACATGGAAATGGTAGAGACAATAGAAGAGGAAAAATAATTTAAACTCTCTCAAACATAGAACAGCCTGTTCAGGTACACTTTAAATGCCCTCTGCTCACCTAGGACCTGGGGCAACATCTGCTCTTCAGGACTTCCGTTGGTTTTGCCTTGTTTATAAAAACAAATGAAAATCCACATAAGAACCAACAACAGACAAGCCAAAAGGATTAACGAAATTGGGTAAGTTCCATGAACCATGGAAGCCTACAAGGAGTCGGATCTTCTGAGTACAAATAATGATGGTTTCTATCATAGTTCTACTATCTGGAAAATGCCAGGGAATCTTATTCAGGTGTGCAGTTTGGTTTTTAGGATGTCACTAGCTCCATTGGATTGCCATGTCTTAAAATAATCAGAACTGCACTGTAGAGGTCAAACCTCATCTGTTTTGGGGGGCTCAGTCAAACATGAAGCAGTTTGAGAGTTGTGCTAAAGATTTTTCCTGCCTATGCCTTCCTATCATTTTTGGTTTGTCATGGTATTCTGGACTTCCTTAGACTTGCTTTCTCTGTGTTAGTACCAAGACCTGCTTGTAGGAGAGAGTGGTCTCTAGACCACTGCTTTCTCTGGGCAGCAAAGGCTGCCTTCTCTCCTCCCTGGTTTCTCAGCACTAGGGAGACGGACAAAGCTCTTTTTTTCCTTTCCTCAGCATGTATCCCCTCAAAGATGACCACCCAGAGTAGTTCTGTGCTGGGAGCACCAGGAACAGAAATGCAGCCCAGCATGTTAAGTTTCATACTGGCACTGGCATTTAGGATTGGAACAGGCGTTTAAGTGCCCACACTGTGCATATTACCACTGCCACAGAAACAACACTACAGATGTTTCTGGCAGGATCCTCTTGCTCTCTGCAGCAGGAGAAAGAGATTGTGTAAAAAGGACAAATGAATTCCTCTGCTCGCAAGCACAGCCCACTTCTGACTTGGCAATACATTTGGGCTGCTGCTGTAGGCCGTGTCATTCTGCTGTCTTCAAGCAGATGTTGCTTTTGCTTATATGTAAAAATCATGTTTAAGTACTCCATTGCAATCTGATTTCAGTGAAGTAATACACACCATCTGGCATTTACAGTCACTGGCTGAGCACCTTTCAGGTCTGCGAAGCACCTAGCAGAGTTACAGTCACTAGCTATGTTATAATTAACCCTCAGTGTCTGGAAAATGTAGCTGTATACGTGTGCACACCAAAACTAAAAATCATATCAATGCACACAGTGTACTAAATATTCATGTATATATATAGACAGAGTGTGGAATATTTGTGTAGGTACAGAAAGAGTTATATAGTAACAAACATATACGTGTGCATGGGTGTAATGACATTGCCTCGTATCACATCTATCAGGTTACGAGCAGCTAATAATTTTCTTTTTTCTCCTCACAGCCAAGCATTATAATGGCACATACTCATAAATCAGCATCAACATGGAACATTGCTTAGCAAATATAAATGTATGTGCATTGCAGAATGATCTGAGATTACAAAAATATATCAGAAGTCAAAAGTAGCTGGTAGAGAAATGCTATGTCTTTAGTTTATTGAGATTGTTTGGAGGATCCTAATGTACTGTCACTGAAAGAATAATTTTTCCTTTACAATCTACTTAGCAAAGATTTATCGATCCTTTTCCCCTTCATAGAGAATTACTGATCCATTTTAGAAAATCAGATTTTCACACCTTTCATGAGAATGTGCACAGTGCAGTTCCCTAGAGATTGCCAAGGAAGTTGACTTTGACATGAAATCCCTAGGTACCGGCACACAACAGCCTATAGTCTCATCACTGATTTGTTGCGCAGGGTGGTAAAATACTTTTATACATTTATAGAGAAATGATTGCACTGCAAGGACTTATTTTTCCATGCTAGTGGATGTATTCAGGGTCCTGTTATTTGTGTAAACAGCATTTTTTTTGAGGGGGGGTTGGGCGGTGGGGAGGAAGTAGGTCTTTTTTTTTCCTCAGCTGTGATCTCATGAACGGTAAGGTAAGATAAAAGTTGTTGAAATTCATGTTGCAAAGCAGTAGGGTACTGTAGAATTTTTCAGTGTGTGTAAATAACTTTCCCCAAGATGTGCCTACTCTCTGTCCTCATTATTGTAGTATCCTAGGTAGCTAAGCATTAGCCATGTTATATTGAAGTATGCATCATAATGAAGGTGATTTATTATAATTAAAACAGCATGGAGAGCAGCTTTTATTAGACATATTGTTTCACAGGAGAGCTTAATAAAGAGCATTATTATTAGTTATAGATCTGTGTGAAGGATGTTGTTTACTGAGAGTTATGTGAGTATTAGTCAAAGTCTGAAGTTGCTCATTTGAGCTGTCCACTGTAAAGGGGGGGGGGAAGGCATTCAGCACAGCAAAGAGAAGAATTTTAAGATTGGAGGGGAGAGAGAGTGAGAGACAGAGAAAAGGAAATGCCGAGTGCATGAAGTGTTCTCTGCAGGAGCAGTTCTAGAATACTTTATTACATATCTACGGAGACAATGGCATGGACTGTAAGTAGCTCCTGTCTCTCAATATAATAATGCACATAAAGTCGGGGTCAGATTGGGTTCGCTCTGGGCTTTGATGCTGCAGAAGGTCACCAGGGGAATCGATGGACAAAAACGAGACCTGAGTTTCATGCAATCAATGAGATTTTTCTATTTAAAGTGGACACTGCTGGGTGCGAGTCTCGGAGCTTCAAATGTGGTTTTGCTCAGCTTTAGCAGATTGAGAGATAGATGCACTGTAAATGTATTGTTTGTTTTAATAACTCTGCTGGCACCAGGGGTGTGCATCTTAACAGGTTAGTCTGGCAAACTCTATTATGAAGTTGCATGAGCTGCAAATAAATGGACAAATTAGCAGCTACTTTGAATGTTAATTGCACTGAGGTTTTTTATCCTTTTTCTGTAGAGTTGTGATTGCCTGGCATTTAGATAACCCTTAAAATATGATTACAGAATTACTGCATCATTTGTTTAAAAATCATGTGGGATTTAGCTGTTCTATACAATACACTTTCTGCTCTTAATTTCTTAGTCCTCTGTACTCATTATAGCCAATACTTTAATTGGGAAATGACTCGCATTTCCACAGATAAAACGTTCTTATATGCTTTTGGTTAAGAAGCTTCATTCTTTTAAGTAGCAAGGGGATAGCTGGGAAGGAATTGTTTTGATAATTTTCTTCTTAAAGTTTTCAGGCAGCTGAAAGATCATCTGTTGTTTTGCCTTCATTGTGTACAGTGATCTCTCTAGGATGAGGGAAGCAATCAGGAGGAATGTGATCAGTGTCTGACAGAGCGGTAACACTGGCAACAGCAAATAATTGACTGATACGGAGGAGATTTATCTCTGCTGTGAAATGGTTAAGAAATTAAAGCATGTTATAGACCAATTTCTAATCACATATATATATATATATATATATATATATATGATTTTAACAGCTTTGCAGTCAATGGAATTGTTGCAAGTTTGTGCTGCCCTGACAGACACAGGTCCTGACACTGTTTTCAATTTCAAAGCAAGTCAGCTATTGGACTGTACTTTGTGAATGAGAACGCTACTTAGATCTGGGTTTTAAATGATCTGATTGGTGGTTTTTCAAAAGTAAAAAGAAAACAGCTAACACGATTTCCGCCCCCCCCCAAAGAATCCCCTTTCAGTAGATAATGCATGCTGCATTTTATGAGCTTCCATTTCATAAACAGAAGTATTCAGTCTGAAGGACTGTTTATCCTACATCACTGCATAAGTAAATGCTCACCAGAGGCTAAGAGGGAGAAAAAGGGGAAGCAGCAAATCCATCTCCCTGTGTTTTTCAACCTATGATTAAAAACAGCTTCTTTGACAGTAAATAGAATCAAAGTAGGTATGAAAAGAATCAAGTACACATAGGTGCAAACCAGTCCCAAAACAAACAAGCCAGCCAAGGCCTTGACAGTCTTTTTGAGTTAAACATCTTAAAAATGGAGTAATTGAGGATTTGTGAGATGAGCATTAGAAACCATAGATTTTTCTACAGCTCAAGTCTAAACTTGTTTGCAGAACCTGAAAAATGCCCTAAAGAGTAGATGTACAGAAGAGGACTTAAGCTTCTGCCCCAATCTAATTTTGGTTAGCAGGGTCATTTACAATTCAAGCAGAATTTATGCTCACCTGAAATGATTTATTTGTGTTTTTGTGTATGCCTTGAGTAAGAACACTTCAGTTTACATCATTCTTATTAAAAAGAAAAAAAGAAAAACGTCCTCCACCTCAAACATGCTCTTTTAATGGCCCTACTGTTGCATTCTTAGAATGTGTTAAACATTTTCCTGCTAAGTCTTCTGAGTAAAGCATAGAAAGAAATGTATTAGTTGAATTTTGCATATAAAAATATTGGCAATGAAAGCCCATTGCAGTAACCATTTCCATTGTAAAACAGGTCTCTGGCAGATAAGGGAAAGAGCTATTGGAGGTGGGTTGTGTAAAGCTCAACGAAGAGTGCAATGATCCACAAGATCCTACGTAACCTGAAATAAATCAGAGGGTGATACTGAAAAGGGGAGGGAAGAAACTGCCACAACATCTGTAACGTTTTTCTCTAGACACACCTTGTCTATCAGTAATTCTATTTGGCTGCAAAAGTAGGAATGTGATAAACCAGAGCACATACACATTCTCTTGTTGTCAGTTTGTAGCTCAATTAACCTTTTTTAAGCAGTATTGAGGTGTTTGTCTTTTGGGGGCAGCAGGCCTGGCGTGGTTCTCAGTGCAGGAGTCACTGGAAGCTAATTTATGTGCTTTGCAGTAGACAGAATGACTGCTACTCTTTAAGGTATTTCTTTGAGTTAAGCATATGCAGCCTCTTTTGGCCTCCCCAGAGAGATCTGCTGGTTGTTACAGCCAATGCCAACAGGATCTAGTTCCCAAGACTGCCCTCATGAAAAAGTTTGTTTTGAGATTTACAGTTGCATGACTGCTTGCAGAATCTGGAGCAGAGGGAAATCTCTTCCTCTGCACGGACTGCATCAGAATTAGGTGCTGAATTAGTGTATAAAGCTAATAAAAAGGTGTTTTTCTCGTTCTCTGTTTTAAAGGTACTGCATATTTCATCATGCTTCATCTTTCTGAGTGTTTTAGGAAAGGGCATGTGATGAGCTACATGTAGAGCAGCAGAAGCGTGAGCCAAAACGTGAAGTTTAAAAGTACAAATGATCACAAACTCAGGGAACAGTTAAGTTCAAATGAAAAAGTTTGCACCCTGGAAAAGGGTTGAGTGGCCCTCATAAGGACTTCACCTTAATATTCACACTTAATGTGCTTTCATTTTTGTGTTCATTAATGAACCACCCCAAAAAAAGGCAATTTTTTGACACCTGCCTCTCCTACTCAGTGTTGTAAAGACACTGGGAAAGCAGACATGTAAATTAAAGCTTCCCACAGACATTTTTAACTTCTGCAACCAGATCTTATTCAACATATCATCCCAGGTCTCGCTGATCTTAGCAGCATTACAAGGATCATATTTTCACACAGATGAACAATTCATGGCAATTTCTCCAATAGGTTTGACACAAACATTCTTTTCTTTGATATCAGAGATATAAGCTTTCTATTTCTGACTTATTTTTTCCCCCAACCGACATATTTATTGAGGCTATTGCAAGGAAAATCCCATTTTCCATTAATATTTGACTTCTTTTTCTTCCTCTAGCAGTATTTCAGGCTGATAGAGCAGTAAGAGAGTCTTGGTCAATGTCAGCTTATATATGTGCATCCATTAATGAAATCAAGCCTCTAATGTTTATTTGGAGTATTTAAACAAGCATATACACACATGCAGCGCTTACTACATATATATGATTCAGTTTTGAGTAGATGCCTTCATGATTCTGCTGTGGGAGATCAACAGGTAACATTTATTGATGTCTTATAACAGCAGTTCCAGTTCAGATTTTGATTGCTTGTCCTCCAGAGTGAGTTCTTTCTCCATGTCTCCAAAGTCTTCAGTGGCATTGGCTGCAGGTATCACAGACATGAAAGGTTTCCAAGGATGACATGTGTATAATTGTGTTTGGATTCAACGTAATTATTCCTATGTCTTTTGCTGTTTCTATCTGAGCAATCTGTTATATTTGTTATGCTAACAGTATTTAAACTGCTTGGTTATAGTACAGATATCTCATGTCAAGCCTGCATTCTATGGAATAAGATAATTAGAAATTAATGCACCACATGGAGCAGAAAAGTATTTTGTGGCTTGCCCTGTTTCATCAAACAAATCTTCTTCCTCTTTTACCTCTTAAATTAAACTTAAATGCAATGTTTCAATTTTAAGAATTCCCAGCATGCAAAATTTTAACTTAAGAAGGTAGGAAAATATTTCAATATCATTTTGATCTCCAATGTTAAAGTGTAAGGTACCTTACTACATATTTCAATGCTAAATGTTTACTGTAATGACAATGTCTCACTCTAAGAGACCTTGATCATCAGGCAAAGATGCATTGGTATTTATTTAGAGAAATAAGCCACTTAGCCACTACTCACTGGTACCAGTCACTTTCCTTATCCTGCCTTATTCCTACCTCTTTCTAGGTCTAAATGATCTCTCTTATTTTATCTCTGAGTTTCTTCTACTTGTCGAATGAAGTAAATAAAGGGAGCCTGACCTACACCTTTTGCCTCCCTTTTACAAACTGAAATAATCACCACAGAAGCCTGGAAAGGAAATGTCTGAATGCCAACACTACTTCCTAGGGGATCTCCATCAACCAGATCTCTTGGTTAGACACAGTGAAATCACACTCTTCCAATCACTGTGCCAAAATAAATCTCACATTATCGTGAACACTTTTATAAACCCTGCACCACTCCCTTATTCCCATGCTGGTTTTGGTCAAGGTTTTTTTTAGACCAACAATACTTTGCCCTCACAAAGCTTTGTGTGCATGCATTTAACTGACCTGAAAAATGAGGCTGCCAGTATGGAGTTAACTCCTCTGACAAGCTAAACTAGAAACCTGCTTGGATACTTTTCTGTGACAGATCTATGCTTGGCATTGGCACAAACAGTAGATAAGCTTCATGCCTCTGCAGAACTGAATTGCCCCATCAGTTGCATGGCTTCCTGAAAACTGGAGTGTCATGTGGGCTGGAGGGAGGTCTTTGTTTCATGCCAGTTCAAGAAGACTTTGCTTGCTCTTGAGCTGCAGTCTACCTCTGGATGGCAGTACGGTCACTGTGAACTGTTTGGAGCTACTCCAGCGTTCCCTTAGACAAATTTACTTCCTAAGTCTTCATCTCGCCCCTGGTATTGCTTGCCTTTACCTCCAGCTTTCAGAATTTGGTGCAAGAAGTGAATCCTTTAGGCTGGGGTCTCTATGCACAGATGAAGATCTACAGAAAACTTTCTTTTCAGCTTCACTGTTTTCAAGGTTTTGTGTCTCTTGCTCCAGCTGAGCCATCAGTCACAGTTGTTCAGCCTTTTGAGTGCCTGCTTCTTTTTCAACCGGATGTTATTACAGTACCTGCTCCAAATGCTCTCCAGAAGTTGTTGGGAAAGTAGGAACTTCTCTCACACGAACTGACCATACTCACTTACGTTGTGATTTACTCACAGCTTATTTCTTTCAACAGACTTAAGTCCTAAGTTTTGAATATTTTCACATTGCAATAACAAATTTCAGCTTTCTTGAGCTACAAAGAAACCAGAGCCACAAATAGTAATGTGACAAATTTCAGGGCATATACTACTTTCCCCTGCTGCCTGACGACTTGCAAACTTGTCTGATGTTCTTCTCAAATTCAGGTTTTCTTTTCTCTTTTGGCTTTAGAATCTGCCTGGCTTTTTTATTTGTGTGCTTGTGGTTTGGCTGGTTTTGGTGTTGCAAATGTTGCAAGGCTAAACAATGGGATTTGAAACAGTAAAGGGAGCCAAAAAAAGAAATCTACCACGAAATTATGTAATCATTGTGCTTGTACTTCAAACCAAGGTGGTCTTCTAGGTATCAGTGCACGTGATGGATCTTTTTGACAGTACCACATCAGTGGAAACACATCTGTGGAGCAGGCATACTATGTGGTGTGGGTTTAGGACCACCAGAAGGCCTTAGGAGGATGGACAAGCTATTGTAAGCTGTTATTCCTTTCTTGTATCTCCCTATATATCCAGACATCTCAGCCAATTCTCTCTTGCTCTCCCTTCTCTCTGCTCCCGGTGCACGTGGCCACTATCTCTCTGGTTTGTGGGGGAGTTTGTGGCCTTGGCCAGTGACCTAACTTCTTCCTATGCTACTTGGCCTAGCAGTGAAGCCTGTGGGGGGGAACTCAGGCCTGGTTGAGGCCTGGTGTGTCCAGCGTGAGAGTGCTTTGAGACCTGGTAAGCTTGTCCTGGGTGGGGGCAGTTAGACCACCTGCTCCTGGGCCTGCTAAGTGTGTGTGGGGAGGCTTTGGAAGGGTTTGGCCTGGTATGCCCAGGTGGAGAACTGGGCATAATTTATGTATCTATTCCTTTTCCCTGGATACCATTTGTATTTCTGTATGTATTTGTAAACAGTGTTCGTATTCCATCTCTGTTTCTGTGGGAATGTGTTTATTTTACTTCTTTGGGCCAAAATACCTTTGTGTCCTTTGGCCCCAGGCAGCTCATGGTCCATGCTAGGATGCTGTGCCAAGTCAGATTTCACTGCTGTTCCTTATCTGTGACACCAACTACAAAGCTAAAAAGGCGTCTGCTGTGCGTGGTTATCAGCAATGTTACAAACTCTGCTCCACTTTCTAGACTGCATTTCTAATCTCTGTACCTTAAAGTGTTAAAACACACTGCAAAATCCTAGTGGAAGATTGGAATATGTTAGTGAGGTCATAACTTAGTAATGACATTAATATGGCATACGAGGCAGGAGGAAACCTGCTTGGACAGAGATCCTAGGCTGAGTCTGTAGAGACAGCCTGTAGAGGGAAACCCAGCAAGCTTGGGAAACACTTTTGGAGAGAAAATCAACACAAAGCCATATTTTCTGTCATTTTTACTTCCACTGCCAGTGCAGTGTTTTTTAAATACTTGTTTTTTCCTGTGTAATATTGCAAAAAGTATTTCATTGAGAGGCATCAAGTGCAAGGTGACTTTGGGTGGTATGTCTTGGAAGGCACCATAAGCATGCATGGTTGTGCATGCCTATGTTAGGCATTTGTATTGGTTCTAGTTTAAGCTTCTCAGAGCCCAAAATAGTGAACAGGACAATACATCAATAGGATGCTTTCCCTTCTCTCCCTTTTGGAAAGAAAGGAATTTGGTGTAGAGAGGAAAAAGGGGTAAAACACCCAAAGAGTAGTCTTGCTTTGATGTGGAAGTTAAAAGAAAAAAATTACCTTAAATACTTCTAATTTATTCTTCAGAGGAGTTGTAACTTATTTCTCTTCCCTATATTTTTTCAATATACATATGTGCAACCAGATAGATGGCAATGGATGGAGGTAGGTTCAGGAAGGGTTGTCGCACCATGTGGTAAGGTGGACATGTGGCAAAACCAGGAGCAGCAGGAACCTGGGTGCTGCTGGCAAGCAGTCAGGCAGGTCGAAGAGAGAGAGAGAAACAGAAAGTTCCTTAGTTTTTATAGGAGGTCTAGACAAGAAGTGGGAGTGGGCTAACCACTACACCTGGGGTCAGGTTCAGACCACCTCCAGGAGGGTTAACCTTTTACAGTATTTCTGTTAGAACAGAAGAGAATCAACCAGGTTGGAAGATACCTTCAAGATCATCCAGTCCAACCTATCACCCAGCCCTCTCCAGTCAACTGGACCATAGCACTAAGTGCCTCATCCAGTCTTTTCTTGAGCACCTCCAGGGATGGTGACTCCACCACCTGTGACTCCACAATTGCACAACAGAACCTCAACTATCACGAAGAGAAGAGCTTTTTCAACCAGTCTTCTCAGGAGAAGGTTGTAATCTAAGCACATGCTTTTCTGTGTGTGGTTTTTGGTTTCTTTTTTTTCTGGTTTGGTTTTTTTTTTCCCCTTTTTTCCCTACACACATAATGCCCATTATATGTTTCAATGTCATTTTCATCCCTTTCCTCCTACTTAGCTCTGTGGTTACCTTTGAGCAATTTGCCCCAACTGCTGTGATCCAACCTTGCAAAATCTGATCATATAAGTGGTCACATTGATTTCAGTATGTATACTTAGTGCAGGGTTACATGCTTGAAGGACCAGTTTATACCCTTCAGATATAGATAAATGGCTATCGTGTCTTGAAGCCATAATTTAGCCACAGCATATACATGGCTTTGTTTTCACTGAAGCAGTTCAGTTCCTCTGTCACAATAAATTTTAACGTATCTGGTTGGGCTTCTTATAGTGTTTTTCAGTATATTGTCATCTTTTTCTTGAAAACTCTTAAAGATCATGTGTCCTAGGTCATTTAAGAGAAAGAAATACTATGGGTGGAGTGACTGTATACTGGAGTGGGTAACACGATGAGACCCCTAAAATCTGAGGTTTGAAGCACAATGTAAGGGCTCATTTGTGGTGTTGCTTCTGTATCATGCATCCTTTTTGCAGTCTTCCAACCCACTTTGATATGTGGTATTCAAGCAATGTGTGGACCTGGCATTTAGGGGCATAGTTTAGTGTTGTCCCATGAGTGTTGGGCTGAAGGTTGGACTGGATGATCTTAAAGCTCTCTTCCAATCAGATATATTTTGTGTTATCAGAGGTAACTGTCTAGGTACTTTTAAAAGCATTACCTTACCTGTGCTAGTTGTGAGGAAGAGAGGTGGAAATTAAACATTTTTGGTTTAATAATTTCCTATCATAAATTTGTTTTCACTCTTTCCTGATGTTTGTAAAAAGAACAAAAAAGTGGCAGCCTGCAGCTAGAAATTGTCTTCAGAAAACAAGGCCAGTAACTTGATCAGCTGTTTGTACTGTTAGGTTACCTGTCCTCCTCAGTCTTAAATGCTGTGCTGGAATCGAGGTAGGGACTGATGTAGAGTCGAGAACAGTTCTGTGAAAAAAGGATTGTGTCTGTGGCCATGTGAGGCTTCTAAGATCATAAAGGCTTTAAGCTACTAGTTAAGGGAGTCTTTGCTGTGATACATTGCAAAACCTGCTATTTAAGCACATAATTCATGTTAATGCACCATGAGATCCGGTGAGTGGGTTATGGTATAGCCATTCAGTAGCTCTTCTTAAACTGCTGCTAATATATAATCCTAGAAAGTAAAAAAGCAGTCCAGCCTTTTTTTTATCATTGTGTATTTAGATGTTTCTCCTTATTTTTTATTAACTTCTGTTGCACACAGCCCTTCCCCTTAGAATGTAATGAGGGTGATATTCTTTGATTAATCCCCATGACCCTCTAAACCTGGCATTATTCTTCAGTTCTTGTAGGTTTTCTTTTTTTCATTTTCTTATCTTGAAATGCATTCCCTTCAGACTTCAAGGTTTACAAAACCTTGAAGAAAGTTTTGAGCCTCTTGTCTGTGTTTAAAATTTGAAGTTGAAAGGTGAGCAGAAGATGGAAGTTTGGGAACTGCTGTTAGAATGCTGTAAACGGTGTTAGTGATGTGAAGGTTTTTCTCTTTTCCACTAGAGCTTTTTATATCTTGTAGGGAAGATACACCTACATATCCTGGTGCAGCACAATGAATCTCATGTCCTAAGTATCTAGTCTGGGAATATTGATTGCTTTTTCTATTTTCACTGCACAGGTGAAATAATTGTGCAAGTGATTTGATTCTATGTAGATGCTATGGGTCATCCACGTGGCAGTGTATGGAATTATTAGTATTACATTGATGTTCTCTTGGAAACAAGCAAATATTTTGTGATAGTCATTGAAGTGGTGTTACTGTGCTCCCTACTAATGTGCCCTACTTGTGAGCACAAAAGTGGTAGCATGCTCTTATGGGAAAAAAGCTTTTCCAAAACCGTTGTGGCTGCTATTGTAGTAATGGGATATCAAACAGGCAAAATTGCATGTGTTGTCAATGGCTACAATATAATTTCATTGACTTACAATGTTTAAAGTGAAGGCATGATGGTAAGCTTATGTAAGGTGTCACATTGAAGTAATTGCCCACCAACTTGATTTTATGGCCAAAGAGAACATTTTAATGTCCTCACGAATTCTAAAGATGTTCTAGCCTGTGTGGAAACAGAGATCAAAGGATGCAATTAAATGTTCAGATACTATAGTGCTGAGAAATAACTCAAGAAGTAAATGGATTGAGAGAAATCTGATTTAAATTTGTTAGGCCAAGTTTTAGTCATAATGCCAAGAAGAAAAAAAGTAATGGATTTTACTCACTCCACATGTAGCTAGAGTTTTATTTGGTGTTTGCCTATGTCTTGTTACTTCTGTTTCCATTAGACCAAGATTTCTGATCAGCACTCTCCAGGCTAATGTTACCACACTGTTTGTAGCCAGGTGATAGGCAGAAACCCATATCTGGCTCCGGAGGAAGTTCACAAACCAAGACTGTTGGGCCTGGGAGATGAGCAGAGTTACACAGTTGTGTGACGAGCTCAAGCAGTATCAGTTATGTGTTTGGGGGTACAATCATTTTCCTAAGTTATAGATATGAATCCTTGTTCTGGAGCTGGCTGGCTGGAGAGAACTTCCTGCACAGCAGCCCAAATGATACTGTGTTTTGGATTTGATTAAACTCATGCTGATAACATGCCATGTTTGGCTACCACAGAGCAATCCTTGCACAGTGCCTGAACTAGAAATTGTCAGGCTAGAAGAGGACACAGCCATAACAGCTGACTCAAACAGATCAAAGGAATATTCCATACCATGTGATGGAGTGTTCAGTACCCACAGCTTGGAGAGAGAGGGAGGAAGTAGGGAATGCTCATGGTTATGTTTGTCTTCAGGTGCAGTGTTAAGCATACTGTGGCCCTGCTGCCCTGGAGTTGACTGGATAACTGGATATCTACTTGTAAAAGGAAGAAGTGGGGAAAAAATCCCTTGTTTTATTTGCTTGTTTATCATTTCATTTGCTTCTTCATCTTATGCTTCCCCTATCAAACAGTCTTTATGTTGATCCACAAGTTATCCTCCTTTCCTTCTGCCTTTTTTTTTTTTTCTCTCTCATCTTGTGGAAGAGAGGAGTAAGCAGGCAGCTGTGTGGATATTTGGTTGCTGGCCATGATCAGCTCACCACAACAATGCAAGGAGGGAGTAACTGCTGTAACCACTTAAACCACGAATAAATGAGCTTGAAGAAAATCTCTAAGTCGGGGACTAAGAACCACCTACTGGGATTTGAAGTTGAGTTGTTTTGAACCTCACATTAACCATTTGCAAAGGGGAGTATTATTGAGAAAACAGCAGTGGTAGGTATGGCTATGGAAGAGAAGGAACAAGGATAGGGCCTGCTAGAAGCATAGATGAGCTCTATCCCTGTTTTACAGTACTTTATTCCCTGTTTTTTCTCTCTGCAATGAAAATCTGCTTTCCTAATTCTTCTTCAGATCTTCAGGCTGGGACAATGAAGGAAACATTGTGTACTAGTGAGTAGGTAAAAGTAGCACCTTTTGTTCCTAGAAGACCCTTGGAAGTTAGGCCAGTGTTGGCTTTCCCAGGCATTATCAAAACCTGCTGTGTCTCTGAACTGTGCCATCAGGTTAAGACATGGGAGAGACAGATTTTTGTTGAGGTAAGAATTAAGATGGTTAAATGTGCAGAGAGTGATTATTTACTCAGCACGTGAAGAAGGGGATGTCTGTGGACATCAGAAATAGATTGTCAAAAGAGTATGTTAACAGAAAGAATAAATAGGATGAAATTAATAATGGGCCACTTAAATACTGGGATGTATTGTTTGAGGAAAGTGGATTTTTATGAAACCAAGTTAAATGTTATTATACACCACAAAAGGATAGGTCACCAAAAAGTTGAATAGAGGCTCTGTGGGGATAGGGTAGGTAACTTTGTACACTTTCACAGGAACAATTAAAGCTAAAAGCCTTAATCCTGCTCTCTTGCAAATCAGACTACAGAGATTAGTGACCTGGTCAGCAACATAGAGAGAGGTTCAGTGGCAGAAGTGAGTCTCCAAGTCCCTGTCCTTCTATTCTAGCCACCTGGTAGCAAACTTTCTCTCCCACAAGGAAAAGTCTACTTTTCATTGAATGTGGACTAAAAGGAAAGTCAAGGGTGGTTTGTATACTGGTACACTTTCACAGCTCTGCCGAGTACATTCAAGCTTGCTGAGGAAATCCGACTGGCTCTTTGCCTTTGCATGTATAAACTAGCTCCTAGATTCAGGAAAAGGACTGGTTAATATGGATAATATTATATTTCTAATTAATATATATATGCTTTTTAAAATACACACATGCCAAACACACTATTTCCACTTAGACTGACACATGAAAATAGCTTTTAATAGGCAAATAATTGAAGATTGAGATAAAAGCTCTTCACTGCTTTATATTTTCGTATTTCTCACCCTGAAGTTGTTCATGACTACTTATATTTTTAGCATGCTGATCTATCTAAAAGCAGTTTATGTATTTCTCCATATTGGTGCACAGGTAATTTATTGCATACAGTTTAGCCCTACACGGAACAAACATCTGCAAATTAGAGATTAAGAAAGAAAATCTTTAAAACTGAACTTATTCATTGTGGCTTTAATGTGAAGCTTGTAGGAGGTTGAAAAGAAATGGGAGACCAATGAAATGATGAGATTGTTTTGACCTGCACTTTTTCGAAGCAACTAAGCTATCTTTAGGGTTACCCACTGAAGTTTTAATCATTTCAGTGATCAGAAGAGCAGGGCATTTCCACACATCTCAGTGACTTTTTCTTTTTCACGTGAAGGACTGAGTCAGTGTTTTTCTAGATGGCAACAATCCAACTGGCTTCACTGGGAAGGAAGGAGGACTGTGTAAAACTTTTTTAATGTATAAAATACATAATGTATGTTCATATGTGTGTATAGGTCTATGTGATAACAACAAGACCTTTGCAATTATTTGTCTGCTGTGGAAGCCGGAGGAAATCAACACCACTTGTGCCTGTGCTATGAAGGGTGAAACTGAATGGTCCAGTGATGTTGGCCAGTTGCTAAAAATGGGTGCTAGCATCAAAGTGTTGTTGTAGTTTTTTGTATTGTTGTACTCCGTGGGTTTTCTGCCTTAAAATAGTGTTTGCTTGAAGGAGTTTCCTTGGAAAGCAACAGAGAGACAGCAGCAAAAAATTGCATGGGAACTTTTCTGTTAAAAGTGACCCAAACAAACAAAAGCCCCAAATAGAAACCCAAACCAATCTAATAAAGAACATAATTGTCTTTGTAGGAAAATACCAGCAGAACTGAGAAATGCTTCATTCATGTTTTATTGATAATCCCGTTACTATAATTGCTGCTAAAATGATCAGTAGGTGTTGTGCTGTTTGCCTATTGTAAGGCATTAAACAGAAAAGCTGCTGTTGTGTGCCTCTGAATTTAAGTGATGCTCCTGTATGCCCAACACACAGTATCATGTGTGACATACTTTATATTAGCATAATGTGTAGAAACATGGGGAGTTCATACCTGCAGCTACCATTGACAAAGAGACAAAATATTCTTTGGGCTTGAAGTTCTTAAAGGAAACCAAGTCCTTATGCAAATTTCACTAGAAGTGTGAAGCTGTGTGATAGTCCAAGGCATGCTGAACTTGAAATATATTCAATCTGAAACTAAATTGTTGTGGTCTACTCTGTGAAAAGAAAGATGTGGGACCCAGGTATTGATGAAGACTTGTAATGACCAAAACTAAAATTGCACTTGTTTATCAATAGGGAAGGCTTGCAAAAGACAAAACCCATAACATTACTGATCTACAGTATTTGTGGCATTATTACATGTGGTCAGCAGTTTTAACAAGAGTTTTCTTCTGTCAGATTAGCTCAACATAGGGAGATGATTTCAGATTGTTCATCTGGGAGCTGCACATTTTATGGAAGTACACCTTCTAGTATCTGGAAAAAGGAAACATTTCAGTCTATGAGACTTGATTCAAGTGAAGCTCTCTTTCCCTGAGATAGGTGTTATTGCTACTTTTATTCTACGTATAGAATAGGTAAAAGGAGTTATGAAGGTCCATCCCTAGTAGATTTGCCATGAGAAAAATGATTTCCTGTATTTGTCACTGGAATTCTGGTACACTGTATTGAGGCATGGACCATGAAGCATGCCTATGAGACCTGACCACCTTCTTAACCACATAATATACAACAGGCAGTTGAGCTGTCTTAATATTGGATTCAGAGTTTGGAAGCCTTCAGTCTTGCTTAGGTAGAATAGTTCAAGGCAGACCTTCCCACTTGCTTTGAACTGGCAAAGAACAATTTGATCTGGAAATGAAGACTTTACAGCAATTTTTGATTGTGCTAGGCTGGAGTATTACTTCCTTGTTTATAAAGGATCTCAAAAGGTTCACAAAGAGATAGACTAAATTTCCAAACCAGGTTGTGACTCTGCACTGCGGTATAGGTTGTAACTGGTTTTAAAAGTGGCATTCAAGCCAAGAATTGCATGAAGCTGTAATTAGATGAGAAATGCTTTTAAATATCTTCAGCTTTAGTGCAACTCTTTATTTTTTTTGCTGATAAGTCCCCATTCCAATATATTGTCTTCTGAAGAGTTTATTTTCTGTCTTGGGAATTTCTGTTGAGAGTCAGGGAAGAAGCATCCTTGAAGCAGAAATTACTTTGCTGATAATGGTCAGGTCCATGTCTGGTTAGAGATTTGGGCTTTCCTAGACCAGCACAAGTAATTGAATGAACTGCTGAGCTAGGTTATGGTTTAACATCTGGTCTGTGTTTCAAAAATGTAATAGTTTCTTTGTTTTAAAACTTGCAAATCCCAAGTTTCCTCTAATTAAGAAGAGCATTTCTTTCAGTTTTTGTGAGTCACTTCTATGCTGCCTAGTCAAGTGTCTCGCACCTCATTGACAATCAAAAGTTACTGTGAGTTTGGTTTTAGTGTGGTTTTAAATACATTGGGTTTTTTAAAAAGAAAGCAATTTTAGCTGAATTCTAGCTTTGATAATTCTTCCTTTTTAAAGTTGTCTCTGGTGAATGCATAGTAGGCAAAGCTTGACAAATCAAAAGATGAACCATATATAATACGATACTTAAACATCAACTAGGACAAATTAATATCACTTAAATGCTTTGTGGTTGATAAGGAATAAGATTAGAGGCTTTTATGGCATGTCTTAGATCCTAGTTTCTAGAGGCCATTTAGGGTTTATTCTTCCTTATGAACAGCAGGAGGATTGTGTTGACTGGGAGTTGCTCTATGTTCTAGAAGGATATATTAAGTAGCAAGATTGTCTGGAAAGAGAAGCCCTTTGCTTAAGAGCCTTGAAAACAGAAATTAGCAAAAATAATGGCAAGCCATGGAACTGGCAGGCTCATAGTTGTCTCTTTTCGGTCATCAGTGTGGAGACTGCAGCAATCCAATGTGTTTTGATAGCAAAAGTCTTTTAGACAGCTACATGTTTATTACATTAGGATAGAATGGTAATTATGTTTGCTTTCTCTAAGAGGGATAAGTACCTTTTATAGAAATACCTTTTTTTTTTTTTTTAATGGAAAAAAAGAGTCTTTGTAACATAAATGTTTTCAAGTCTCCTGATAAGTTTGCCTCACCACAGAAGTCTTAGAAAATCCTGGCTATTCTTACAGGCTTATTTTCTGGATTGTTTCTTATGTCTGACACAGCTCCCCACAGAACAAGACTAACGGAGCTGTGGGAACCTTGCTCCTTTGAAGAAAAAGTGTCAAAGACTTACTCTTTATAGGAACCATCTTCTAATTTCAGATATAATTGTTCTCCTGTATTATGTGTGTCTGCTGGGAAACCAGATGGCAGAAGTGTAGGAAATCTCTTGATTCAATGATCTTAAAGGTCTTTCCCTACCTAAATGCTATGCAACAAGTGCTTGAGTCTCTTGAAGACTTATTCCATCATGTTGGCTCCAATGAAAAAATGTTCCCTTTTAACATACCTTTGTCCTGTCGTCATCTGTTTTATCAAAAATGAAGTCTGCTTTAGTGTGGCTGCAAGAATCTTTAACTAGAAGGAAGCTGCTTTCTCTTGCCACATGCAAGACCTGTTATTTCTCCTGGTACCTGTACGGCATTTTCTATCATGTGTTTTGAGGAGCATGGTAGCTTCTCTGTGTGTTGACCTCTGAACATACACAAATTTCAGCTACATGTTCACGGATGTACAAACTCTTTTCCAGTAAGCCAGAATATCACTGAAACAAGAAATCATTATAATTGGGCCAAGGCAAAATGATACCTCTTTAGCCTAATTAATAATGGAAAGTTTTCTATAGCTTCACTCTCTATGGGGTGAAAAACTCTAAAAGATGAAATGGTTTACAACAAGAGCAGAACAATTCTTAAATAGGATTAATAATAGGATTGGAAGCATTAAGGTCAACTCCAAGAGCTGAAAGCAACATTTGAAGGCAAGTTTCTATGCTGTGTGTACTCTGGCATTAGTGATTCCCGTGTCATGTGCATCAGGGCAAACACAAAGTCTGAATTCATACATTTAAGTCTTATTTGGCCTGCCAGTTCCAGGAATGGCTTTACTCAACCAGCGGTGCAGTAGTTCCTTACAACTGAGCAGCTGTTCCTCCGTTTTTTCTTTGGCAAAAGAAACATCCTTTCCCCTTTCGTTCCTGTTGCACCGTGGTTGCTGGGGTGCATTTAAAGCAATAAACCTAAGCCGATTGTGAAATAAATGGTGACCTAGCCACTTAGTATTATGCAGCTGCTGTGTGCATATCCCCATCCTACAGCCTCTACTGCATGTGTTGCAGAGCAGCCTGAGTAACAAATTGACTAGGACTGAGCTGGTGAACTTTTAGGCTTGCTCTCAATAGGTCTAAGAGATGTATGAAACATTTTCCTTGGGAAAAATACTTCAGTGCAGGGAAAAAGTGTTTAGTGAGTATGCTTTGGTATGATTTTGGAACAACGTAGTCACATCTCAACACAAAGTATTTTAGGGGACGTGACCCCACAAAACTTGATTTAAGAAAGACGTTCTTTCAACTTGGAGATTGCTAGAGCTGCAATTAAATTCCATGAGTTTCAGAACAGTCTTCTATCAGAATCGTTAACCATTTCTGTTTCCAGACAGCTTAATTTTAAGTAAATGAATGGAAAACGTCCTAGAATTACTGCCTAACCTGAGAATAATATTCAAATGAAAGAAAGAACCACATAGTGATAACCTCTGCAAGTTTTCAAATGAAATTGTTAGTTTAATCTTGGTATTAATGACAACATAAGTTAGTTGATAAGCTAGCTTTAAGTAAAACATGCTTCCTTTCAACTGCAATCTGGACACTACCTGTGAAAATGGATATGTGTAGTATTGAGAGAAGGGAGAACAGCTCCTGTGTCACAAATTTTCATAAGAAGCATAAATACCATTCCAGCTGAAGAGAAGTGGAGACTGTTTTGGGTGATAACATGCATATCAAGTGAGAAGAGCTGAGAATATATCAGGGCTTGCTGCAAGAGGAAGGAGAGGCAATACTGGAGGTTTTAGTAAGGTGAATATGGGTAGTACAGGTAATATAAATATATAATGTAGTAAATAAAAGTACAAGATCAAAGTAGTGAGGGGAGATCAATGATCATTTCAGCAGTCTTGTTTGTTTTTTGCTTATAGAAACATCCATCTAAGTGTGGTAGTACAGCTGTCTGTGAAGAAAACAAGAAAATTCCTTTCTAACTTTTTGCAGGGAAGTGACAGCCAGCAGGTAGCAATAGTTGGAAGCTAGAGGTGCACAAAAGGCTGATCCAAGGTAGTCTGCATAAACCAGACTGTGCATAGATTGGGATGGAAATATCAGCACATTGCTTTATTTGTTGTCACTAATGTTTGAAGAAGAAAAACAAAATTGAGGGTGTTTGTCCATGAGAAATCATTATTTATGGGGAAAAAATTGATACCTTTAGAAGCAATAAAATGAATGGAGTAGTTGCTAAGAAGAAATCCCAAATATCACTGGTACTTGACACAAAATAAATCCAAGCCTTTTCCTCCAGCAGAATCTTTTTAATGTCTTCCTTGCTCAAAAACTAAGTTACATCTTGGAATAGCTTTATCCTAGGTTATGATGGTGCTCTGTCTTGATTAAAAAAATTTTTAAAGCTACAAGCTGGGAACTTTTTTTTTTTGATGTAAGCATTAGAATAAAATATGAGTATATAAGCAGTATAAATTTCATGTTTATTGGTCATATAATTGGAGTGCTTGCTCAGATGTACGCAGCCTGTATGTCTTGGAAGTCTGCACAAGATTAGAATGTGGGGAGAGACAGGACTTAATGTTCTGAAAAACATCAGGAAGTTGATTTCAAGTACACTTCAAAGAGAGAAATAGTCTGTGAAAAATAATTCCAAATTAAAGATAAAATAAAAACCAAACCAAAAGATCTTATTTCTCAGTTTAATTAAAAGTAGTAAAATCTCAACCTGCAATGTTTATGGTGCCAGTGCAAGTACAAAATTGAGACCAGTAGATAAGCCAGTGCATGAAGCCTTTGCCACCCAAGTCCTACATTAAGGATAGAAATAGTTTGTTTCCTAATTTTTTAGACTTTTGCATAGGGCATATTTCACACAAACCCCATATAGTTTCCTTTAAAAGCTGTCTTTGATTACTAAATAGTTTTGCTTGGAAACTGCACCTTTAAACTGCAGAGGCAAAGCTTTTAACACAGTGATAAATGTTCTCCTATATTTCATGAGGTGCTGTGAAGAAGGTGACAAAGATTTCAGCTTTTACAATAGGATGTGTAACCAGAACTGTAATTTGCATTTGCAAATCCACACGATTTTTGCTGTTAAATGAAGACAAAACAATTTATATTGTTGGGCAATGGTTGAGCCAAGCAGAAGTGTAGCAGTTATTGGGTATGAATTGCAGGAAGTATTAGCCACCATTAAGGGAGACACACAGCAGGGAGGATCACTTGCTGCACAAAACTGTCTGTGACATCTCGTAGACAACAGGCAAGGCTTGAAACACTAGTGCTAGTTGGCTAAGGAAAACATGACAGTTATGTGGATATTTGCAAAGAGAAGCACATAGAGGTGACATTTGTCACCACATGGGTGGCATATACAAGTATATTGTAAGGAGGATTTGCAATTCCTTAGGTTTCACTTAACTTGAACTTTGCTCTTGTGGCCATACCATGGGAAATTCTGAAGCATTGTGTCCCTTTTGTGTACCCTTACCTCTTAAAACATCCAAACCCAGTTCCTGAAGTTCATGCTACTGGTTCTTAGGCACTCTCAGACTTGCATGGCTGCAGGGAGATGGAAGATCCTGTGTTAAGTGCAAGGTGTAGCCAAAATGCAAATGCTGAACCTGAGCTCCACAGAGGAGAACAGATTCTGATGTGACTATCCACCAAAAATGTGCAAGCAGCTCCTTGCCTAGATGAATCCTGTCCAACATCACAGATCTGTCCTGGGACGGACTTTGTAGGTGGGCAGAGGATGAGGAGAAGGCTGCTGAGCCTGTGACTTGGCATAGCAACTACTCGAGAGCTTTTTGAGGTGGGCTATTGGGAAATCTAGGAACAGTCTTTCCAGTTCCCAAGGACCTGAATTAGAAGTTGTTATACTTCTTATAAAAATAGTCTTTAATAATGTATAATTGACTGCAGAAGAGACACGTTCTTAAGGATGTAAAGCAATTGAAGACCTGAAGACAACATGATGTTAAAAAATGCCTGCTTTCAAAAGGTGTATTTTTGAAGGAAACAAACCTTCCTTCAACCCATCATTTAGGTGATTTATTTAGTCTTCATGCAGAGTAGAATTTTAGACAGTATCTAATCCATCTGCTTATAGAGAAAGTTGTCATTCATTCACCACTTGACAGAGAGGGCTACCCTGGGGGTTAACTACAGGTTCTGGTACCTTCTGAAGGAAGGGGGCAGCAGTTTGTTATTTCAGTTTTTATAGTCCACGGCAGTGTGTTTGTAAAGCTGCTTTGAATTCGCTGATTGGAGTCTGCCCAGCTATAGGAGTGGCTGTTGATACTCACTGCAATGTTGGTCTCTGTGAGATCTTGTAGTAACTGGTTCCATGGGTTCTGGCCACAAGTATTGTATTAGATGTGTGACTCTACCCTTTCTGTGGAAGTCCCTTTTCTCCCCAGACAGGGGTGGAGCAAATCTATGTTTTTTTTTCCCTTCCCTATGTTATTTTGCGTATTTTGATCCTGCTTATTACAATTTACTGTTTTTTTTCTGCAAACGTTCTCAGGCCTATCTATCCCTTTGTCATTCTTACTCTACCTCTATCTGGTGCATGCTTCTTAGATGGGCTAATCAGAAATGAACAAAACACTCCAAATGAGATCAAATTATTGACATGCATAACAAGTCAAATCCTCTTCCCGATGCAATTGCTGGGAATTCATAGATATCCAAAGGCTGAGGTTCCTCCCAGCATTGTCACATTTTCTACATTATTCTTCCTTCTACTTTTCATGTGTTCAACTTGAAAATTTGACATCTGAGACTTTAATCTAGATTCAACATCCTCTCTTAAGTTACTGTTAATCCTCAGATTAGCAGTGGATCTTAGTGGACAGCATTTGCCCTCCTCAGAGTACTTTGAAAAGAGTGAAATGTTGTCCCTAATGACTTTTCTTAGGGAACCACTCTTGATTCAAGTTTTGAACATCTGAGACTTGAGAGCAGCAGCCCACACTTTGAAACTACCCTGGTTGTGTTGACAGTGACCTTTAGCTGCAAAAATGTGCTAAAATACATGATTTCATGTATGCAAGCAAGCAAACACAATTTTTGCCTCTTTAAATGTCTGTCCCTAATGCAGTATGAATATGAGGCAAAACAAGGCAGAGGGTTTTATACAGCACCTGCAAAAGAAATCTGTTAACTTCTCTTTCCTCCCCAGAAATACCTTAGGAAATATTCAGGTTGCTGCTGGCTAATAAACGCAATGTTAATAAATCACCAGCAATTTAGCCTGACAATAACATAGATTGACCACATTGATTAAATTGATTATGTTTCATATATTTACAATATGTAGACACAAGCCTAATTTATTTTCTGAAGAGTTCAAGGTAGGTATCACTGGTTTAGGAAAAAAAAAAAGGCAAAACAAAACAATGGAGTCATGTTTGTGGTTGCTATCTGCAATAATCTAATGCTGACAGAGAGCAGTATTTTATTTAGTAATTAACAGTGTAAAGGGGAGAGAAGCTGTCATGTTGGTTCTTAAGCTGGGGAATGTGATGAAAGATGATATCTGCGATCTCATCCTTTCCACTTGTTTAGGATTGTCAGGATGAGAAATGTCAGCATTATGAAAGCTCAGCTCTGCTCTTGATATGATAAAACCCTTCAAAAGCCAGTCTTTCTCTCCCTCTCCCCCCTCCTTTCTCCCTCTCCCTCTTGCACTTGCTTTTTTATTTATCCTGTTTTGTTAGATGGCAGAAATATAATTCTTTTCTTTCTTCCTATTATAAGCCACCATTTTTGTTTTATTATATGTTTCACAACCTCTAATGCCCCACTGAAAATTACCTTGTTAAATGACAGTGTTTCAAAGCCATGAATCCTTTCCACCATTCCCTCAGAGGTTTGAAACAGTCAACAGACTGTAAAGAATAAATAATAAAAAAGTATTGATTATTTTGATGACTGTGAGATTCAATTAAGTATTAATTTTGCCCTCCAGTGGACCTATCAAGGTATTCAAAAGGGAGGATTCGGCTCAGCTAAATGCGTGCTGAGTGCTTCAGCCTTAAATAGGGAGAAAATGTGTTTACCTACAGTATTTGAAGAGGAGTGCATTGATGCACAGAGTCCAATATTTAAGTGCTGTGCAAATTAAGCCCTGGTGACAGTGACATTGTTTTCAGCGATATGAGTATTGACTAAAGAAGTGCATTTGATGACAGCTTAAACTATTTGTATTGATTAACATTTTCATAGATTATCATGTGTCATATCAAATTCACTTTTCAGACATGAATACATTAAAAAAACCCATAGGCAAACATCGACCAATGTGAGGATGGGACAGAGGGAACATGCGAACCAACCTACTTGCTCGCTGGTCACCTGTTCTCTGCATAAGAACCATTTAGGCATGAACTTTGCAATAAATAGCTGCTAGGGAGCCCAACAAGGTCACTTGTTCCTTACCTCTTTTTTTTTTTTTTTTACAAGTATTTTTTTATGCTGCTTTCTGTGGTGTCATGATACTATGCCTATTAGTTTGTAAACGGAATAATAGTGTGTGCTTGGAAATGATGCCTGACCCCCAAGTGTCCTCAGTGAGCAGAAGATAAGACAGATCCAAATTATCAAGGAAAAAAAAAAAATCAAGTGTTTGTGTAATGTTTTATTGGGGATAGAATGTCGCAAACACAAGAATAATTGCAAACTGTGTGTAAGTACCCTCCCTAATTTTATCTTTAAAAAGGAAATGTTTTCTGTGTTGTGGTTTTTTTTTTTTTCTAATGTTATTGTCAAAAGAACAATCTGTGTGTTTGTGTGGGGTTTATGGACTTCTGGAGCATAGTATCCCAAGGACAGGAATAGTTAAAAGCAAGCTGCATCTCTGGTGGATGTATGTAATGAAATGGCTCTTTGCTGCTGCGTGCTTTCATAGAAATGCTGGAATGCTAGAAACTGTGTATTTGATGTTGTTAATGTTGTACTGCTGAGGATGCCTCTTTAAATCACTGCGGAGCGCTCACAGGGTGCTCCTCTTCCGTGGCGGTGGAGCTTAGAGGAATTTCTTTTCTTACTACGTTAAGGACAGGGTGAGGTGTAAAAAACACACACCAAAAAAAAAAAAGCACATCCCACAATTAAAGCTGTGTTGGTTATGTTGCTTTCATAGAAGTTTTTCTCCAAAGCATCCTGAATCTCTCACATGCTAGTTGAGCTTTAATAGGGTGGGGAGTAATGGAAAACTCATTGGATCTGTAATAGCTCTTCACTTGACTGCAGCCAGCAATAACAGCAGGAGCAGCCAGAGATAAGAGAGAGAGAGAGTGTATGTGTATGTGTGTGTGAGAGAGGGAGTGGAAGAGAGAGTATACGTGCACCAAAGCCGCCACTTTTTTTTTTCCCCCTCACTCTTTTTTTTTTTTTTTTTTTTTTTTTTTCCTCCTTCTTCCCCCCCCATCCTAGGATCCAATGATAGCTGGACAAGTCAGTAAGCCCTTGCTGTCACTGCGGAGTGAAATGAATGCAGAGTTGAGAGGTGAGGACAAGGCAGCTACTTCAGACAACGAGCTGAATGAGCCCCTGCTTGCGCCTGTGGAATCAAATGACAGCGAGGACACTCCCAGCAAGCTCTTCGGTAAGTCTGTCTAGGTATTTCATTTCACTGCTACCATGTTGTCCGGAAGAGCAATCTCCCCCCGTTCCTGGTGGTTTTTTGTCTTTTCTTTTTTCCCTTTCCTTTTTATTTTTTTTTTTTTTTGTTCACACAATTTTCTTGTAAATAGGAAGGAGTAGCTTGGGGTGTGCAGGCATCCAACCCTTTGCTCCTATTGCGACTGGTTACCAGAATGACAGCATCACTGCTGAAAACTTTTGTCAACAATGAACTTGTTCTCTGCAACTTGCAGGCATTTTATATTATTTCTTCATCTGTGATGTCTCATGTTAAATAAATGGGGGGGGGGGAAGTCATCTTCTTGGAGTTGCTCATTAACATTTATTGTAATAGGTACTGATGTTTCATATGCAGCCAGCTTTTTCTAAGGCTGGATTACACTGAAAAGTTACTCTTTTATATGATAAAATCATTTTATATGGTATGATTTGGTTTAGCCAAGGACTTGTCAGTGTGAAACTAATGATTGGACTTGATGATCTTGAAGGTCTTTTCCAATCTAAGAAATTCTGTGATAAAGCTGGCTAAAAAGAGCTTGAAACATTCCCATAGAAAACACTGAGTAAACAAAGGCTACCAAGGGTACTGCACATGGAGCTAATGGGTTGGGAGTTTAAATTAGAAATATCTGTCCTAATGCCTGAGCGAAGAGGAATTACCCTTTGTGGTGTGGGGTTTTTTTAACTTATTTTTCCATAGTCTCAACTGTGCCAGATAAGCATAACCAAAACAAAAGCAGCAAGAGTGGCACTCCAACACAGACATCTGTCATTCAAACAGATGACACCCTGTAAGCCAACTCAAGCAACTCTGATCTCTAATCAGAAAAGGGAGCAGAGTTGTTGAGGCGCGTGCTTGAGTGATAGATGTTGATAGATGTCTGGGCTGGGGTGGCATTGTAAGGTACATAGTGACATTTTGGGTTTAGAGGGGGCTGCTCTCCTGTAGGAGTTCCTTTTAATTATTTCTGTTTCTGGCTTGAGACAAACCTTAATAGAAACAGAGGATTTCCTTATTTTACAGAATCCATGTAAGAATAGGTGGAAGTTGAAGGGGGGGGTGTGGGGAAGATATTGTTTAAAGGGAATGCAGCTTTATGAGAGAGGGTGAGAGCCCATTTTCTAAGATTTATATTTTGATTTCACAATCTGTAAGGAAAACTGGAGTAGTGTTCAGATTTCAGTATTCCAGCTACAGAAAGGGCTGCAAGGTTTATCTTTGAAAGAAAAGAATACATGCAGTTTTCTTGCAAAATGGTCTTTACCTCTTACTAAAAGAGATGGTACAATGTTTTGCTAAACATCATCTTTACAGCTGGAGGAAAATTCTAAAATTTGATTTTTGGATTTCAGTAATGACCATTACTGCATATCACATCCTTTTTTTTTAAAGCACCCTCTTAGTAATCTTTGTTTCCATGGAAAGCATAATTTCCATTAGCAGTTAGAATGTTCAAAAAGCAAGAAAAATTGTTTTAGTTCCTTTCATCCAGGAAAGAATTGTAATGTCTAAAATTCAGAGCTGTCTAGAGCAGTATAAATATCTTCAGCTGAGTTTATGTATTTGATTTGCTCAAATGCTTAGGGTGCATCTATTAAATATAGCAAGACATATACAACAACAGCAACAACAAAAGGGACTTTTTAATTTGAAGGTAGTGAAATGTCTGTTTGTATATCAGGCAAGTCTTGCAATAAAAGGCAGGATATTTTCTGAGCCATTGTCGTGTGGATGCTCTAGAGTGATAGTGAAATATACGCAGACACTTTCATTAGAGTTGCCATGTGGGAAACAGAAATGATGTGCAGCAATTAATCATAAGAAAGGTTCCTTTTCAACAATAGTACCTGCTGCAGGTGAGAAAAAGACAGGAGTAAAATTAATTGTACTTATTTTTCACTTGGGAATGTATGCAGTAAACTTCTGTTTCTCTTTATGGGTGCTTGTTCTGTCAGTGACAAAGCAGGTGAATGCTGTGTCTCCTTGGGTCTCAAATACCAGGACAAGCTGGGATAACTTTCTGATGACCTGAAATAGTTCCCATCTGAAACTGGTGCACAGGTGTCTGGGAAGATACACTTTATCACTGCAGGGCAGTTGTTACCTGTGAGTGATGACAGGAGCAACTGTGAATAGAGGGGCTGTGTTTGCTTGTTGGATGCCTGCTTGCTTTCTGTGGTGGTTGATTGGGTTTTTTGATGTTTGGGGGACTTGTTGGGGTTTTTTGTTGTGTTTTGTGTGTTGTTCTGGGGGTTGTTTTGTTTTTCTTTTTCGAAAGAAAAGGTTGTTCTGTTGTCTGGGGGTTTGTATCTGTAATGCTTCTCTGGTGGGCTTATGCCAGTGGACTTATTGGAATCTGCATACCTATGCGTAAAAGATTTCTTCTTCTTTTTTTTTCCAATGCTGAAATAATGTGAAACAAGAAGAGAAAAATATTTTCTGAAGTGCAAAATCTTGTTAAAGGACTGTATAGTGAGAGACATTAGTTCAGAAGCACAGCTTTGAAGTATGGAGTTCAGCACAGCTACAGTACTTCAGTTACAGAATTCCTAGCTTTGTGGAGCAGCATGAGGCAAAGTTGCTTTGCAAGAGATCTTATGGTGTATTGTTTAATCTTTAAAATGTTTGTGATGTGTCATGTCCTATTTATGATGGAATTAAGAAATAGGGAAACTGAGTCTGGCTGTTAGCATTCCTGACAGTGTCATTTTCAGATGAGCTTGTCTTGCTCTGTAATGTGTTTCAAAATAGTAACCAAGGCCAGAAGCCACAGCTCTTACAGAGAAAGCTTTTGTTAGTGCCAAGTACTGGCTTCACTTGAATAAACACAATGGGATTTGATCCTAAATTAATTAATCCTATTTGCCTTTTTATACAATGTCTTTAAATAGGTTTAGAATGAGTTGTGAAGTTTTCCTTTGGAAAAAAAAAAATCAGTGAGGACCTTGCCCCCCCCCTCCATGTTTAGTTGTGTCATATAATTGCTCTGATTCAAATACTGCTGTAGACACCAGAGATATGTTGTGCATAGAATTGTCTGTGCAGTAAAAATCTCAAGAAAGAAGTAGCTGGTCTAAGCACCAAATGCCCCTGTTGGACAATGGCTGGCTTGCCTGGAGTTAGTATCTTGTCCTTAATTCACTCTTAATTGAAGGTAATTTGTGACATAATTAGCCAATGGTAAGAAAACAGCCAAGAATTTCACTTGCACACTAAGGTAATTTCAGTGTGTTGTTAGAAATTTGTCTTGGAGGCTGAGCCTGTAGTTCTTAACACCAAACTTACTGAAATAAAGCAAGCTGCAAGTACATAGTAAAAGCAAGATCGAGTTTATAATTGTAGAGTACAAATGTTTCCTGTCTAATAGCTACAGCACAGGGGGAAAAAAACCTGCTAATTTATTTCTTCTGTTTTGTTTGTTTGTTTTCTAGCAAGATTTTGTTCCAGTGAAATGAAATCTTAAGCTTCCTGTGCTGGATCTGAGCAGTGTGGTTTCATCTGGTTCACTACCAATTTTTTGCCCCCCCCTTTTTTTTTCTTTAATGCTGTGTATGCTTGAAATACAGATCAGGGATATATGAGTTAAATGTGTCTGCACACATTTCCATAAACGAGGGTTTATTTTCAACCCCCTGTGTTGGGTTTGGGACTTGGCTTTCCCGTATTGCTACCCACGTTTCAGAGCTGCATGCAGCTTTCTATATGAGCTTACATGTAGCTGCTGTAGTGGAGCAGGGTAGAAGTTGCTGCTAAGCTCACTGTATTTTGCTAGTAGCTCCTTGGTATTGCTCTGTAAGGAAAGATGTTATCCAATATTTTCTTCTTTTTTTTTCTTTTTGTCTGAGATGCCTTGATTAGAATTTATGGCACTGGAGTAATTTCAGTTACGAAAGATAAAGGACTAAATTGTCTTTTACCTCTTGAGACAGTGGTCTCTGCAGGTCAGAGCAGAGGTCATTGCCAGGTTGCTGTGAGGAAGCTCACATTATCGTCATTAACGGTGTATCTAGCCTGTGGGGGGAAAAAAGACCTTCACACTAAGAGCTTTCCTTTCATCAGTGTATTTAAGAATGATTCTCAGTGTTTTGGTTATACTCTCAGATTTTTAAAGGCCTGTAAGATCTTTGCCGGTCAGGAACACTTTGATAAGGTTTGGTCATTTCAGTTAAAGCACCATGTGTTTGCCTCTCTTACTGCATTTTAAAGCTGTAGTGAATCTGATAGGGAAGTTCATGGTCCAAATGGTCTCAGTATTAAATCAGAGCCTTCTTTTAGATGCAGCACATTTGATATATGCTTAATCTGTATATAAAGATTCCTTTTTTTTTACTCACTTATATTGGGTTGCTTCCACATTGTGGATGCTTTGTTCTGAGACACTATCAGTTATCCATGCATCTGTAAGTGAAGTGCCAGAGGACTTATTCTGCTAGTCCTTAAATGTGTGAGACTTATATGGAGGCAAGTAATCTCTGAACGTGGAGCACTATTTCATTAGCAAGACCGTGTCAGCAAGGAACGTAAATGTGTATCACTTTGCAGAACCAGGTCATTATACAGCCTTGTACATCCATTGTCTTAAGAATGTTAATTGAGCAAGACACCACTACGAGTAAGGTCCCAAAGAATCTGAAGATCTGACTGTGTGATTGACTGTGTTATTTCTGAAGGATCTATTTGATGTGAGCATTTTTAAACAGCTGTTTACAAACAGTTAGGGACTTGAATAACTACTCTGAATAATGTTATTGTCTGGTTCCTTGGCAGACTTCTCACCGAAGCCGATGGGGGATGCACTTGTGAATGGGCAGTAAATGCCCATTAAAGCCTAAAAAGGCGTTATGACTATTTAAACACAAAGCACAGTGCTATGCTAGAACAGAAAATCCATGATTAGCTGAGTGTTTCTGCTGTGTCTAGGTATTGGAGTAAGCTCGGGCAGTGGTGGTACTGACGCTAGCATGTATATTCCAATTGAGAAGGCTGGAGTATTACTTCTTCATCCTTTCATGAAAGCAATATTGGGCTGATGTAGGGCAAATATTGCAGCCCCACTTATTTCCATACTAGCAAGGGAATTTGAGTCTTATTGCTGTGGCTGAGTTGTGACACAGCCTATTTGGAAAAAGCAAACAAACAACAAAAGCTATTTTGAGTATGGATAAAGCTAGTTGTCGGGGTTTTGAAAGACAATTGTTTGTTCCCATGAATTTCTAATTATTTCTTTGCTACCTTTTTTTTTAAATCAAGTACACTATGTGTTTCTTGAATGAGGTTTGAAGTCTGATATTCTGTATATAAATACAGAAAAATGTTGGAGAGGGAAGGAAAAGAAGAATAAAGTCCTGGTATGTAATTGGTATGACTGATTGACAAATAGTTCATTTTTAATTAGTTAATCTTTCTTCTTCCTGTCTTTGAAGGTATAAAAATAACAACACTCATGTTTAAAAGCAACATAAATGGCTGCTTGATTCAAAGGGGGCTTGCTGGCTACTAGGCAGTAAACAGGTAATTTGTGAAAGAACTATTACGTCCTTTGATTGAGATCCTTGCCCGTTTGTGTTGTGAGATGAATAATAGATCAGACACTATCACATTAAAAAGGAAGCAAATGTAGGAAAGAGAAGGAAGGAGAATTGGATGTTTCTATTGGACTTCAGATGATTAAGCAAGTTCTCTGTGGGAATGTGAAGGTGAGGCAGAGGGAGGCAAAGTTAGATTTGCCCAAATGTGTGCACATGGCACCACTTAACACCTCTCTTGATTTCCTTATGCTAAATGAAGAGGTAGCCAGGGCTTATACCAAGCTGGCACCCTGTCAGGGGGCAATCTGTATAAAGTTTCCTGCTGTCAGGTTAATAAATTTTTTAAAAATATCCAAAGGCAGAAGTAGCTGTAGGAAGCTCATAGTAACAGTTGCCATTCTCCTGTGGATCATTTTTCCCTTTAATGTCCTATGTAGCGCTTGGTTTTCCTTGTCTTGCCTTCCTAGGTTTTGTTCTTTCTGACATTTGTGGGTTCTTCTTTGTTTTAATTCTTTTTCCTTACTAAGCTGTTTCTTCTCCTGCATCCATCACCTGTGGTCCCTTTATTGAGAGAGAGATGGCCAGAGGATGGGAAGATCAGCTTTATGGCTTTTTATGCTTTGATTAAATTGCATGTTCGGCATATTAGTGTTTCTTCCATTAGTGGTTTAGTTTCTGACTAATAGTATGACTATTGCTACTACTATGAAAATATCATTATTTTGCTAGTTTAAAAAAATCATTTCTGATGAGCTCAGTGGTAGAAGTTACATTAAAATGACAACTGAATGAGAAAATTAATGCCGAACAGAGGCGAAATCAGAATAAAATTAAATGTGTCATAATTTGTGGGTTTCAACAGGAATATTATTTTGTCATGGAAATGGTTGATTTTTTTTTTTAAACTTAAAGTACCATTTTTCTCTTTTTCCACCATATAAAAATCAAAATCAATATCAGTATGAAACAAAGGAAGATTTGTATTGTGACATGTCCTGTTTTATGTTGTGTTACTGCTTTGATGCTCTTAGAAGTAGGACTAAGCCCTTTCACTTTGAAAGCAGAGGTCATCTAGAGAAGAATAGTACCTCATCCTGTCTGGCTAAATAAAACCTGCTGTTTTCAGAAAGACTGAAATTGGGTTGGTTCTGTAGATATTACAGGGATGTCCAAATCAGCGCACAGCCCACACCCTGGCCGCTTTAATACACATCTAACACTAAACTCCTTCTCTATTCCTAAAAGTAGTTTGGATTTCTGGTTTTAGTTTCAATTGTGCAAGAAGAGTTGTTGGGAGAGAAGCATCTCCTTTCTTTTTAGAAAGCCAAGCCATTGTTTTAATTACTGAACAGTTTGAAGTCGTCTTAAGGAAACCTGTGTCAGAAAACAAAGCAATCACAGTACTTGATTACAAAATTAAATATATAAAAATGTATTTAATATATCTGAAATTGTCAGGCAGTGTGGGGTGGGAATATTCCAAACCCAGTCCTCATTAATCTGAAGGCTGGACTAGCAGACAAATAAGAAAGATTTTACTGTATCCAGAACAGTATTCCCTACAGCAATCTATGATATTAAGACATTAAATTGTCTTTCAAAATGAGCATGGAGTTTATGGAATCACAGTAATTCTGGCATCTTTGTGCTTTTCAGTTTAGATGGTGATTGTGTGTTTTGATGACCATAATAGATTCTGCTAAGACAATTTTGTTTTCTAGCTTAGGCTCCTATCTGACTTAGTCCAACTTCTTAAAACCTTCTTAAGAAGTTGATGAATAAACAATTATTGGCAGTCCATTGCCTTCCAGCAGAAGGTAACATGAATTCCTCTCCAAGACCTCACTGGACACGGCCCTAGCCTGTTATCCTCTCCACAAATGTCAAGGTTTTTGAAGTAGAGGATCAGTAAAAAAACAAGGTGAAACATTTGTTTCTGCCCCTCCTTCTCCTTAAAGCCATGCTCGAACTGCTCCCTGCTCTTCTGCTGGTTGGTCTGACACAACTGGACGAGTGCACAGCTGTGCATGGGCAGTTGTTGCTCAGGTCTACGCAAATACGTTTTGCCTTCATCTGTTGAGGTCTGCTTTAGGTTTCCATGCTTTGTTTGGAGCTCAGTGTTTAGCAAGGGGGGGCTATTCCTTGAAGAGGAGAATCTAAAACCTGTGTTTAATCAAGAAGCCAGAATTGCTTTTCAGTAAATATACCTTAAGGTATACTTGAATATATTGTATTATTAAGTATATGTAATTATTTCTTGAGCTGGCACAGTATTAACTGGAAAGGAAGAAAGATCATTTTAATTCAGTCTAATCTCTTGAGCAAATACAATGTGGGCTAGTTTTTGTATTTTCTTTTGAATACAATTAGGATTTATTCAGAGGGTGTAAAGATGTCACGTTTGCTTAGTGATTTGAATAAACATGAGGCTAGATTCTGACTGGTCTCAGGTGCCCATCCATCATGTATGCAGGAAGACCATAGATTTCAACAGGATATTTGTCCTACCGATGCCTGCACAGCAGTCCATGGCCTCCACCTCTCTAATACGGTTACTTCTCTACAGCTTCCCATGTACTGGACCTAAAATCAGCTAAGCGAACACACTGACAGGAAAGAGCAACCACTCCACACTTACAGTGCCTTCATATTTAACAAAAAATGAATTGCTGACCTAGTCCATGGAGGTCACTCTGTGCTTCAGTTATGTCTTACAGGTACATGTATATATTGCAAAGGTTCTACAAGTCCACCACCACTGTTTTGCCATGGCGAAATGGGAGTAGTTGTGGTAGGAATGGCATCTGACCTGCTGCGGGCAGAGACTATGTTGGTGTCAGAACTCATGTAAAGCTTCCATAAAGGTGGAGAAGATTTTAGGGCATGTTCATAGGACAGCTAGAGAGGGTTGTTTTAGCTCTGCATTCAGAAATAACTGAGGACCATAATGGTAGTTAGTACTGAAAGAAAAACAGGAGTGGAAAATTGAACAGTGATTAAAAGAGGGGGAGGAAGAAATTAGACAGATATATATGAGCTCAAAGGTGATTGTAAATGTTCAGGCTTGATACTTCTCCTCCTTTCTTGTGCTTCCTTGCCTGAAATAATAAATATTTGGGACTGCAAGCCACAAATCTTGCTGAAGGAATGATGAAATTTACAACTGGAAGAAAGCAGAAAATGAAAAATATTTTAGAAATATTAATTTCTATTAATTGTATGTACTTCACTCTCATATGCACAATAGATGTGATGATAGTATCCAGAAAGGAAAACATCTGCATTTGAGCTGTTGTGTTTTCTTTTACCCTGGTATGAAGTCTGCAAAGGAAACTCTTGTGTGGCTCTGCTGCTGGGATTTGATGCATTGCTTTCAGAGTCTCCTTATTTCAGCTGCACGGATACAGCACAGTTGAACCTTCTCATAACAGTTGCTGACAAGAAAAAAAATAATCTTTCAATCAGCTGGTCCTGCTCACTCTTCCCCAGCCCCCACATCTCTTTGCTTTTATGAAGCAATGAATAAAAGAGGGACCAGATGATGCAGAGGTTTACTCAGATGAGATGTCCTAGTCAATGAGCAACTTTGGATTTGCAGGACTCTGGCTCGTGACCCTGGGCCTCAGGGATTGAGTTTGGGGGCTGAGCCTTTCTCACATTTCCTTTATCTCATTTGTGTAAAAGGATAGCTGCTGTATTTTGAGCAGCACTTTACATATTTCATATTGCGTGTGACAGCAGCCCCTGTCTGGTGTAAAAGCTGGTGTGCTTTTGGCGTGATACAACAGGGTGCATCCTCCTGGCAGAGGCAGTGGGCTGTACTGGAAGGGTGAAGGAGGGCTGAAGGGAAGGTTTTGGTTTATACTTTGAAAATTCAGGAGTGAAACATTCCTGCTTATCAGAAAGAACAGAATCAGGTCCTTTCTTTCAGTGATTTTTTTTTTTTTTTTAAATAATTACAAGATAATTTCTAGGCTCTGGTCAAGTTTTAGAGTATTTTTTAATAACCTGTTCTTCTGGTATTCTACTCTCTTTGTGTGTGTGTGTTCACATAGCTGCTGTATTTCAAGCTAAGTTAAGACAGTTTAAAATAGCAAGAAGGAGGGGGGGGGGGAAAGGTTCCCTACAAGACAGCTTACTGCTGACTGTTTTATTTTGTTTATATCAGATATTTCTTACGGTATTCAGATGGCTGTAATAGACTAGCACAAGAACTGCATGTCTTGTCATCTGTACTGTATCAATACGTTTTTATAATGATACAATAACCTGAACCCTGTAACAGTTTATGATCCATTTGAGAATTCTTATGGATTCTCAGAGTGACGGAGACCTGAAAAAAGAACTTGACTGCTTTCGCAAAACTGGTGCTGTGACAGGAAAAACTGGTGTGCCTGTGATTTAGTTGCGAAGGAATCATATTGATCTGATTTGTCATTAAACTTTTAAGTTGGAGGGGGGGAAAGAAAGAAAGCAAAAGGGGAAAAAAAGTCAAGCTGGTTGAAGGTTGGGGGGGAAAAACCCAGTGATGTGATTGTGATGGTCTGCAATACAGGTAAACTGCCGTACTACTACTGATATTGATTTGTTATGATTAATAAATATGATTTTATGCATTACCCATGTACTGTATCCATAATAGTGTTTTGGTGGGATTTTTTTTTTTTAAAGAGAGGAAGAAAATTGCTTCTTGCTCTTTATTTCTCATTGACTGTTTTTAGTCAATGATAAATATAGAACTTTAACTGCAGTGTGAATACAGGAAAGTCAGGGCTTTAAAACAGAAACGTAGCGGTAATGAATAACCACACAGTGAACTAAACACACGCAGCCATCTTAACATTTGTAATGGTGCTAATTTCCTACTGCTTTTTAAAATATGCTTCCACATGAGCTCTCAAAACCCATAAAAGCTTGGCATGTAAAGTAAATTGTTTGTCACTTGCTGACGACCTGCCATATTTATTGTCAGGAGGAATGGACATTAGTTGGAAAAGCAGTTGTTAAAGGCCAAACAATTTTTAAAGATGGCAAAGATGTGCAAGGGCTTTCCTTTTTCTAACAATGAGCCACCCCTTCAGACATCAAAAGACAAGATAATAAGACACTTCAAGCACAATTCAAGATTATATTCAACATCTAAAGGCTCATCTCTTGTCAGTTTGCATTTACTCTCCCAGGGATGTGATGCTTCTATCATCATTCTGTCAAGAGGAGTCTGGCAGAAGCGATGAGGGCCCCTCATTTCACACACTTAGTGTTTTTTATCAAATAGCCCACGCTCATTCTGATTCAGCCAAAATGGAGGGATAATTTGAAGAAGGTCATGCACAAGTACAAAAATCTTGTACTGATTTGTGTGATTAGAAAGCATTAAAATTGCACGGTTACGTTTGGTTTGAGGGTTGTTTTTTTTTTTCAGTTTATTTAGTAATACACTGCTGAAGCATTAAAAATGTGGGTGTCTTTTTTTAATGAAAAAAAAAAAGGAAGCTTGCTTAAAACGGTGCACATTTTATTAGTTAGCAAATATTTTCACCAGTGAGCTGTCCTAAATGACTTTTTTTTTTTTAATTAGTCTTAAAATGCATTCACCTTCACATCCCCTTTTCCCCTCTGAGAGCAGAGTCTTCAAGCACTCCAGGGATGAAACCAGGGCCCACTCAAACTCATTAGGACTTCACTCACTGGTAAATTCATCCTCAGAAGTTTTGTTTGGGTAACGATTTAGGAGTCTGGATAAGGATTTAGTAGGCTGAATAACCGTAATATCAATGTACAGGGAGGCATTTGGCATTTTAATAGTTTCTCTAAGCATACCTGAGTACAGACTATAAATAGACAGCTCCAGTTGGGTTACCAAGGGAGGATACTGAACTTACACCATAGAGTCACCTTGGATTTGACACATGGCTGTTTTGTAACCTTTTGGTATCCCATTCAGTTGTGTGGGCAGCTATTTGGACCAGCTTCTGGTAACTGGAGCTGTGATTATGTGCACTGCTTGAGGACACATTTTCAGTCTCTTCCTTCCCCTTTCCGTTCTGCACACTTGTTATATGGTATTGTGCATGCTATCGTCTCCCTCTCTGGAGATATTCAAGACCTGCTGGGATGCATTCCTGTGTGATCTTGTATAGATGATCCTGCTCTGGCAGGGGGGTTGGACTGGATGATGTTTTGAGGTCCCTTCCAGCCCCTAACCCTCTGTGATTGGCTACAACTTTTGCAGTGAATGGAGAGGCAGTTGTACTGTGTTTTGGAGAGTCATAAAGAAAAGAAGTGACTACAGAAACAGTTCTGTCGCTGTTTTCATAAGGCTTGGGTTAATGACACAAGTACTAATTATTAGCATTTAAAAAGCAATATTACTAATTCTAGTCAAAAGATATGATATATAGTGCAGTGTCTTCAGGTAAACCATAACACCTGTAAAGCAATGGTCACTAGACTTAAATTGTACACCTCTATCAGTAAACAGCTCTCTCTATATATGTAAAGAATATGTATTGGAAATACAGATGTCTGTGTATATTACTGTAGTAATATGCACATGATAAACCATACACAAAAGGAAGAGTAAAAAAGAGTGAGTTGAAGATGAAATAAACGCTCCTTAAAATATCTTCAGTTTCATTTGGGTTCCAAAAAACTTACTGACCTGCTAATGGATTGCCATGCACACTCCACATTGGAAAACACTGCTGTAGAGGACTGGGAACTGAAAAGAGAATAAGTAAGCTACTTGTCTGTTTAGACATCCTGTGCTTAAAATTCTCAGTGACATGGGTGGGCCAAAAGCTGCATTTATTCTTGTATCTGCTGTCTTACCAAATTCCATGTGGGTCCCCTAAAGAAAAAGATGGAGGGGATGGGTAGTGTGTGTAGAATTTAGCTCTTTACAGTTTCAACTCCTTAAGTAAAATTGAGTGCTGAGAAGGATATTGAATCAGTTGAAAATGTGCAGTCACTTTGCTTGTACAGGCCTCTAGCTTTTCAGGAAAGAAAGAAAGACTGCTGCCTCAGTGAGTGTTTTATTTTGGTGTCTCCATTAGATGTCATGAATGAAACTTTTTTGTGAGTATTTCTTTTGTGGTAGGTATTATTTTCATGTCATCTGGATCCTGCCACTTCTTGGCATTACAAAACTCTTTTTGCTAACAAAGAATATGAGGATCTGATAGAGAGAAGTGCAAAGCAGTTGAAAAAAAGTAAAGCTTTCTCCTCACTAATGACTGGATTGTCCTATCAGTGTATCTTGTGCAGGCTCCAGTATATAAATTGCACATGGACCCTGTAACACAGTGAGGGGCAGGCATCTTCATTTCCAACTGAAACCAATGGGTAGTGAGCCTGTTTAACCCCTCTTAAAAAGAAGCCACTGCTAAGGGACTTGGCTGGAGCTGTTCTGAATTTGGAATTGGGAATTTATCAACTCTAGGAAGGGACTGTAAAAAAAAAAAAAAAAGTGTATTTGGCCTCATGGTTTAAAATAAAAAAAAACACCTGCTCTGTAGTTTACCTTTGTACAACACTGAAGGAAAGGTAACCTGCAATCATGGCTCATTCCAAGGGGTTTCACTGGGCAGGAAACCACGAGGGAATTGGGAAGCTGTGAACAAATTGTCAAAAAGACAGATGGAATCACTGACTGACCTACTGGTAAGATACACTAACAACTTCCACCCCAGTGGTAGAGCATTTATGCCGCAGTGCAGAGTGGCTTCTCAGAGGAATTTGCTTTCAAACACATGTAAATGCTTTTCTGTATATAATATATCCATGTAGTGTGTAGTATTTCTAGGAACCTTAAAAGTAGAAGTGAGTGTGCATTTAAACGGCTGCAGATGTTAAAACTGCCAGACTGTTATGTCTAGAAAAAACCCCAGCATTTTTTGCTTTCACTGAAGAAAAGGCTTTCTTGCTTCATTCGTAAGACCTGGCTCCTTTCTGCTGAGTTATTTTGGAGAACTTAGGACTGTTTCCCCATCAATGTAATTCTCTGTGCATCCACTTCTGCTCTGCTCCACACTGCCCGGTGGAAAGCCATCACCCTTTGAGACTTGAATAGGGAGGCAGGGAGATGCTTCTTTTGCAGGATGCTTACTGTGAAAACACTGAGTGCCCAAAACCAAAGGGTGAACATAACCAAAAGGTAGCATGAATGTAGTAGTGCAAGATCCATAGTACTACTGGGAGTGTATAAGTGGTCTCTCTAAAAAGCTTGTATTCCAAACAGAATTTGGTTTCTAGTAGGACAGGTTTTACTTGTAAAGTTTTCACCAGGTCTGTGGGGCAGCTCAGGCATGCTTCCTGATCATCTCTTTTATCAGAAGCATTTGGGTTAGTATCAGCTCAGGTTGCTATGTGTGTATAGCTGTGTTGGTGAAGTTGCTCCTAAGTGTTTGTATCCATTGAGGATCAGATCTTGAAATGCTGTATTATGTGGGGAGGGCTAGGGCAGGGAGGAATGACAGAAGACTGACTCTAAGTTATAAAACCCTTGGTATACCTTCAGTTGTGTCTGAATCTGTCCTAGCTTGCTTGTACATCTTCCTTAGTTCATCCCTTCCTTGGTGCTCTAGATGTTTTCCCCCGCCCCAGCCCTGTGCCTGGTGACATCCTGATAGCCTTCTTCTCAAGCATGAATGTGCAGAAAGCAAACTCTAGTGACAAGTGCTGTTAAAGGTCTCTAAATTGTTTTTTATCTGCTCTCAGATCCCACACTGTGGAAGTTGTAGGGATACATGCAGGGAAGCTAATGCAGATGCTTAATGGCAGCAAACGAACCAAGCATCACCACACTGAGCAACAGCTCTGTTTAAAAAGTATTTAAACTGCAGCTATTGTGCACTCTATTGGAAGCTTTCACAGTGGGACCCAAGGAATGAAAATTAATTCAGCTAAATGAAGATAGAGGAGCCACTATGCTTAAGGCATTGTGGACGTGTTTTATCTTTCTACCTGCATGCCTACAAGTAACAGGGATAGGTAGTAGCTTCTGCTGAAGTAATTACATTGATTTGTTCTGTGCTGTGCACCCAGCTGCTTTCAGAACCACTCTCCAAGCTGCTCTGGCAAGAATTACCAGGTACTCGAGAGAACATCATGTGATAGCCAGAAAGTTCACATGTGAAGTTGTGAGGACTGCAGTTGGTGTGCAGTAGGTTCTAAAGCATAAATACTAAAAATTGTTTTGTTGACTTTGGAATCAAACTCAAAAAAAGCTGGGATGGCAAATTTGACATGAGCTGTGCATTGGCAGTGTACAGGAAGGCATCTTTGCCCTGAAGCCTGCACTTAAATGCAAAGAGGTTGGGAGGAACATGCACTTCTGTAATGCAAGTGCCTGTTTAAGCTCTTGCACAATGACACTTTGAATAGTTCTGCCTACTTCTGGGTTAGTGTTTACAGGACTTGACTGTGCATTGTTTTCATGGGTAAGTGGCAGTCAATAAGCACACATAAATGTGCCTGAAGACACAATTCAACCTTTTTGTGTTGCCATTCAACAGCACTTTTTTAAACTATATCTTCAACTGTGCCATCTCCTCTACGACATTTCCTGCCCAACAAACAGCTCATTAAGTCTTTGATAAGGTTCTGCTAAGTAAATGCTGGATAACACAAGATATCAGTCTCTGACAAGCACGTGTATGAAAAGTTGCACTTACCCAGTTTTGTGAATGCTTTTGTGGATTTTTCTTTTGAAGTGGAGCTGTTGTTCAGGCCTAGTAGAATTATTGAAATTATTGAACTAGCTGCTAAATAAGTAATGAAACCCACAGCTATGAGATAATTTTTCTGCATTTTTTAAATAATTACCATATTTCTTATGTGTATTTTACTCTCTTCCTAATAAGACTTTCATCTGCTCTTCCTTCAGGGGCAGGAACATGCAATAGCAAACCTAAAAAAGCAACAGGAGCTACTTTTGCAAAGCTTTCTGTTACTGCATCCTTTTGTCTGCTGGCTCATGTTGAGCTTCTTGTCCACCAGCACCCCACAAGTTCTTCTCCTCAGGGCTGCTCTCCAGCCAGTCACTGCCCAGCCTGGATTTGTGCTTGGGTTTGCCTCGACCCACCTATCCAGCCTGTCCAGATCCTTCTGGGTGGATTCCTTCCCCTCCACTGTGTCTGCTGCACCACACAGCTTGGTGTTGTCAGCAAACTTGCTGAGGGTGCACTTAATGCCCCTGTCCATGTCACAAAGAAAGATGTTGAACAAAGATGTTGATCAAGTCTCTAATATAGTGGCAACTACCTGATTGTTTTTTGAGTATAGCCTCTTTGCTTCCAATATGAGTTAAAGGCAGATGCACAAATACCTAGAGACAGACTGGCTGTCTCTCACCTGCAGTGAAACTCAGATGCTGGCATAAAATAATGAGGTATGGAATTTCATAAGTCAGACATCAGGAAGAGGGTGGGAGTTAGTACTCTTCTGTTTTATTTCTTTGGCTGCTAAGGGCTATGTAGAGAGGCAGAAGCAGCAAAGGCTGCCTATTTGTCAGTCCCAGGACAACAATTTGGTTTAATTATTTAGCAGATCATAAACCACAGAGCATATAGGGAGATCTGTTGCAACACTGAGACCATGCTTGGTGGCTGTTCCTATTCACATGCCATGATATTGGTTCTGAAATAACTCTCCAGTTTTTTCAGTTCAACCTGCCTGTTCTTGGAGAGAATTTCTGTGTAAGTGCAGATGAGAGCCAAATCTGCTTGTTTAATGAGAGGTGACAAATGACAGTGGATTCAGATAGAACATACATAAATGTCTCTTCCTGCTGTAAAATAAGACTTCTGAATGTAGTGCTTCTAAAACAATCAATAGTCATTTAGGAATGATTTTTGGTAGGTCAATTTGCTAGACTGCTACTGTCCAAAGAGAGGACTTCCATGATGCCTAGAAGCTGCTGCCAGCATTGTGTGTTTGTTTGCCAGAAGCATGATGATGATATGAACTCTGCTGCTTTACCATGCTTTATTTCCCTGTAATGTAATTGTAGCAGAAATCATATTAACACTTTTTTAGGCAGAGACCAAAAAGTACCATCAAATCCTTCCACTTAATTGTCACAGCAATACTATGCTGCATTGATTACATTTTTAACATAGGATCTTAAGCAGTAAAACCAAACTCAGTAACATGAACTGTTAAAACATACACCTTAGCTTGCTTAGCTGCGCTTCATGAAAATTCCTACTCCACACTCTGATGGAGACACGTGGCCTGGAACTTGATAGAGAGGAGTTTTGCTGTAAGCATGTGATGAACTGTCAAGGGAAATTAAGGGAAGCTTGCCTGGGCTGGTGGCAATATGTAATAACTCCAGGACAAGTTATGGTCATCCTACCCGGCTCTGATCTGGGCATCAAGCAGCACCTTCAGATGTGCAAGGTAGCTGAAAGAAGCCTACACAAGGACCTGGAGACTACATGTGTAGTAAAGCACAGTGACTGTACAAATGAAGAAGTATTTACGACCTCTAAGGCCATCCTGTTGTCTGGGATGTGATCCTCTCTCTTTGGGAGGATTAACACTGGGAAGGATTCCAGTGAAAAGCTGTGGGGTGATATTCCTCCCCTGTGCCCTCATTTACCTATATAGGGTAGAATTATCTCTTATTGCTAAAAGGAATATTTATTTATATTAATTTAAGAGAGATCACATATATCTGACCTGTACTATAAGAGCTAATTTCTACCTAACCCCATTAAGGTCATTTACACCCAAACTCAGTGTGTGTAAAGTGCTATCTTAGCAGGATGGGAATGCGTTACGCCTACTAAACACAGATCTACCTCTGGTGCAATGCAGGAAAGACTTTTCTACTTTGGGATTATGTTTTTATCTCAAATGCAGCACAGCAATATAAACCCCATAAACCCATTTATTTTTTCTATAATCATGTACTGCTGTAAGTCACAGTTTTAGCTGACATTCCCTACTCTTTATTGACTTGTTTTGTGAGATTTTGTAAACTAGCTAATAAACCTTTGCTCTTGCTACTCTTAAGTTTAATACAGTACACCAAAGTCACAGCTGAAATAACTATGCTTTAGATAATTAAAGCTTGTTCAAAATATCTTAACAATAAATACCTTGATATTTGTTCACAAATACGTTTTCTTACATCCTACTCAACACAAGATATTTTCTCTGACCTTCCATGCACCCTTCTCAAGCATGTATTTCTGAGTTTGGATTTGCCTTGTGTGCCTTGGGCCATGCCAATTGCATTTTCACATAACCAAGAGGTTCAAAGCAGTTTTTTTTCTAGTAGTAGTTTAGCCTTTCAGAGTTGAATTGAAGTCGAAGGTAGTGAAAGTATCACAGTATGTTAGGAGTTGGAGGGCACTTCCACAGATTGAGTCCAACCCCCTTGCCAAAGCAGGAACACCTACTGCAGGCCACAAAGGAATACATTTTGGGGGGTTTGCATGTTTCCAGAGGAGGAGAGTGCGCAGCCTCTCTGGGCAGCCTGTGCCAATGCTCCATCAGCCTCAGTTTTCCTACTCATTTATCATCTTTGAAGAGGTAGAGTGTAGTTTAGATGAGACATGTTGGGAGCTGTGGGTATTATGAATCTCTTTGTTAGCCCAGACAATGGTATGACTCTGCTGGGATAGTCTGGCAAAGTTTTCTGATCCTTATTTTCAAGTAAAATAAGAAAGGTTTGTGGGTAGGAAAACACTTTTTACTCCCCAAATGTAGTTAAAATCTTAATATTCTTTGAGTTCTCCTGATATTTGGACTTCTTGTAAGTCCTTTCAAGCTCCACTCTGCAGAAAATTTTCAACATCCTGCTTTCAAATGCAGCATCAACTCTTCAAAGATCTCTGCTGGTGGTGGCTGTGCAACACTTCTACTACTTATGGTTTATTGTGTCCAGTTCTGGGCCACTCACAGAATCAACATTTCAAGGACAATGAACTGCTTGAAAGAGTCCAGCACAGAGCTAGGAAGATGATTAAGGCAGTGGAACATCATCTTATCAGGAAAGGCTGCAGGAGGTAAGGCTTGGAGAGGACACTGAGGAGTGGCCTCATTCAGGTTTAGAAAGATGTGAAGGACTAATGATGGGAGGATGGAGCCAGGCTCTTCTCAGTGATGTCCAATGATAGGATGGGTGCAAGCTGGAGCATAGGAAGTTCTCTGTGAACATAAGAATAACTTTTTCACTGTGAGGGTAACAGAGCACTGGAGCAGGCTACCCAGAGAGGTCGTGAAATCTTCTTCTCTGGAGACATTCATAGCCCACCTGGACAAGCTCCTGGGTGACCTAGTCTAGGTGATCCTACTCTAGCAGAGGGATTGGACTAGATGATCTTTTGAGGTCCCTTCCAGCCCATAACTTTGTGTGATTTTTGTGATCATTTCTTCTGTGGGTTAAACCCAGGTTGTCTTTTATGGATAATGTTCTTTTAACTAAAGTAGTTAGGAAAACATGTTCCATTTGTGGCATGTACGGGTTGATACCACTCTGGTGTTAGCTGGCTATTGCAAGTTAGTGGTAGCTGTCAAAGGAATGAATTTTATGCCTGAAGAATATTAATGTGAGTTGCTCATGCATAAAAAAAAAAAAAGGAAGTTAGTTGAAATTTACATAACACTTCCTGCACCTGCTTGAATGAACTGTTAGATTATTGTACCAGGCTGCCTCAGTTCAAACGCTTCAGCTTCTGCCATTCTCAATGGATTAGTAAAAATAATTGTGTGGTTTGACAGAGGAATTTATATTGTGTTTGAGAGTCTTTGAGCAAACACTAGAGAGTGAAAAATACATTATAGACCTGGTGAGCTGTGCTGTGGGAAATGTAAACGAAAGCAATGATATATCCTTAGGAGTTGTTTCTCTTTTACTACTCCTGAAATACCTCCTACTTTAATAAATTGTGTATAAATAAGACTTGTGATATAAACTGATGAGTGAAATTTAAACTGTAACTATCACACAGTGTTTGGAATGAGGGAAATGATCACATATTCCAGAGGTGAAGTTGAATTTGATTTGAGGATGTGCACAAAAGCCAGCTGCAGACTCCAGTGCTTATGTTTTAAAGACTACATTGTTTTCCTTGTGCATGAGTTTGTGACTCCTCAGATTTTGTGATGAGAGAGAAAAGTAGCCTTTATTTATTAAGATGGAGATAGTTTTGTAATGTCTTCAACTACTTATCTCCCTTGACTTGTTCCTTCTGTTTAAGAATGCAGTAGTTACTGATACTGTAGATGTTGACTGTTAGATTCCCACAGCTGCAGTAACTGTAATAGGAGTTGAAACAGAGTTATTATAACCTATACACCCAAGGGTCATATGGAAGAGAGAACAAAATGAGATGGTAAGGGTAAAGCACTTAGTGTACTCTAGATTTCCTATGCTTAAAAACAAACAAAGTGTTACACAACTCGGAGGTCAAATCCAGGTACCCAGAAGATAACAGGGAAAGCAGGCTTGTGGTTGAAAGTGCAGCCATAAACATAATAGCTGAGGTAATGCTATATAACACAGATATTTACAATTCTAAAACAGTTAATTTGTTCTTCCTGACTTATGTTGCATTTCCTAAGTAACATGCTCATTCCAAGTCACTCTGGCCTTACAGATGTGTTTTAGGTTCTAATAATGTGGTCCTTTCCTCATTGACATGGCTGGGCACTAAATGAGTGACATGTGCTCTCTACTAACCCCTCTCTCTTCCCAAAAGGAAGAGAAAGGAAGTAAAGGGGAGATGCAGGGATTGCAAAACTAAAACAGCTTTAATGAAAATAATAATGTGAAATCTATATAAACAAACACAAAACTGTTACTGGACCCAACTAAGTGGTAATTATGTCACTGTCACTACTGATGCTGTGGCTAGGCACTGGGAAAGACCTAGACCGGACTCAGTGGCAGACAAGTGAATTCAGGAGCTGATTTCTGGAACTGGATTGAGATTGGAAGCCAAAACTGGAAATAACCTTAATGAATGTCAGCCATTTAAGGTGAGGCTTGAGCCTCGCAATCCCACGGATTTTTGTTGAATATGACATAGAGGAATTAGAATCCTTTATTTGGTCTGTTCATGGTTGCCTGAACTGTCTACTCCTCCTTGTAGGTGTAGCCTTTTACTATGAATCCCCAACACAGTGTACAAAATTTAGCAGTGATCTTGTTCTGCACCCCAAACCTTGGTACTGTGTCTTAGCATCGTTGTTGTCATTGCTAGAAGCAGACAGTGTGAAAACATACTTCTGACTGCAGGAACTGCTATCACTGAGAGCTGAAAAGTAAAATCACTATTCTGTTCTTGCTCAAACCAGGACACTTGTTGGCATTGCAATACATAATGCATTCTATTGCTGAAGTTGCAACCTTTCTTTAAAAGTGAGGCCTTTAGAACATCGCTATCATTTTACATTTTACTGTATGTAGTTAAGTTTGCACCCTTTGCTTTGTGTATGTTAAATTAACATCAGACTTACTGCCTTTTACTATCTATCGTGCTTTATAAACAATTCCCTTGATGTTAGATGAGGGATTCTCTCTAATTAAACTAAAGTTAAAGCACTTGGGTGACTTTAGAGGGTACTGTAAGCTTCTTATAGTGCATGAAGGGTTTGAGAGGTGACACATCTGGGAGCTGTCTGTTCTGAGGCAGTAGATTATGATTACTACTTTTTTTATGCTGTTGAAGAGCTTAATATTTTGGAGATATGTGCCAAGAGCAGTCAGGGGTTTATCAGTGCTGGGTTTTGTTCTGTTCTAGCACTGATGACCACATCATAGAATCATTCAGGGTTGGAAGGGACCACAAGGATCATCTAGCTCCAATCTCCTTGCCATGGGCAGAGACACCCTACCCTAGAGCAGGCTGCCCAGAGCCTCATCCAGCCCGGCCTTAAACACCTCCAGCCATGGGGCCTCAACCATCTCCCTGGGCAACCCATTCCAGGCTCTCACCACTCTCATGCTCAACAACTTCCTCCTTGTGTCCAGTCTGAATCTCCCCCTCTCCATCTTTGCTTCATTCCTGCTAGTCCTGTCACTCCCTAAGATCCTAAAAAAGTCCCTCCTCAGCTTTTTTGTAGGCCCCCTTCAGATACTGGAAGGCCACAATAAGGTCACCTTGGGGCCTCCTCCTCTCCAGACTGAGGTCATCACTTAAAGGCAGTTCTCCATCACTAATGTAGGTGATAGCTCTGTGTGCTGCACTACAACCATGATCTGGCCTATGATCCCAGTAAGGTATCAATGTGTGATTCTCAGGGTTGAGTACTGTAGTTGTAGGGTTTAAATCTGTTACATTAAAAACATATATAGAAATCACAATAAAACACACACATAAAACCACCTAAACAAAAAGGAAGCCTCACAAAACCCCACCAACACCTGCACACCCCCCTCCACATCTGACACAGTGTCATTTTCATTTTTTTTTAGTATGCAGGATACTTCATTAGGCAGAGATGGTCAACAGCCTCAGCCTGGCCTGCTGAAGCCACAGTAACAGAAATTTGAGGTTGTTCACCTCTGAAAGCCACCTGGTATTCAAGGTAGCAAGAGGAGGCAAGTTGTATGACTGAAGCATTGCACAAATAGCTGTTCTACTGAGAGGACAGGCAGACCAGCTTCAGAACTGAGGCTATGATTTGTTTAGATGTGCTCTGTGTGGAACACTTCTTCCATGACTGAAGAAAATACTTTGTACCCAGTGCTGGCACTGGTCCAGGAAGCATCTGTAGTTCTCAGCTTCAAAGACTGAATGCAGTGACAGTCCAGACCAGCAAGCTGTAACCCACAAACTTGATAAAAATCCATCAATCACTCTTACAAGCTGCTTACAAGACAATGGCAGTGGTGTGGAGGAAGTGGATTTCTTTGGCTTTTTATTTTCTCAGAGTAGGGAACAACCATGCTGATCCATGGTTCTTGGTTCCTGCTAAATCCAGTGGCAGTGTCTGATTTCTGTCCTGGATCTCAGCTGGCAGAGGGAGCCAGAGGCTAACACTTAATTTTGCCCAGGATCTTTGAGAGTTACACACAGTATTACAGTATCACCAAGGTTGGAAGAGACCTCACAGATCATCAAGTCCAACCCTTTACCACAGAGCTCAAGGCTAGACCATGGCACCAAGCCTTTGGCTCCTAGCTCACCACATGAATGCAGTAGAACTGGACTCTGTGGTTCTTTGTTCTTGTGGGTTCTGTACCCTACACACTGATGATCCCTCTGGCAACCCTTAACATATCCTAGGGGTTAGTCTCTGAGCTCTTTCAGGTTCCAATGAGGTTCCCAGTGTTTTGAGGACTCTCAATTTATGGAGTTGAAATTCTTGGGCTGAATCCTGAGACCAAAATTCCTGCATGCTGTTCCTTCCTGCTCTTCTGTGTGGGTATTCAGCTGTGTGCTGTCGGGTCTAAGCTCTGACACCATTCACTGCAGAGCTGCTGCCGGTGTCTCAGCTTAGGGAAACTCGTGGTGCTTAGCTTTCAGCAAGTCCTCAAAGCATGCACAGCTACAGTTTTATTACATTCTTTCCTGATTTAAGATTAAAGATTTGTCAGTTTGTAAATTAATTAGTAGCTTATGTTGCTTTATTAAAAAAATATGGTTTAATAAAAGTCTACTCTCTAGCTGCCTTCACAACATCTGAAATCTACCTTCTCCTGAGAGCGATGTTATAAATATGCAGGGTGAGAGAGAGCAAGATACTATAGCAGTTTTATGGCTATGTAAACAAACCTCCTTTGTCAGAATTCAGTCAGCTTTAACAGCTGGGAGGTGAGCTTCTGGTGATGGTGATCACCTTCCAGATGATAGTACCTACTTATCCATCTCACAGTAATTTAAAGAGGAGCCATAGCTCATCCATCTTTTTCAAAGAGTTACAACGAATATTTGACTGTAAGAATTTAGCATTTACCCTTCATGGGTCAGTGGATGGGTTAGTCTTAAAGCATCTTTAGGGAGAGATTATTCTAATAAAGCCTCTTTACACACAACATACTGTACTACTATTTCATGCTTCTTAAAAAAAAACAACCCAAACTGTAGCTGGCTACATCTCCTAATAAGCCATGTTTCAGACATAGCATACTCACAAGCTGGGAATGATGTGGACAGTTGCAGAGCAGATTAATGGAAATTGTTTTAACCCTTTTTTTCAGGCAAGTAGATATCCATAACAAGCTTATAGGAAGGGACTTGTTATAAGCTGGTGCTCTAAGAGCATTTATCTTAAAGGCAATAATTTTTTTCTATTCTTTTTATCATTATCTACATTTAATCCAGATTTTCATTAATTGATTATTTGTCTACAGGGGGTTTTACCTTGAGATTTGCAGGCTGTGCAAGTGTAAGGTCTTGCACCCGGGTCGGCGCAATCCCAAGCACAGATACAGGCTGGGTGGTGAATGCTTGAGAGCAGCCCTGAGGAAAAGGAGCTGGGGGTCTGGGGTGATGAAAAGCTCAACATGAGCCTGCAGTGTGAGTGCAGCCCAGACAGCAACCCTGTGCTGGGCTGCATCAAGAGCAGTGTGGGCAGCAGGGCAAGGAAGGGAATTCTCCCCCTTTATTCTGCTCTCGTCAGACCCTACCTGAAGTACTGTGTGCAGTTCTGGAGCCCCTAACACAGGAAGGACATACAACAGTTAGAGCAAGTCCAGAGGGCCACAAAGACGAGAAGAGGGCGAGAGCAGCTCTACTATGAGGACAGGCTGAGAGAGTTGGGGCTCTTCAGCCTGCAGAAGAGGAGGAGAATATACCAGTCACATTTTTAAAACATTGCATTTTTTTTTCCCCTATGAAGTACAATTATTATGAATTTCCATGTAAGCTGCAGGTTTTGTCCTGCCTGATTTGCATCTGCCATACTTGCTAGGCTTGGTTTTACAAAGTAGCTCAGGACAGAGACTGAAGAACATCCTATTCAGTTAAAAGTGGAAGGGGATTTTAGTTGAGAGTGTAAATAGGGGGATGACATCAGTTTATCACATTTCCTTGCTGTATCACTGGAAAGAAAAGTATCTTTTCTTCCCTGTGTTAAGAAAGTAATAGAAATGCTACATGACAAAATTCTGTGCTTATGTATTAAAAAATACTGTAGTAAGCTTTGTGGAAGAGCTTAGGATTTCTGCTTGCCTGTTAACATTTCCTATGAAAACCACCATGTCTTTAGGAGGATTTGGCCTCCTATTAGTGTTTTTCTCATAATGAATAGCAGCTCTGAGCTTCTATAAAATACTAAGAAATGAAAGATCATAACCTCTCTCAGCCATAAAGCAAACCTCTAATCTCAAGAGAGCATAAAGCAGTGCAGTGACACCTACCTGAGGTCTGTGAATCAGCTTAGCCTTGGCTGGGAGATGTAGAATTGACTCACTTTGAGAGGAAACTTTGAATCTTGATGATGATACTAGAAATTATCTTTGCAGTTGTTAGTATCAACTGATTCACCAGAAGAAGACAGTGAGCTTCTTGTGTGTTTTTTGTGCACTCTGAAGGCATCTTGTTGCTCATCAAATGTGTTCTCCCTGTTCCTTGCCCTGTAGTTGAAACCTCAGCATTTCTATGTCAGAATTTCTGGCACTGACCCATATCAACGAGAAAAAGAAGTCTTATGCCCCTCAAAATTTAGAAGCAGTTTAAAATGGACAGAGGAAAATGGGGAGGAAAAATACGTTGTTTATGTTCTTAAGTCATTCATCCACTTCTAAAATTGAGCCAAACTGCCTGAAGATTTCTGGCACATCTTTGGGATGTGCAGCAGAGTTCAGACTCTTGCTGCAGAGCTTGGACCAGGCAGGCTCAACCAGGGAGAAAGCTTCATTACCAAAGTTAAAGTTGTCAGCTCTCTACATCAGTGAGATACAAGCTAGTAATTAACATGCATCTTGTCATTTTTAATGTGCAAATTGACATTATTTTATTTGAACTCAAAGTTTCAGAGACAGTCAACAGCAGTCTGCTAGCCAGAAATCAGCATAAAGAGGGGTTCTGGCAGAAGAACCTATGTGAGCTCCTGGATTTGGGCAGTTGCTTCAGTGAACAGAATTAAAATGTGAGAGATCACAAAGAGGGAAAAATAAAATGATATCTCAGAGGAGGGGTTTCTGAAGCATTCAAGAATCTAGGGTTTGAGTCACATCTTCACAGTTGTACTTCTTATGACACCAGTGGGCACAGACCAATTTCTACTGATACTAAAACTTTCTCCTTGCAGGCATGGTGAGTTCTCAACTGTTTTTTCAAGTATGACTTAGGTGCATATTACTCAAGTGTGAGAATCTGGTATTTAAACACCTTTCAATATCTGGTCCATGAAATTTTTGAAGCTTCACTTTCATTGAGTTTTCACTGAATTTTAGGCCCTGTCTGTGATAGTCACTTTTGAAAATGGCTATGGAACAAGAAACCCTCAGAATAGGAGGATCAAATGAAAGAAGGAAGCGAAGGGACACAAATTAAGGCAATTTGATGTTTCTGTATGGACTTTCTCCTAAGAGTTTCCAAGCACTTTAGCTTAATGCTAGAGTTTAAGCACTCTAAAAATGTGCCTTATCCTTGCTTTACTTAGGTTCCCTCTGTATAAAGTAAGGATAATAGCTTGTCCCTGTCTCACAGCGATAAAAACATGAAAAGATCGTGAGATTTTTTTCCCAGTGCTACACTAATGGGGGCTCTATAAACACCTTAGATAGTGGAAAGGTAAGTTGAACTGGCAAAACATAGGTCATGAGCAACTAGAGAGGAGATGTAGAAAGGGGCAAAGTTGTGCAAGGCCTGGTAATAACTTTATATACTGTATTATTTCTAGGAAGGAGAATTTCAGCTTTCATTGACCTTTATTTTGAGCCTTTTTCGTTTCTATTTTATTTACAGCTGGACGTACTGACATTTGTACAATTTCACATTTGTCAAAGACAGCAACCTGGCAATTTTCTCTTTCAGACTTTGTTTTAAATTGTGTGCCTTTGTGTGCATGTAGGAAATTAGGCTTCTGTTAACTACTCTGGCACGCAATTAGGGCTTGCAGGAGGGGTACAAGGCTCATTCTTTTAGTGAATCTAGAGGCATACATGCATTTGATTGGAACAGCAGATTTACCTAAGAATGATGCTGGAATTTTTTTATACCATAAGAATTGGAAGAAACTCATGTAGTGAGGCTTGCCAAAACTTTCCCACTACAAGAGTCTGTCTTAAAAAACTTGTTAATTTATTAAGCTTCAGTTTTGATTTTTTTTTTTTTTCCCTTGTAAAATTCAATCTAAACTCTTCCATGTCATATAATTACCTGAGGGTGACTTTTGCCTGCAATAATGTTAATTCAACCATTTCCTGGGGTAGCAGCAGGAAAATACATGTTGTCTGGTATTGGTGCTTTATTTATGGGTTCTTTCTCATGTACTGAAACAAAATTTATCAGGGCAATGTCCTCTTCACACCTCCTTTATGTTTTGCCATAATTTGTATATTTATTGAGAAATCAACTTTTTCACACTGACAGACAGTTGGTCATTGACATCTAAACTACTGGAGAAGTCCAGGTTGCACCTTCCAGTGAGATTTGAGCAGAGCAACTGCCGTTGCTCATCCACGTTCTATGGCAGCACAGAGACAAAGCACTGTATCTAGAGAGAGCAGTTTTGGTGAGGGATAGGGTGGAGGAAATAAAAACAGCAAAAAGGGTAAGAGACCATCCAATAGCAACTGAAGAAAATTACTTTTTCATAGAGTCCAGAAATTATTCTAGGGAATATATAATTTCAACATGTTCTAGAAAAGTGTGTCTTACCCACAAGGTACCTACCTGGGCTGTCCAGAGGATCCCTGCTGCCTTCTTACTTCACCTGCACATGGAATCAAGAACTCCCAGTCCCACTGCAGGCCCTTTTCAGAACCTGGTCTGTGCTATGTAATCCCATCTCTGCTGCCTAAGTTCAGGGTTTTTTTTTGTTAGGACATGAAAAATCCTACTGTTGATCACTTCAGGGTTATGAGATCACGTCAAACACCAGAATATGTTAGTACTTCCCTGGTTTTGCATGCTTGATTACAGTCTTATTTTTCTTTTGCCCTAGTCATCTGAGTGAGAATGTGGCTCTTCGCTTTGCCTGAGTGCATGGAACACTAAGCATATTTTCATGAGATGTATGAAGGAGGAAAATCGCCTTAGCCCCAGGGTTGTCTGTAAATTTCATCTCCTGTAGTCGGTGGTATCTTTAGGAAAGCTTATACTTTGGGTAAACAGATGGCCTGATCCTGCTCCTGCTGGAATAGTGGGATTTTCCATTACAGCAACAGATACAGGGGTCAGGCCTAGAAGCTCCTGAACCAAGAGGCTAGAGAAAATTATCTTTCAGACCCTTTCATAATTTTAAAGGTGCTCACTGATTGATTCGCTTTTTCCTTGCCTCATTTTGACACTGAGTTATCTGGCTAAAAACCAATCTTGCAAAAGACCCTTTGGAAGCTGATCCTGCCAGAGGGCGATCGCTTCTTTAGCGGCACAGAGCCCTCTCACCACAAAGGAGAGGAGTTGTGTACTGAAGATATTTGCCTCTCAGCACCTTGCACCATTTCACCTAATAGGCTTCATCTTGCAAGGATGTCAGATCTGTAGCTGTCATATGGCAGGTTTGCAGGGTTAGTCCCACCCATTGCCCTTTAAAAGTAGTTCTCTAATGATGACTTAAAACCTGAGTACGTATGTGTAGGTGTGTGTGTAATGTGTGTGTGCATTCACACACAGCAGCTATGTATAGACTGCCTGTGCCAGGCAGCAAGGCAGGACAGGGTTTCTGCTTAGCATGGAACTTCTAAAGGTGTCTGTGTACATGCACATGTGTGTGTATGTGAATACTACATATATGTATGTGCATACATGTGTGCATGCACATTGCACACACACAAATATCCCTGCCACCTGCAGTGCATTAAAAAGCAGTGCATTTCTGCTTGCTCTGCTTCAGGAACTTGGTTCAAATGTGTGTTAGTGTATCAGTTGCTGTATTTCAGAGCAGAGCAGCACGGAGACATGCAATCTGAAGTTGCTTCGTCTTTTTAAGGTGAAATTAGATTCATTGCTTTGATTATTCCATTGTGGGCCCCAAGTTATATTTTAGTGTCCTTCACCCTTTTCTCCTTTATTATTTATAACCCGCACTCTTTGAGCAATGACCAGGATTAATCTGTAACCTTCTGTCCTTCTGCCTGATTCGTTCTCTTTTGAAACACAAAGATTGAAGCAAATATTCTCAGACTCTCTCTTAAAATATAGATAGGTAGATATTTCCTCCATATGTCTTATACTGAAATAAAACTTAATAGAGGTTTTGCTTTTCTAATTCAGTCTCAATGGATCTACTTCAAAGGAAAATAGCAAAGGATTGGGAAGCTATACATTTGTTATTCATTGTATTATAATGTATCTACAGCACATAGGTATTGTATAAGCATTCACCAAATGGTTTGTGTGGCCATCTTGAGTGTTAGATTAATGCAGCTGTGTTTTGTGGGTTCCTCCCCCCACCATGTTTTACTGTTTCCCCTGCAAAGTTAGCTGCACCTAAATAAATAAATTAAGTAGTAATTCATTTGTGCTCACTCTGCATCACAAAGAAGTGGGGCATAAAACAGCATTAGCAGTGAATCCCCTGAGGACCAAAGAACCTCACAGGGGTCTGGTCCTCTGAATGGTCTCTGTCACTCCCTAGCAGCTAATGACTGAAACGGGATCCATTGCCACTGGGAGCTTTTAATTTCCTTACATTGTACAGATTGCTCTGATCCGATGCAAAGTGACAGCTACCATTTCAGTACAGCTCATTAACAGCTTTTGCAAAAGCCAGCCTGCACCATGTCTCCACGTATGCTGTATTCCCGTGATCTATGTTCGTGCAAGCTAGAATTCAGCCTTTGGATAAGTTATAAAATAGCGTAGTTGCAGGCGTAATAAATGCAATGTCTTAGATACCTGGGGAAAACAGACTGTTTTTAAACTTATCTTGGGGCAGAACAATTCATGTCCATACTTCAGAATAACTTGGAGCAAACTCAGGGATTTGCTTAGTGAGAGACCAGCAGTACTGCATTGAATGGCGTAACAAAGAAAGCTTTCCAGGAAACTTAGGAAATGTCAGGAGAGCTGGCAAGGGAAGGGGGAAAAGGAGACAATTGAAGAACATAATTGGAAAAATAAAGGAATGCTCTTAAATTCTCAAAGGCAGGTGGAATACCAGGGTGTAGTTATGTCTGTCAAGCACAAACAACAGAACAAGAATAACTTTTGCTGTATGAGGTTGGGTTTGTTTGTGTGTTTTTGCAAGCACTAGGAAATTGTAGCTAGCTCAGGATGTCTTCAAAATAAGTGGGAAGTCTTGCTTTGATTTATACAGGGGTGTTTATTTTTCCAGCTTATGAGTGTATTGGGAAAATTATATTGACAATTTCTTTTCTTTGGTTGGGTTTGTTTTGGGGGTTTATGGTAATAGTTTTTGTTTAAAAAAAAAAAAACAACACACAAAAAAACCCAAAAACAAATCCATGGAACACATGGAAAGAAAATCCTTGTTTTTAAATTTCCAGAAGGATCATTCATGTTGAATAAGAAAAGAGTAGAAGAGATCCAGAGCACCCTGGTGTTCTTCGTCCTTCAACCATTTGAGAGGGGCAAGAACTGTCCAGCTGTGGTCTAGTAAATCTTAATATAATTGATGAACCCAGAAAGAGTGACCTAAATGAAAAGCAATGTTGATGTTTGCCCTGTGATGAGTGTATGGGAACATATCTGTGGTGCTTCCATACCAGTATCTTGGAGCTGAACATGTCAGAGTAGGTTCAAAGCCTGGAACAAAGGCACACAGTTACAGCAGACTCAGAGGACATTGCTGAGTAACTTGTAATAGTACAGGTTTTTATCAACTCTTCCTCAGCTCAGTGAAATGGAAGGCATTCAACATCTTCAGTGATTATAAAGAAGAGATGGTCTCAGAACTGAGAGTATAAAATATTCTGTGGGTGTTTGCTGAAGGTGACATTTAGAGTTGCAGAATGAGAAGTTTCAGAAGTCTGAGGGGAAATAGGTTGCCCTTAAGTAAAAAGCCCTGATTCTGAAAGATGCAAGACCTGAGAGACAAAGCTTGCTCAGTACCTTGCTCAGTAAAGGCAACCAAAGTGCAAGGAGTTACAACTGAAGTTCTTCCTCTGGTTGTTGTGAAACTGGTGGGAGTCTAATTGCCTTGAGTAGGTTAGATTAACTCATGGGATAAATAACATCAGATATAGGTAATGTGATGAGAAAAGATGTGATGTGACATTTAGAGCTTGCAGTGTAAATGCAGGAGTTAAGGAAAAACTGTAAGACATGGCACTGTTATTTTAAGGTAGAAACTTCCATTTTGAGGGACTTTCCTCTTTCATTTCTCTTTTTAATGCAGAAAATTAGCAAAGTGCAAATCCTGTGCCTGTAAAGTAGGTGAGTTGAAACAAAGTCACTGACAGCTTACCAGTACACAGCTAGGTGACTTGTAGTGACAAGTAGTAGGTGACCTCTAATATCCTATTGTCGCTATTCAGGACAGCAAATGTATGTTTTAACATCCAATGCAAAGAGCCCAAATACTGTGCTGCTACAAGTCAAACTATATTTAAAAACATGTAAATCATTCTGTAAAACAGCTACAGCTCATGAACTGCTGTTCCATCTGCAGTGTTCTTCTGACACCTCTTGTTCTTCAGTCATTTTTCTATCAGTATGAGACAGCCTGAAAGAATAGATATATACATATTTAATAAATAATGGAAGCACAGTTCAGTTTATGAAAGCAAATTAGATATAGGTCCACGATAAGATAGTTTGGGAAACACATAGGATTTTGTCTAATTATACACAAAGACTTGCAAGCATATATAAAATATAAAGCAACAGCCACAGTGAGTTAAAAATGTGGCAGTAAATGTGTGTATCATGTTGCATTAAATGTGCATGCCTCAGAAATAAGTTGTGTTATAATGGAAAAGCAGCAAGTAAATGTTGATGCATCCAGTGAACAGAAGGTGTGGTGAACCCTCATTAATCCTACCACTTAGAGGAAGAGCTCTAGCTTAGCAAAATCTTGTGCTCCTAAAGATAGCAAGCTGCTATGGCAAGTAAGTGGATTTGGGTTAAGTTTTGCCACAATGAATGAATATATTTTCCTTAAAAAAAAAAGATTGCACTAAATACGAAGATCTGAGAACAGCAATAAGGAGTAGGATTATGGCTCAGCTTCAGCTGAGGCAGCTGATTTATGGAGCTCTGGAATAGTCAGCACCTTTTCTAGACAACTTGACACGATGGTTTGGCAGGGCAACCTGCTCTGAGAAAGTGTCTTTACTGCAGTCTCTAACTTCTTACCAGGGAGCTGCTGCCTCTTAATCTCAAGGTGCCTTGGGGCTTGTCTGAATGTGGGATTGTGCATGTCCCATTTCTAGCACAGCTTTGAAGACTCTCGAGCTAAACTAGTGCAAAATGCTGGGTTAACCCTTTGGAGATTATTCAGCCATATTCACCCATCAGCAAAGGAGTGAAATGTAATTGTAAATAAGCCAGTTAACTGACTTACGAGCAAAAAAACCTCGAATCACATTTGTATGCAGGCAGAGTTTTACATACAGTTATTGGCACACACACTCACAAACTATCACATGTTGGTTCAATCAGGCACATCTCTAGCAGCAGGAGACCAGCACTGTGCCTAGTGATATGCCTCCAATCACCATTTTTCTGTTTGTTTGGGTAAAGTCAATTTTGCACAGCTACATGGTGTTCCTACAGTAACTTGTGCTGAAGAGTAAGGCAAGGAAGCACCCAGCCCCGTGTCTGACATCTCTGGCTGAATGCATAAGCAGCCTGCGTACTGAAGCTCTAAACAACAGGTTATGTTGTCTGCCTGTGACACTCAGAAGTATGCAAAACAGATGTCTCAACATTAATTAAGATTATGGATTAGTAGTAATTAAGGATGCTTAGAAAATTTTATTTTCGCTTCTGACTTTTCTGTAAGGTGGAAAAATGTAACTGCCAAGGACCTATTGAAGATGCTGTCCTGTGGCCTTTTTTGCACATTGTCCCCCTAAACTACAGTGGCAGTTGTTCAAGTGGAAAGGTTATGTGTGAGTTAAATTGCAGGGTCAGACGCTGTTCTTGGATGTGCATGAAGAATCCAGTTGATGATGACAGATGAATCACCTCAGGTGGTGAAATTGGGGTATTTTGCTCTTTAAGTTGAAGTAGAATGTGGATGGCCACATTTTCAGAAATACATAGAAACTGCATACCCTTAAGAAAATGTTCCCAAAGTAAGTACTCTGTATTGGCACACGTGAGCAGGAGGTGTTCACAGCTGAATCGCTCTGGGAAATCAGCTCCCCAGATCCTGCGTATCAAAATCATAACCTTTTTTAGCATCTTTAAAACAGTAATTTATCTTTTTCTTAGGTTTTGAGGCTCTGTGGTCCTTGTATTCACATGTCTGTTCTCTAAAATCGAAAAGTTGAGGTTTTGGGTCCTTTTTTTGTTTTGGTTTGGTTGGAGGAAAAGAGAAAACTCATCTGTAGCCACTTGACTCTCAGGACAGGGTCTTTAGAAGAGCATTAAATGCCACGAGTCTCAGTGAAACGAGGTGACTATCATGTGGTCACGACAAAGGAGCTTGTGAAAAATCAGCAGATGTGTTGATTCCTTTTTTTGTTTGGGCTATAACTTCTGCAATTAATGAGGAAGCAAGCAAGACTTGACAATTCTTCAAAAAGTGTAGGTCTAGTGGTGAGAGAGGTACGGTGGGACAGCATGTACTGCCGTGTTTCCATTTGCAGTCCAGACTGCTGGCCCTCATCAAGAGAACTGAGCTTTAGGATAGTTCTTAGCCTGGCACCAGGATGATGGTTGTGATGAGCCTGTGCGGTACCTGTGCCTCTGCTGGGCTGAACGCTCAGAAAAGTGTGTGGTGATGTTTTCCCTTGGCAAAGAAAGAAGGTGCCATTGCATTGGTCGTTCTATTTGCTCTCCTCTCCCAAATATCACGTGGTGGGGTGCTGGGTGTGAAAATGGAGGCAAATAACCTTTTTTGACGAGGAGTGAATGAAAAGGGGAAACTCTTAACTATAGAAAAAGGTAACGTTTTACTAGGGCTCAGGACTAATTTTTAGTCTCATTCTGTGCATTTGATTTTCAGAGAGTAAACTTAGTTGGTCTTACAGCTCTAAATGTTTATCTTAGCCAGCTTCCCCATCCTCCTTTGAAGGATTTGGGGGCCAGCAAAGGAGTGTGTCGGGGACTGGGTTATTCTAGCTGCGAGGAAAAAGGAAATGGTATTTAAAAAAACATTTAATTAAATGACAACACTTGGGATTTCATTTAGTTCACATTACAGGAGGAATTTAGACTTCCACTGCTACCACCTGCTGCCAGGCTGAGCCGCGAGCGTTGTTGCCGCGTCTCACCGATGCAGGTGAACTTACTGGCGAACCACTTTCACAGTCCAGAAAGCATGACATTCCTTGTTACCAGTGGGAGGAAAGGCTAATTGAGAAGTGTGTATAAAAGCTGTAATGAGTAGCATTTACATGTATTGATTAGAAGTAGGGCCACCGTCTCTCATTTATCACCACCAGCAGCTGTGAAATTTTCCCCACGTCAATTGGCATGGCTCATATTCCTGCTCCTCTGGTTCTTTATTGCTTTTTCTTCCCCCCACCCACCCTGAACCAGAGTGCTGATCCACCAGCTGGAATGGGCTGGTAATTGCTCCAGCTTCTCCACCAGCTGCCACAATTGCCAAACCGCTGGAGTGAAAAATTCCATCCCGCATTTCCGATTTTTTACATTACCACTGCATAATCATATTTGACGAATAATTAACCTGGGTTAATACTTCAGGGAGCCATTTGCAAGTAAATTGATAAGCTGAGTGCTGTAAAGGTGCACAAGGGCTAAAGGCTTCGGGAAGCTGCACACAACGGCCCACAGACTGGGCTGTTTTAATATGCGTGCTCCTCCTGACCATCTTAATTAAAAGTGGACCCTGGGTGCTGTCCTCCAGCCTCCTTAAGCAGAGCGTGGCTCAGGAGGAGGGAGAGCATGGTGAATACACTTAGACTGAACTCTGTGCTGTATCTGTCTCATGGCACTGGTGTAATGGATGTGAAGAGGAGTTCTTTTCTTCCCTTGCAGGTTTAGAAATGAAGACTGTTAAATCACAAACTCGTTAGGGTTGAAATCAATGGAAATTTTCCCTGCCAACTCACTGGAGCTGGTTGCAGGTCAGGCTGGAGAGCTGTTTTCCCCGCCTTTATTAGTGGCATGCAGGTCAATGAGAGAGCAGAGTTGAGTCCTTTTGGGAATGTGTATATTTGTGGTTTGATTTTGTTGGTTTTTTTTTTCAATTAGGGTGGCTGCTCTGTGTTTCAAATGCATGCCTTTGCTTTAGGGTTGATCCTGGACTTCCGAGATAAGTGGAAGACCTCCCTATGAGACTTCTGTGGTTTATAAATCCACTCTTTCTTCAACAACAGCTTTTAGAGTGTTTCGCATGTATCTTATTTGGGGAAGGATTGCACTGAATAGTTATTTGTAGCTTTCAGCAAGGTTTCTTGGGTGTTCGGGGAGATGTTGAGAAAAACATTTGTGGTTTGTTCTTTGCTTTTCTATCACCTAGTGATACACGTCTGTTTTCATCATTTTCTTTGGTAGATGTTTTATAGCTAAATAATATTAAAGAAAGAGCTTATCAGAAGTGAATAAACAAAAAAAAAATGTATAATGTGCTTGTAAGAATCACTTAAAAAAAGTAAATAAAACTAATTTCTTTGCCAAAAGACAAGAATGTTCAACTAATGGATCCCACCAAAGCTTTTCCTGCTGCAAAGCCTTGTACTTGTAGTTAGCTTCATCCAGTGCAGGCTCTTTGACAGCTCATTGCTTGATAATTCAGCAAGAGACAACAAAGGAGCCTGCATCCTTCAGGAAGACTGGTAAAATCAATTCTGTTTCATCATCTCCGTTGATATCTATAATGTTTTCTGGACTCAAAAATTCAGAGACTGGTTAAGGCCAGAATGTGGATGAAGGGTCCAGAGAATTTCTGATGTGTTTGTTTTTCTGGCTCAATGTTACTTCTTCAAGGTGGCCAGTACACGCCATAGAAATCTTCTGAATCTTCTGATTTGGGTGGAACAAGAGGCTAGAATTAGAGTAGCAACATTCCTTAGATTCACAGATAAATCTCATAAGGACTCTTAAAATATATTTCTGTGTCTGCAGAGAAATGCCAGAAAACAATGTCTAAATTATCTGGAAAAGAATCAGTCACTATTTCCATAGAAACTCTGATTTGTTATCACCTCAAGACTTCCAAAGTAACTACAGATTTTTGGGAATATCTGGTTTGGCATTCTTGATGGCAGCTCTAATGCAATGCTGTAAATCAAGAGGTTAGTGGATTTGTGTACCACATAGCATGCCCCATGATGGCAGCATACAGAACACATCAAGACAGATTTAGCAGTGGAGTTACATAGCAGCTGTAAACAGGCCCCAGCTCAGGACATTATCTGTCTGAACTACCTGTGCAAAGCCCTGTGAACTTCCCATGGGGGCTCAGCATGTCTTGTCCCCAGGAATACTTCTGCAGGTGGTGAATGGGCACTTGGAGGCTACAATAGCTGTGTGAGTTGTTTATTTGTATGAAAGCGAACAGCTATCAGAGGAGAGCTAACAAAAATGTGTTCATTAGGGATGAAGAGATCAGGGCAGATTTGTTATTCAGATGACTCAGGAGAGAGATGCAGATGGGATTATTTGAAACTAGACATTGTTACTACAGTCCTACAAAGGACAAGCTTTCTGTAATGCTGCTTTCTCTTATAGACATGCTGAATGTGAGCAGAGTTGGGTAGGTTGCCTTGAAATAATAAACTGTGTAACTGGAGGTAACACCTTTTTGTGGTTGTTTTGAAAGGTGCAATATTTATTTAGGAAACAAACTCTGATCATGTGAAATATTATCTTTCAGCTACATCTTTTGTTTTAAATAATAGGCATTTATCAAAAGTAGCTTAAACTCTTCAGTTTTGAGTCCCTCGATTAAAAAAAGACATTGAGTTGCTGAAGCATGTCCAGAGAAGGACAGCAAGGCTGGTGAAGGGTCTGGAGAACTGTTCTGTTGAGGAGCAGCTGAGGGAATTGGGAGTGGTTTATTCTGGAGAAGAGGAGGCTGAGGAGAGAGACCTCACTGTCCTCTACAACTCCCTGAAAGGAGGTTGTAGTGAGGTGAGGGCTGGTCTCTTCTCCCTAGCGTCAAGTGGTAGAATGAGAAGAAATGGCCTCAAATTGTGCCAGAGAAGGTTTAGATTGTATAGCAGGAAAAGATTCTTTATTGAAAGAGTTACCAGGCATTGGAACAGACTGACCAGTCACCATCCCTGGAAGTGTTCAAGAAATGTGTGGACATGGCATTTCAGGCCATGGTTTAATGGCAGTGGTGGTGTTAGGTCAATGGTTGGACTTGGTAATCTTGGAGAGCTTTTCTAAGCGAAACAGTTCTACGATTCTGTAAGTCTAAACATGCCTTTTTATAATGTGTAGTGGTTTACCCTGTTGCTGCTGAGAACCTAAGGATTTCTGGGTCATTTTATGTCATTAGAAAGCTGTAGTTTCAGAGAATTCCAACTGGAAAAAAAATACTTAAAATGTTATTTGTATAATATTCAGTGGGTTTGCTATTTCTTGCAAATAAACTCTACTTATAAAGTACTTTATAAGAAAACTGCTTCGATGTACAGGAGAAGAAGGGTAGCCAAACAGGTGGTGGGGTCGCCGTCCCTGGGGGTGTTCAGGAAAGGACTGGATGGGGCACTTGGTGCCATGGTCTAGTCGACTGGATAGGACTGGGTGATAGGTTGGACTGGATGATCTTGGAGGTCTCTTCCAACCTGATTGATTCTATTCTATTCAAACACTAAATTTGTTTAAGCCTCACGTTGAGAGCTGTGTGTATTGTGACAGATGTACAAGCTCTCTATACATCCCTGTTAGGATTTTAGTGCAGAGGCTTTCTATTACAAATACAACAGACCAAAGACTACCTCCGTTAGGTCATTGCTGGTCAAAACTTTCATGCACAAGGTGAGTTTGCCTTAGGAAGTAGTGCTGGAAACCAAGGCAGGCATGTCAGAACGTGGCCCACGCAGCGTAAACGTGACAGGAATTGGCATTTTTAGTTCTGTTCGCTTCCACTGTGCAACTTCCCAGGCCTGCTTTATTTTCATGTGGCCAAATTGTCTGTAGCCTGTGAGCATCCTCTTTCAAACCTAAATAACATGGCACAGGATGGCCTGGCAACCAGAAAATAAAGACTAACACAAATGTAGCATGTACACAGTCTGGGTTCTTTTCTAAAGTACAGCTTCTGTGCATGCCCGGCTGAAAGTCAGTGCTGGGCATTTGTCACCATGCGTAGTAATGCAGGCGAAAGCAGTTCCTTTCAGAGCTCAACTGTAGCACTAAGTGAAATCAATGGCCAAACAATCTAACACAATTGGTCACATATTGATAGAATTAAACACCGCTGTTAACGTGACTTGTCATTGATCTGACAAAAACAGAGTCCAGGATAAAAGTCGCCCGAAGCCTTCAGACTCTGAGTTTGTGTAGCAAAGGTTGGGAAATTATTCGCTCCATCTGCTTTTAACATAATTATTTTTATTATTTATTTTTGCTGACAGTAGTCTTCACTCTGACAAACACTTGCAGAACTTTAACCTCTTCATTGTCAGAAACCTGTGAGTATGCAGCAGATACTCGTCGTGTGATTTCCCTCTTGGTTCTGGGCATTGGATCTCTATCACTGTGCACCAAGGAAACCTTACAAAAGTTGCTCCAAGTTCTGGGGAGCTTGGCTATGCTGAGAGCAAAGAGGAGGACTGGTTAGCACAGGCACCTAATCATCCAGAGCAGCTGCAGGTAGTTCTGCTGGTAGGCAAACCCAGCTGGTGGAATACAGGGTATTACTGACTTGGAAGCAGGGAGTAAGTACATCAGGAAGCCGAAACTGGGCCCCAGACCTTCCAGTGTCCAATGTGTCCGGCCAGTACAGCCTGTTGTCCTGTAGTGGCTGTGGTTCAGAGGGTAAAGATACTGATAAAGACCTAATAAGAGCTGCTTTCCTTGAAAGTGATCTGCATATCAGGAATAATATTTGTTGAACTCCAGCTTTGCCTCTGTAGTTTAGCTGTTGGAGTTCTGTTGGGGTGTCAGAATGCAAAGGATTTTACCTCATGAAATCTTCATCTGGCTGGAATAATTGCCATGCATGCTGGAAACGAGAGCCTAACAAGCGCCTGAAATATCCGAGCAAATTGCTCCAGAGTCAGCGCAGGGGAGACTTGCTCTTAATGCTGCCGAGTTCCCTGATCTGACCTAGGAGTCATGCTTTGCTTTTAGGCTGATTGCAAACCTGATAATGTTTTCTAAAGTACCATAGGAGGAAGGAGCCTGGGTTTGTAAAAAGCATATCATACTGGTAACTTGTAGTCACAACATGTCAGCCCTGTGTTTCTGCACCATTCGCGGTGTCAAGGAAGGCATTCTCACCTGCTCCGCGCTCACGATCACTTATCTCCTCTGCTCCTACAGCTCCTTGCCTCTTAGATGTCTATTTTGTTTGCTGTAATCTTTATGATATGTTAGAGGTTGTAGATATTTGACACTTTGATAGTGGGTGTTGCTTCTTTGTTTATCTTCTGGCTGCTGAGCACAGGCATGGCTGGCGATGGTGCTGGCAGGCTGTGTTCCGGCACGTGTCAGCACTGCATGCGGTGCTCTGGGGCGGCCCCAGCACCCCACGGTGATGGGCAGTGAAAGGCTGCTGAGCACCTCAGGTTTGGGGGGAAAGCAAGGAGGGGCTGTGTTTGTGGGGGTTTTTTGTTTACTTTTCTACCCAATGTTACGGTTGTATAATAAAAGCTTTTCCGCCCAAGTTCTGTGTAGATATTGCTGGTAGATTGTTGTTGCCTGTGGCAGCCACAATGGCAAGTTCTGCTGTGCTGTATGCAGCTTAGGGACTCCGAGGCAAGTTATCACACCTGCACGGCTCCTTCCTTTAATTCACAAACCTTGTGAAGGTGTAGGGAGAGAGGAAGGGAGAAAAAACTTTAATGTACACAGTAACCTAGTCGCAGGGGAGAGAGAATCAGAAAAGACTGATGCTGCTTACTTGCACTTCTGGCAACATTACAGAAGCAGACAGGTTTCTTCTGAGTGGAATATGAGTTTTTCCAAGATTATTAGTAGAAAGACATTCCCCCAGTAGGAAAGGAACAAAGGTATCTGTGCACAGTAATTGCGTTCTCTCAGTCTGAAGCTCTGTGGGACGTTGTGATGGGGCTAATTCACCTTCTCTACATCCTCATCATGAAACACCAGTTCATTGATGGTATACACATCTGGACTGGAAATGTGAAATGCCTGGTAAACATTACCCTATGCTGAAGTCGAAAGCTAATTGCCCATCATGACAATTCCCAGTAGACTCGTAAATCTGAAGTCTCAGTGTGAACACTAAAAGCTCATTCCAGGGGTTAAAGAATCCTGCTGACAGATGGGATGTCAGGAGGGAGGCATAATTGCACAACAGAAGTGGTAACCTGTACAGCTTGGAAAGAGAATAGGACACCGCTCCTGCATCTTCAAAGAAATAGCTACGGCCAGGCCTCTGAACTCTATCAGGAAAGATCACCCCACCAAGACACAGCAATGCAATGTGCTTTCCTTCATACAAATTCTGTCTTCATCCCTCCCTCAGCTGTACCCCTTTTCTCTTCCTAAAGTGATCTGAAAGTTCTGCAACTTGGTGATGAAATACCTTAATGAATGTAAACAGTGTGTAAATACCAAACGTACTGCGGTGTGGTGGCAACAGAAAGGGCGTGCACGCAAAGGCTTTCATCTTTCTCTCTACACAGTGGCTGGAATAACGTTCAAATAACTTCTTTAGCAGTTGTACTTGGGTGGTTTGAATGCACCTGCAAAATCTGTTGAAGCAAGTGTAAATGCTGTGAAAAGAATTTCAGATGTTTCAGATTATTCATATCTGAAGAGTGGCTGTAGTTTTAGGAGTCCACTTTGACATGTAGTGGGGAATTTAAGGTGCTTTTGTAAGATAAAAGGTTGGGTTTTTTTCTCAGTAAAAGGTTTTACCTCTAATGGCATTTTCTCTCTAAAGGAAATTAAGACAACTCAATTTAAAATACACTACACACACATCTCTTAGCATCATTTTCATGCTACATTAACATGAAATATCAGAAATATTCATCTTGTTCCATCAGTCATTGTAAATAAAACAGATGAAAAAAAGTGAAAAGCTCTTCATATTTGCTTGATGCCTCCTTTCCTTTTAGAAGGTAGAGGTTAGAGTTGCCTTTTAACTTCTAAGTTGTAGAGCACCAGAGATTTTTTTGATAAAGTTCCCCAAAACAAATCTACAAGCTGAAATTTACAGTTACTTTTGAATTATTACTTTTTAATGGTCAGTAAATAGAATTTCTATCCAAAAGCTGCTCAAAATTTGTGCCAATTAACTTTTCCTAGATTTCATGGCTTGCAGGAGCAATGGCAGGCTCTGCCTTGCGTTTGATCATGGTCACTGGAGTTAATGATGTTTAATTTCAAATGAGGAGCCAGTTAACTACAGGTGACCTTCACGTGAACATCATTTCATCACTTCCCTTGTTGTGTAATACTCTAACAGGGAATTAAACTAAATACCTTAGATGGACTTTCAGTGATGTGTGGTGGTCACTAGAGACAGTTTAAACAGTGCAGCCAGCTGAGTAAGGTTTCTGTGCTATCTTTATCTCTTTATGTCCATGAAGGGTTTAGTTCTGATTACAGCTTACTTATGCAGCCTAGGATTGAAATTTCCCCTCCCCCCCCCCTTAACTTTGGCAATTGGCCCATCAAGGACAGCTCTTTAAGCAGGGTTGAGAGATCTGTAATAAATTATCAAAGACCTGGGAAGCCAGCTTCATAATAAATTATCCCAAGTCCCATGCAGTCCCTGGCATTGCAATTGGAATTCATGGGAGCCTGGCCTGACATGTCTCAGGAGAAAGTCTTAATCCTTCAAGTGAAAGCCTGAGAAACTTGGCGTGACAGAGTCTGTAAGATAAAGCCATGACCATCTGCCAAGACCATTTTAGAAATGTTGTGCTTAATGGCCTCAGTTACATTTCTCACTTGTATTGTTCTTCCTTCAATGGGTCTTTAAATCTACTGGCACACTGAAGTATGGGTGGATGGGCCAATAAGACAGGTGAACTTTTAATTATCTGTGCACTGCACTTCTCTTGTGAATAGCACAGGTTTCTGGTTTCATAATTGTGTCTGTGTGTCCATAACCACACTGCCATCATTAATTCCACCAGTGGGAACAGAACATGAGGTGGCAGCAACATTTACTGGGGGCTACTGCCCCCTCCCCACCGCACAGTGTCTCTATCCACTGCTTCAGTTCTAGGTTAAAAGAAGGCATGCACAAACGTGCCGGCAGGATCAGAGCTTTTACCTGCTTGGCATTCACTTTACTGCAGTTATTTTTTCTGATTCTCAGGTGTATTTGGATCAAGCTGAACAGAACAAGGCTCAGAGGGATCCATAAAACCTTCTGGAGAAAAAAAAAAAAAAAGTCTTTAAGTATCTTTTCTCTACATAAAATTGTAATGTTGAACTGTTTTCAGTGGAGACTTTCCAGTGTAGAAAATGTGTTGCTTTGGGAAGCTGAGAATCTCCCTTTTAGGGTAACAGCCATAATTTTTTTCTGTAATAGTGTTGTGAAAGACTTCCCCCTTAAACCTACCATTAGAGAAAGGTACTCTATTCTCACATTCTGAGCTAAGTTAACTTTTGATAGTAATTTCATTGTTTTGGAAAGTGACAAAGGAGAATGTGGTGTCGAGGCTGAGAGTCCGGAATCAAATGATTATCTATTCAATTAGTCATCTAATGAGGGGATTAAAGGTTAGAACAAACAAATGCACATAATTTGCATTAATTAAAGGTTTCTATGTGGCAGAGCAGGATCTGAATGACAGATATATGTTGTGCCATGCAATATTGTATGGATAAAGCATCGACCTAGATTCTGTAGTTCTCTAATATTTGTATTGCAGTGCTTTCTGAAAACCTGAGAACAACTGCAGAATGTTTCACAGCGTGTTTATAAGCATGGGAAAGTGAAGATACATGGTGATAATGGTATTTCCAGGGAAAGAACAGTGGAAGCAGGGTTGGAGAGATGCCTGTTGGTAGATGATGTGTTGCATATTATATGATGTGTCTGTAAGACACATGGCGTTAAAGGGAGGCTTCCTGTCCTGCATGGAGATGCTTTGCTGTGTGTCCAGGAGCCAGTCTGCCCAGTGATTAACATTAGTGTTATCCTTCTCTTTTGATTAAAACCCCTCTGGGGTGGAATGCAACCAGTAGTTTCAGCATTAGAGAAACTGTTGCTAAAGTTGCAAGGCTTAACCAAATGGGTAACCACAACATGCTGTTCCTCTACAAAGACATTCACCAGCCCTGCATGATACCATGTACCCTGGCTGTGACTGAGTAAAGCATTCATGATCAGTTTCAGGACAAGGATGGTGCCCTGGATCAGCCCAAGAGGGCCTCCAGCACCCTACATGATCAGTTACTCCTGCAAGGACCCTTTACAGTCATGTCCACAGAGCTGGGGAGGCACCAAAGAAAAAAATTTGTTTCCCTTCTACTGAAGGTGAGGAAAAGAGCTCTTCATTCCAAGAAATGTTTCACAGGAATAGGTAGCTGATGATTAAAGACATTTCATTACATAAAACTAACATTTCCTAAAAATGTATGTATATCTACTCATTTATTTGATGCATGGTGCAAAACTGGTAGGCTTTGAAGTAGTGGCATGTAGTTGTTTGACAGCATTATCAACACTGAAAACTTCTCAAACTTACTGGTAGATAGTAGTTGAACAAGAGGCAGCAGTGTGCCCGGGTGGCCAGGAGAGCCAAGGACATCCTGGCCTGGACCAGAAACAGTGTGGCCAGTAGGGCAAGGGAGGTTATTCTTCCCCTGTACTCAACACTGGTCAGGCCACACCTTGAGTGCTGTGTCCAGTTCTGGGCTCCTCAATTCAAGAGAGATGTTGAGATACTGGAAAGTGTCCACAGGAGGGCGACAAAGCTGATGAGGGCCTGGAGCACAGCCCTGTGAGGAGAGGCTGAGGGAGCTGGGGGTGTGCAGCCTGCAGAAGAGGAGGCTCAGGGCAGACCTCATTGCTCTCTACAACTACCTGAAGGGAGGTTGTAGCCAGGTGGGGGTTGGTCTCTTCTCCCTGGCAACCAGCAATAGAACAAGGGGACACAGTCTCAGATTGTGCTGGGGGAGGTCTAGGCTGGATGTTAGGAGGAAGTTGTTGCCAGAGAGAGTGATTGGCATTGGAATGGGCTGCCCAGGGAGGTAGAGGAGATACTGTCCCTGGAGGAGTTGAAGAAAAGACTGGATGAGGCTCTTAGTGCCATGGTCTAGTTGACTGGGTAGTGCTGGAGGATAGGTCAGACTGGATGATCTTGGAGGTCTCTTCCAAGCTGGTTGATGCTATGATTCTATCAAATTCTTACAATTCTTAGAAAAATTAACAGGTTAATTTTTACAATTCCATGCTAATTTCTGTTGACTTGGGCTGGATTTTTTTTGTTCAATAGAAGCAATATGGGAGTGTGATCCTAGTCCTACTGTTTCATCTGCATGTGATGCATGTCTAGCTTCAAGTGAGACCAGGACTATGGTAAGCAGTTTCTTTCCAGAACTCAATAAGCTGGCCCTTACTGAGTTCTGCACTACATGACTTGTGCACTGAACCTGTGTTCAAGATGCTGAAGCACACAGAGGGTAATTCTGTTTGTGCTGGACTTGGGTGGGCTCTATGAGGCTGCTGGGGCTGATCCAGCCCCACTTCACTGGAACACAAAGGACTTGTGCCTGGCTTTCTTCCTGTGGCAGAAGGAAAAAGGAATGGAGCTATTTCAGTAAGAGAAGATAGAGAATATTGTGTAAGTAAGAGAATATTGTGCATCTTGGAGAACATGAGAGTATGGTGTTGTGGGATACTAGCTTGGGAAATGAGAGACTCACCTTTGTCTACCAATTCAGATCCTCTTGCTCCCATACTCAGTGGGAGTATGTGGAAACCAGTGGGATGCAGGCTGTTTCTTAGGAAGTTTGGTCCATTTCTTTTCCCCTCTGCTCCTGGTTTCAGGTTGAAATTGCATTCTGGGTGTTAGAAATGAGTGTTCTGCTGCACATCAAGTATACCTTTCCTTTCTGAAAAGGGAGTTTTGGTGAAATTTAGTTACTTTGGTACACTCTCATAAAATAGCAGAGAATCAGAAATTATCTAACTGGTTCTGCAGGTCAAATTAAGTCTATCTCAGAGATGGAGGCTTTGTAGCAATGCTTATCACCAAGCAGGGGAAATCAAATCTGCAAAAATGTGTTTCTTAAATAATATATACATTTAAAAGTGTATTTTAAGTAGTTTATAGAACATTGGGAATTAAATGACACAAAAAATGATTATTTTTTTTTAATAGGAAAATGGTTGCATATTTTCAGCTCGCTCCTTTTGGTCAAACTCAGGAAAGCTGACTGGTGTAATCCTACTCTTTGTGTAAGGGATTTCATGCCACCAGGTGCTGTATAAACACAGGGCAAAAAGATGGAGCTATCCCTAGTAGTTACAGCGTCTTTGAAAATTGAGGAAAACTTAATGATGCTGGGAATGATAAATTCATGGAAATGAAAGCTAAAGAATGTTAGGAGCTGTTCTTACTAGACACTGATTAATTACAAAATGCCAAAATATTCCTAATTTTCAGAAACCATAGTGTTGCTTTATGTCTGACAGGACTAAACCCTACAATGCTGAAGCAACTAGGATACCAAAGAGCAGGAGTTTTGTTAAAGCCTTTTCTTCATTTTCCTTGTTCTTACAGGATGCAAAAGAGCAGAGCACACAACAGCTAGAACCACAGCAGCATTTTTGCATACACAGAAAAGTAACAGAAATAGTAAGGCACTGATACACATGAGAAAAATTGCATCAATACTTTAGTCATACATCAGCTTATGAATACTGTATTGATCTGTTTTTCTTCCTGCATCGAGATAAGATTAGTGTTACATGCAAGGAGCTTCCTTAGCTATTGGATGTGAGGATTAATGATTGGAATATGAGGGCTGGTAGTCAAGAAAACCTGAATCATAAGTTGGACAAAACACTCTTGATTTTCTTTTCTTGCTTTCCCTACCTCTTATTGTGTCCAGAGAGATATTTCGTACTTGCCTGTTATGCAGGTCTGATGTCAAGTATCTGCTGGACAATTCAAGTGATTTTAAAACGCTATACGTGCAGACAAGCTGCTGCTGTTATTCTGGCCCATTAATGCCCCTTTCACACCGTTGCATTTTTTTGCTTTGCAGTATCTGTGTCGCTGAGGCAGCCAAAGGCCCAAGCTGAGTGCTGTGTCAGTGCACAAGCATGTTGCAGGAGTTAGTGCCTGTGTTTCTGGACCCAGCGTGTGCAGATCTGACGGCCTGCCTGTTAGTAGAGGCACTCTTATGTTCTCCATCTCTCTAATAAGTAATGTGGTTGTCTCTCCAGATCTTGCTGTGTGTCTGCATCTCAGGGATGTGAGAGAGTCCTCTGATTCTGTATCATACTTAAGGCAGCAACGGAAATAATAACAAAAGGAATCAGTTCCTTAGGAAAATAGAGTTTGCCCAAGCACCAAGGTCCCAGTTTGCTCCTTTCTCCCTTGTGTTTTTTGTAGGACAGAGGGGAAAGTGGCAAAAACAAGTCAGGTAGCTGCACATGATGACAACAGATGATAGTAAGCAGTTTTAGTGGCCTTACTGCCGAAGCATGGCCACTTTCAACAACAATTTGGGCATGCTGACTGAGCATAGGAGGAGAAATGAGCTGGTACAAAGGAAATGTGGAGTGCCCCATACTTAGAGAAGCATAGATTACTTTATGAGGAAAACTTTTCTCACTGGCTTTATTGGAAATGAATTCAAGCATGGGAGGAACCTGATTGCTTTTATAGTCTTACTTAAAAGCAGTTCTGGATAGGAGGTGATTTGGCCAAGCCCTGTCAGGAAGTTACCATGTTGCAGTCCAAACCAAAGCCCTGGAACTGTTGTATATTTTGGGAGCTTTTGGAATCTGTTGGTGTCCCAGGTTTACTTTCTACCATTGTATCTTTCTCCTTTTTTTTTAATTTCAATTTTTTATTTTATTTAGGGTGTGGGGTGCAAGTGAGAGGGAAATAAGCATCGAGATTTGTGACAAGTAAACAGGCTTCGCAGTGGGATTTTTATCACACCACGGCTTTTGTTTAAAGCATGCTGCTGTTCCTGTTTAGCAGCTCTGCTGCCAAGCTCCAAACCCAATCTAAGTTTGCTCTTCCCCTGGGAGTCCCCTTTACTGAATTTGTGGTGAGTCAGGAAGTATTTCTACCTCCCTCAATGTGCTCCTGGGACAACAGGAGCCAAAGAGGAGAAGGGCTTTTGCCTTTCTGCATCAGCTGCTGATCTGATTTGCTCCCATCAGGTGATCAGACACTCCTTCAGGGGTGGTTTACCCCTGTGGCTCTCTCTATGACAAGCAGGCAGTCCTCAACAGGAGTTATCTTACAGTCTGCACCTATTGCCTGTTGGTTTCACAGCAAAAGACCTCCATTTTCAGTCTCGGCTTTGTGCACTTCCAGTCTGCAGCTGAATATAAAATCCATCATGTCCTTAATCTGGGTCTAGCCGCCTGCTTGCTGCCCCCTTCTCCCAGCTCAGCGAGTCCATGTCCAGTAGCAGAGTGTATTGCTTACAGGCAGAAAACCAGTGCAGATGCTCTGCCAAAAGCTGCATGCAATACTAAACGCTAATTTTTCAGTGGCAGAAACCCAGTGGAGAATGCAGTGCTCTTTGGGAGTAATTCCATTTCTTTACATGCTTTCCGTGCCATAGTGAGATTAACCTACCTGCATTTCACCTCTTTATGCCAGTGAGAGACATGATCCTTCTGATCCTAAATATTTTCTCTGCAGTTCATCCGTCTAGAACATACATATGGAAAATTCATTGATTCTGAAAATCTTTCCTCTTCCCATCCCAACTAAAGCATGTTTTAGCTTTAGATTTTAATGTTTTAGCATTGGATTTTAAGAGATTGGGTGAAAAATGCTGAAAATACCAAGATAAAAGGAGAGCAAGTAGCAACTGAAGCCTTTTCTCAGATGGTTTTAAAAAAAAAAGCTTCCAAGACATAAAACTGCAGCTGCCCTTCAATTAGTTTCTTGAATCTGCTTTTACCCTGCAAATGTTTCAAGTTCTTGAGGTGAATGTTTTACAGAATATAAACTAGCTATGTACAACTACAGCAAGCTGCAGGTGCAGCATTTTGCCTAGGGATAAGACAGTGAAGGGGACTGACTTTTTGAGACATATTTTTATAGTAGTTCTTTACCCATCTTAACGGTGCTGGGGCATAAACTAGCACTAATGGAGGGAGAAGGGAGATTGTATTTCTGCTTATGTAGAAGTCAGCCTGTTTGCAATTCAATGTATGAGGTTACCTGAGGACAGTTTTACTCAACAAGAAGAGAGGGAAGGGGGGAGATACACACTTGGGTATTACAACAAACAGGCTATTTCCAAAAACTTATTGAATAAATAAAGCTTTTATTGAATAAAATAAAGCTTATTAAAACCACCCAGCCTGCTTCAAATAGTTTGTGTCATATTCAGAATAGCCAGTATAAGCAACAAAATAAATGGCATCCCTTTTGCATTAAGTCTGCATTAGTGTTGTTGGTTTGTTTATGATATTTTGATTGTCACATCCATTTTGGTTTGCTTCATTCTTAGACTGTTTCCAGCGGGCTTTTAGCTGGTGTGTACATACATTACTTCCTCAGTTTTGTTTGATGTTTTAGCTGAGGATGAACCCACTTAGGAAGAAGCATAGTTAAATTTGGTTGACTGCATTTCCCCCTTCTCTTTCTGTTCCTAATTCTTTTCTAGCATGCAAATGTTTTAAAGGCAGCAGGCAAATCATTCCATTATAAAACAGTACTTCACATATAGCCAAATGGTCCTCATCCAACAATCATCGTTCAAGTCAGTGGGAGCCTTTCTGCTGGCCTTGCCAAGCCCTTCTGTCACAGGGAAGCGTATGTGATTGAAGTGCTTTGCCAGGCTGAAGTTGTCTCATGCCCTCTGCAGCCATTTGGAATAGGCTGCGCAGGAAGGTGGTGGAGTGACCATCCCATGGTGGTGCTGGGTCGGCAGTTAGACTCAATGATCTTAGAGGTCTTTTTCCAATGGAAACAGTTCTATGATTCACACTCTTGCCAAGACTGTGGAAGAACGTTGCCTCCTATTCCTCCAAAAACGACTGTGCTGTATCTCACAGCTTGTGCTGGCACTAGGAGGTACTGAGTGACATTGGATTGGACTCTCTCTGTTTAAAATGGTCTTCAGTTGATTTTGTCATTACAGTTCCTCAGACACTCACCAGCCATCTACTTTGCTCATGATGTGGTGGTTCAGCCCCATGTCAGGAGCAAGTCTTTTGTAAGGCTGTGCCTGAGAATGGATCTAGCTCCCAGTGCTGTGGCTCACACAGCTTTGCAAAACTGTTTGCTGTATTCTTTAACAGTTTAAAATCATGTCACAGGATTCCATGCTCGGCTCTAGATTCCCGTGTCCAGAAGCAGAGCTCAGACTTCTGCTGGCTCTCTCTGGTTGTGAAATCTCACATTATTATGTGCCATCAGCATTGCAGACCTGCTAGCCCTAATCTTAGTTATCTTTTCAGTGTCTTATAAAACTTTGTGAAGATGAGGTGACTGAGATGAATATTTTGAGAAGTTTACGTGCCATTGCTGGTACATGACAGAGCTATGGAGAAGAAACAACTTTCTCCATTCCTTTGACTATATTAAAAGCTATTTTAGGAGTTCTTTATTTTCTTTTGTTCTTGTTGTTAGAAATATTATTGGAATCAGCTATTCCTCTTTAATTAAAATATTGAACTCTTGTTTGATAAAGACTTCTCTAACTGTGCTGTTTGAAACACCTGAAAAAGATGTTATGAAAACCCATCAGTTAGGTGTTTTCTCTACCCCACCCCCCCAAAAAACCACTCAAAACCAAATCATAAAACCTTTACCTGATCTTTATGAACAAAAAATGTCTGCAATAGTAATAATAAAATCTCAGCTTTTCTTTATGTGCTGTTGAAAATGAAGACAGATAAAGGTACATTCTCCATGATTTTGAGTTCTTGTCATTGGTTTAATCCTGATTTGAGAATGAGCAGACGAATGTTTCTTGGTCTTCGTTATTTGCTACCGTGTTAAATGCTAAAAACTAAATATTAGCCTCTTTAGAGGGTGATATCTGGATATACTCTTAAGTAAAAACAATTTTGCTTATATGAACGGAGCTACTCAGATGAGTCAAGTCCTCTTGTTATGCAGAAGTTGGATCCAGACTGTGTGGCATTATCCTAGCTGTTTTCAGGGACACAGTGGGAAGCCGAAGCAATTTCTTTCATATTGTGCATCAAAATCCATTCAGATTTCCTAGAAGAGTTTGCTTTATTTTCACTTTATTAAATGTAGTCTTGCTTATCCTCATACTGATTGTGTGTGTCTGTGTGTTTTCTGAATGTATCTTCCTCTCTTTATTGTAATATGGGAATATTGTATTTTGCAGTCTGTAAATTAGATATTTGATTCAACGCTGTGGCAGAACACAAGAGTGTTAAAAATGCCCAATTCCAGCAGGCAAAGCCGAGGGATGTTTAAAGCTTGGTGCATATAATGTTTATATTACATTAAGTACTGTGTTATTGCACAGGATGCTTATTGTTAATGTCTGTAGGGAGAATCAGTTCCAAAGATTTCAATTTCAATAAACTGATTATGCAGTTCCACCCCATACAATTAGGAATGTGGTAATGAAACAGTTATGAAGTCCCTTGGCATTCTGTAGTTGTTGGGGTTTTTTTATTATTATTATTTTTTAATTTTGTAAATAACATCAGGAACGTTCTGGGGGGAAGTGTTTATGTATTTATTTATTATTGATTTAAAAGAAAATACATTTAACATTACTAGTTATTACAAATCCAGTCTCAGCAACAAGAAGGAGATAAGCTGTTTCCACATTATTAAATGCAGGATGCCTGGGGAATTGAGGAGATTTATCCTTTATATAAATACATTAAATATTAATGAATAGTGATTACAGAAATTAATTTATAGCTGCATTTAATTTTCTAATAACCTTTCATAGCTTTATTCTTCTGTTGCAAACAATGCATATTTAAACACAGCCCCTTGACAAATACCCCGGGTGACTACAGAATGATCTTGTCCACTGATCAGTGCTGTAAGCACTTCACAGGGTAAGAGAGAGAGAGAGAGGATGAAGTGGAAAGAGTTTGAAGCCAATCATTGTTCTATGACTGAAGAAGAGAAGCATCTCCCATCTGTTGTGAGGAGAAACAGGCAACACAGGGGAGGATTCAGAAACTTAGGGAAGGTTGCTTTGTCTTATTACAGGCTGCACTTGACCCTTTTGGGGAGATGGTACCCATTGTTACCTGTCTGAAAAAAATCCACAAGTGTCTGCTTTGCTCAACTATTTGTGTGTCTATGGCTTAATTTTCTTTAGGTTTCTTGAGAAGGAATAGTTGCGTTTATCTCATCTACAACTTTTTATCCCCATGACTCTGTTTTCTACTTTTCCATCTACCAATAACATTCATTATTTTGTGGGGTTTTGTACCATGTCTTACTGTGGCTAACTGCAAAGCTTCTAGACTTCCAAACATTTTATAAACTCTTTTTTTTCCTTCTCCCTTCTTTTCTTTCTTTCCCTCCCAACCCCCACCTTGTAGTTTTTGGCTGGGAGTAGCATAGTAAAGAGAGAAAGTAACTCTGCCATATGTGTCTGGGTTTTTTTTCGGTTCAAGCTTTGACATCTCTTGGGAATAAGACAAATTAATCATAATATGAGGGCCACTGGAGATCTATGGAGAATTTCCACAGATCTTGAATAGCCAAAGAGAAATATGCATTTTTTTTCCCCTGTTCTTTCCCTAGGCATGGTTACAAATGGGCCATTACTGTCCAACAGGAGGAATGCAAGAAGAATGCTGACATTTAGAAAACAGATTTTAAGTCATTAAATAGATTTTCATGATTAAAAGTTCCTGAAAACTTTGCCAACAGTAAATTTGTCCTCTTAGCAGGGAGATAGTTGAAGGATACCTGGAGAGGAAGACATAGAGTGGAAGGCAGCCATAGATTGTCCCCTTCAGAAGACATGGAGACTAACTCCCACTAGCTCAGATACAGAAATAAAATAAGAACAAAATTTCTAAAGATGATGACATGCAACAGAGCTGGACATACAACAGGATAGCAAAGAGATCCATAGAGTTTAGTAATACCAGCTGGACAAGTTGCTTTGCTAAGTAATTCTCAGCATGGCTAACAATGACGGGGAAGTACATGATCTTCTTTGTGTTAGGCTGATTTTAAACAGTGGTGTGCTTTCTCCTTCTCATTTGGATTGTCTGCTACAGACCTGAAAACAATGACACTCACTTTTAAGTACTTGATAAGAGGGAATTGCCAGATATCTAAAAATAGACTTGTCAGAAGTGCATGGAATGCTGGTGTCTAAGAGACAAAAAGTGAGTGGTTCAGGGCTTGCTGGATCCTTGGCAAACCTCACTGTTTGCATCTGCTTCTGGTCTTTATTAAAAGATGACTTGATGTTGACATGTCAACTCAAGCTTATAGAAGTCAATGAATGATCTTATTGCTCTCTACAACTACCTGAAAGGAGGTTGTAGCCAGGCAGGGGTTGGTTTCTTCTCCCAGGCACCCTGTGACAGAATTAGAGGACACAGCTTCAAACTGCACCAGAGCAGGTTTAGGCTGGATGTTAGGAAAAAGTTCTACATAGAAAGAGTGTTTGCCCATTGGAATGGGCTGCCTGGGGAGGTGGTGGAGTCACCATCTCTGGGGGTGTTGAAAAGGAAGCTGGATGAGGCACTTAGTGCCATGGTTTAGTTGATTTGGGGGGTTAGGTGATAGGTTGGACTTGAGGATCTCAGAGGTCTTTTCCAGCTTGGTTAATTCTGTGATTTTGTGAATGTCCTTTGTATTGTAATCAGCTAAGTTTGTGGCATGCCCTGCAAAAGTAAGTGTTCTGCCCATGTAGAGCATCCCTGACTACCAGGATGGAGCAAATCTCTTAACACAAGGTCCTTTGTAGATAAGTCTAATTCAGGATCAAAACTGCAACTTGACCAAGTAGGCCTGAGTTAAATCTTCTAGATACTTTGTATATTTCTTTTTCAAGCAGAGTATGAGGCCTTGAAAAGTCTTTAAACTGTTGAGCACTCAGAGCCTGACGAGCTCCCTGGGAATCCAGTGTGATAGCAGTGAATGTGTTGGCTAACATGCAGTTGTGCAACCTGTCAACAAACAGTGTGAAAGAATACTGCAGACATCAGAATCTGTTGGTTTGAGCATTGATTCAGGCATGTAACAGAATACAAAGAGCTACCTTGGATCTTATCTCTTGGCCCGCTGCCAGGCTTGCTTCCAAGCTCGATGTTTCAGGCTGCCAGCCTGAGCAATCTGTGCTGTTGTGCATCTGGACATACCAGCTCTGCTTGCTGTTGGTGAAACACAACGCTGTTCTTTGTGGGAAGGCAGGCAGCTGCACTGCACGACTCTGCTGTGCTATTTGGAGGGAAGCAATGTTCCATGAGGAGAGGAATTTTTGCATAAAACTAGGTTGTCAAGCTTTCCTGCTCTCTGGAGTGCACAAGAGTCCAGAGCAGATAGTGTTGTGCAGAGGTGTTTCAACTACATTACAGTTTACTTGTCTGAAAAGTGAAAGCAAAGTATTCAGCCTGCTTTGCTTCCTGGTGTTTCCACTTCTGCCTGCTGGAGCAGAATCTCACAAGCTTGAGTTTTGTGGTCAGGATCTCAAAACTGGCCAGTCTAATATCTTATCGGTGTAAGTCCCTATCAGTAGATGCTCAAAGATTAATCCTTTAGGCAAAAATAGCCATTAACACCTTCAGTAGCACTGCTGATTAAGTGTCCTGACTCTGCCCAGACCCTATTCTTTCCTCTGCTCTGAGCGCATGTGTTGAAGCAGATCAAGGAGCCCATCCTACTGAAAGGAATATTTTTCTTGTGTTCTCCCTGTTTGCCATTGGAATGGGCTGCCCAGGGAGGTGGTGGTGGAGTCACCGTCCCTGGGGGTGTTCAACAAAAGCCTGGATGGGGCACTTAGTGCCATGGTCTAGTTGACTGGATAGGCCTGGGTGCTAGGTTGGATTGGATGATCTCGGAGGTCTCTTCCAACCTGGCTGATTCTATGATTCTATGTATAAACACATGGACTAGGCGCAGAAATATATGCCACTGTTCCTCCATGCTCTCTGCAGAGGACATGATGTTTAAGCATAAAAATATGCATGCAGAAGGGGTTTTGTTTAGCTGTCACTCCATCCCCATGCCTACACCTGTCAGCATGTGACTAGCTATACCCAAATTAAACAAAGGTACAGACTTAGAACAGTAAAAGACATTGGTGCAAGCCTGCCTCATCCGATGTGTGTCAGGATCAGATCTACAAACTTCAGTAGAGGTGGAGGACAGTCAGACCTTCACAAGATTCATCTTTTTGAGCAGTCTAGTGGAGCGCTCATGTATTTGGCTGAACTGGTGAGTGTCCAGGAGCAGCAAATGGGCAACTGGATGTAAATTTGGGAAGAAGTCTTCCACCCTTGGGCTTGGTCTTTTCAGGGAAAAATAGTATTTGCTGAGAACATCTATGAGATAAAAACTAAACTGGCAGGAGATTTTGCCTGTTTTGTGATGCAATTAGCATAGGATGGTAGTAACTGAGAACTATTTACTACTGAAGTGGCTACACAAAGCCTGTGGAGGAATTTAAACCATAGTTTGTCCATGACTGGAATGACTTCATGAAACACCTTTATTGCTACTAAACTGACTGGCAAAGATAAAAATTAGTAATTTGTTGGTTGTTCTAGTAGAGGCTGGTTTTATTTGTATTCAGGGTTTGCTGGGTAAAAAAAGTTCCAACTGATACCTCAGAAGGTGGCAAGGCAGTGTGCTCCCACACAGACTGTCCTGGGTGTGAATGGGCCCTAACTGCTTAACAGAGTGATGAGCATGTGGGTGATAGTAGAGAGTTACTTGGTGAGACTGTGGAATACACTGAAATGCTCATGAGTCTATGTACATGGTTGGAAACGCCAAGGAATGCACTTTGGGGAAACTGGATGCAATGTGGTTGTGCAAACTCTTGAGCCTAGGGTATGGTAGTAAGGTCTAAGCATTTTGCACTATTCAAGGATACCTGTTTGGGTGATGATGGGTCTGAGAAGCTCCAACATCCACTTGAGAGCATTGCTGCAATTCTACTGGAGGAGGGAGTAGATTATGGAAAATCCTTGAAAGAAGAGCTGCTTTGGAGCTTCCCCCATTCAGTGTTCCCTACTGTTTAATCCATAAGAGATGGGAGTTTGACACAAAATTAACTGTGGACTGGACACAAAATTAACTGTGGACTGGGTGTGTTTATAACAGTTCTTGTTAGCTGGAAAATGAGGGAGGTCATTTCCAATGCTTCCCAGGTGTTTGCCTCTATGGTAGCACATGAAGAGAAGAAGACTGCACAGGTCTGTCAGCAAAATGAGTCTGTTTCAAAAGCTGTGACTGTGAGCATTTGACTGCTTGGTTTGGGATTTGGATTCAGTGCTTCTAGCTTCTACTGTCTCTGGGAAACTGGGCTCCCACGGTAAACTGAGCTGATAAACTTTTATGCTGTTAATACTGTCAAAGGCCACAACCCTATCACTAATATTTCTTGTCATTTTTTAAAAGTGAGTGATTATTCCTTGATATTCATTGGCATTACAGTAGGAATTACCTGCAGTTTTTGTTTTCAACACCAGTTAAAGCTAGCAGATGAGTCTAGGAATACGAATGGACCGACAAGCTGTGAATTTCCCAGAGGAGCTAGGAAACGATTTTTAGGCTCTGGTTTGTGAACTTGAGGACCCATGGAAAACAAACTATTGTACTTGGGCTGAGATTGTATCAGTAACTCTACATCTGCTCTCCCAGATATAGAACAGATGGGGTTCAGAAACAGAAACCCCATAGTATGTGAAGAGTGAGAGCTAACTAAGCATGCTTTTGGTATTTGTCTTGATATATGGCACTCCTCTCGCAACCTTTTGCATCTTTGAGGATAAGCACAAAGAGGTGCACATTAAAGAAGCCAGGGGTTATTCAAATTCAACTACTGGTTTGGAAATCAAGTTGTCTGACGAAATGTAGGGTAGATATGTGGTGGGAAAGTCTATTTGTTTCTTTGTGGAGTGCAGTTCCATGAGATGTGACCTCCAGATACCTAAAACTCAGACTTGGCTCTCCTATTCCATTGAAATGATTTAAAAGGCTATTTACAGAGGAGGATGAGGGTGATATTTTAATTGCCTGTATTATTCCTGTCAATTGTTTCATGTTTAAATGGCATAAGCACTATAAAGCAAGGAACTTTTCTTTTGTACTACAAATTCCGTATGAGTTTCATTTTGTCCCAGAGCCTGCTTTGGCCACCTAAATGCTGTAAAGTCATGAAATGTAGGATTTGTGGTGGTTATAATTGGCCTCTCAGCTGAAAATTGCTAGCCAATTAGGACAAGTGAGATTTTTGGGGGGAGTGGGGAGAGGGAGACAAAGCTGTCTTTGGTTGTGTTTTCAGCATGACTTTCATTCTTGCTCAGAGGGGGATAAAATGAGATGACATTGGGAAGTCCCTCACCAGAGCTTGTAGCTATTGCTGTTTTGAATGCTTATGCAGCTGCTCCACTGGAGCCAGATTGATCCATTTCGAAGCAATGGTCATTATATATCTCTTCATACAGAAAAAAGCAATGCTTCTCTTTTCAGTTGTCCTTTCTGATGGATGTTATTATGCAATATTATATATTGCATTATATTATAGCTTTGAAATATTAAGATGTTTGTGTCTTAGGTAAGTACAGGAGGAGAGCGTAAATATGCTGTAGTGTTTGAAAATCTTTTTCTTTGAAGAGGAAGAAAGTATCTTTGGAAGATGAGCTGCTCCTAATGGGGAAATTCTACTTTCTGTTCCAGCATGAGAGAGTGAAGTCTATGGGGTCTTCAGCCTCAAATATCATCTGATATGTTTTAAACCCTTGTGTTACTGGTAGAATCTGTCATTCATCTACTCTGCCTTCCTCCACTCTTCCCATTTTATTGCAAAGTATTTTTTTCCAAGAAGAAAGGTACTTTTAGGAAACAGTGGGTTTAAAGGTCACCTTATATAGTGCATTTGAGATTGTTTCTTTTTGAGAGCTACTTTACTTTTTCAAATATAAACAATTAATCTCATATTTCTAATGCTCAGTTTTTCAGAGTTTTTGTCTAAGAATCCTCATAAAAGTGGAGGAAAACAACACAGAAAAAGGGGAAGCTGAACAGGAAGGGGGAGCCAAGGAAGCCAGATGTTGGTTGAGACCAGTTCTTTCTTAGAAGAGATATGTCAGATACTGGGCTTTAAGCATAGATGTGTTATGAAAGTGCAGCCCCAGTAAGGAGCCCTGTGGAAAAATGTGGGGATTACTGCAGAAGTGCTTTTGCCCCTCAGTATCTGCAGGATTTTTTCTGAAGGTTGGAGGGTATCTTTGAGATTAGGTGATCAAGAAATTGTCTATCAAGGTCTTTCTGAATCAGAAGAGATGATGTGATTTTTCTCTGGCATTTGTCACATATCAGAGTTAAGAGAAGAAGAGCTCAGAATTCGATTTGCACCCTCTACCTTTCTTTTTTGTAGCTTCATGACTAGTTTATGATAAATAAATAAAGGGTGCATGTTCTGGTACCCCTCTTACAACTGTGTGCTTCAAGAAAAAAATGAAAGTTAAGAGAAACCCTGTTTCACCTGGGTACAAAACACAAATGTTGTCATTCTTTTCAATGGCTAAAGTAACTTTTTCTTCTATCCCTTGAGCTGTGTCCCTCATAGTGGGCCAGCCTGAAGGTCTGATATGAAATTATTTCAATGCCTGGGGCTCAGTCACAGAGGCACTCTCAGCATGCTGCCATGCTTCCACTCTCTGAAGAGCCAGGCCTGCTCCTGAGCTGTGCACCATATAGAATGTACAGGCAACTGACCAAGTCTTAGCTTTGGGTCTGCATTTCTTGATGATACTGGTCTAATGTTTTGGGGAGTTATCCTTAGAAAAGCTGTCATAGAAAAATCAACTGTTACTGAAAACAGTGAGTATTAGCTAACATACTGCTAGAAGAACTTCCGCCATGCTCCTACTCCTCAGCCTTTAAGTCTGCTGCTCGTGGCCTAGAATATCCGGTATTTGTGCTGCCTTTCCCTTTGCCTGGCACTTTGTGTGCTGTAGAGCAGCAGTACAGCCCTCCTCCTTTTTATCCCACTGGTATTTCAGAGCAGTTGGACTGCCAGAACTGTTGCTGAGGGGGTCCCAGCATAGATGTGCTGTGGGTAAGGAGTGTATGTAGTGACCTCTGCTGCAGCGTAGGGTCCCCTGAGAAAGCAACAGTATCTCTACTTGCAGCCCACTGTGATGACCACTGGCCTCAGCACAACAGCACAATCGTCCCACCATCCTGCAAGATGGCATGTATAACCTGCTTGTATAACCCGGTGTTTAAGATCTCAAACTGCAAAAAGCCTGAAGTACTTCAAAGAAAACATTTTCTTTGGTGTAGAACAGCAAGAGTGTACATTACTGCCACAGTTTGCCTTGGTGTTACTCTATGATAGTTAGAGGGAAGAAAGTCGCTTCTATGCAAGGAATTTTCATTCTGTTTATGATAGCTACCACTCTATATTAACTGTGTACTTGCCAGAGCCTTATTCTTCAATGCCAGATAAAATTTATTAAGCTAAGGGGAAATACTTAAAATCTTACAAAGCCTTTCAAAGCCTTGAACCTTCTGAGACCTGTCTCTTTTCACAGAGTGGATCTTAACCCTAGGAGCATAAAGCAGCATACCAGCACCTCATGCTCATGTTATTCAGTGAGTCTGCTCACAAGAGTGAAGGTGTTTACTGAGACCTTTGTAGGATCAAGCCAAATACACCTTAACTGCAACACACTCTTCTATACCAGGGACAGTGAGAGTAGAAGTCTTTTTGAAATGAAACTCCAAAATGAATCCCAAACTGCATAGTCTTCTATTGCTCATAAACTGGATTTATACTCTCTATCAATTCTAAAAGCATTTCCCATTGCCAGGGATTTTTTGGTTTAAAGTGTAGGAATGTGTCACTACCCTCCGTTAGTTTGGATAACCCTGCTTGTGGTCAGGATTTAGAAGATGCTGTTGTACAAAATGTACCTCCTGTGCTTCTCTGCAGATAGCTTGTAGGCTGCTGGAACCATGCAGAAGGGACTGGCATTTGCACCCTGACTGGTGCTATCCAAAAGCCCGATGTGGTGTTAGAACATGTTTCAGCAGTGAATCAAGAGAGGAGAAAGATTTTCATCTATAAGACCAAAGAGAAAGATATTGTGTCTATAAGTCTAAGTAAGCCTGTGGGTGTGTATTAAGGACTTAATTCAATTTGAAAAATGCTGCCCAAATTTGTTTCTCATGTGAGTAAAGTGTTTGTAAGCCTCAGATGAGTCATTATATTTATCTAGCATGACATCTGTTAAAATATTTTTGAATGGAGAGCCTGTATGGGGCATAGATAATGAGACAGCATTTTTGGAGCATGCTGGTATTCCTGATAGATGAGAATGGCTCATTTGGAGCCTTCCCAATTTTATGCTGTTGAGAAGAGGTGTGCTAGATCCCAGATGAAAACCCACAGAAAATGTAATTAGTGGAACAATATTTAGTGCCTATGCCCTATGGCTAGTTTTTACATTGCAGCAGCCTTGCTGTTAATTTTTCTTCTTCAAAGTACTGAAAGAATATCAAGTTAGGGACCTAATTGCATTACAAAAGCAAGACTTATTTTCCAGTGATTCCAAATTGGTTGGTTGTCTTTTTTTTTCCCCCCTTTCCTTAAAGAACGTTTCTGAAAGCACCCAATCTTCTTGTCATTAAGAAAATAAAACAAGGCTCATAAACTGATTCTAACAGAACCCATCTTAAGGGAAATACCTCCATCAAAATTAAATGGTTGACTTTCTTGAGTAAAGATTTGTAGACTTCAGCTTCTGGTTCACCAAGTTTTAGGCCAAAGCAAATTTTCCAGGCAAGTTATAAATATTTGACAAATGAGGAGCATAATGGAAATGCTGACACAACCTTAACCATAGAGGCATCAGCAGCAGAGTGTACTAATCTGGCAGCGCTATTTTGACAGTGGTTGTATGATAATGCACTCCTGGCCTGGAGCACTTTTAGCTAAATGTATCAATATGAACCTAATTTACTTAGACCTTGATATAGTCATTCCCATTAAAAATCTCTAGCACTCTGACGTATATAGATCAAGACAGTTCCTTTCTCCATGATTTATGCCAAACAGGTATATGTTAAAGTACACAATAAACAGGCAGAGTATTAAGTTGCCAAGGTGGTGTTTCTTCTGCCTTTTCTTCGGACCACCATTTTGCTAAAGAATATCTTAAGAGTTATATATCCCTTGGAGTGTTAAAATGTAACCAGAACAAACAGAGGACATAGGAAAGGTGGAGAAAAGTTAGATATATAAGCACGAAAAAGTGAGTTATTGATTGTATTGACTGGTCTGTTAACTTCTGACATTGCAATAAAGCCTTATTTATTTGTATACAGAAGACTCAATTACATAGATACATATCATTTTAACAACTGGGTTATTTACAGGAGAATTGCAGCTTCATAAATAATATAGACCTGCATTTTTCAAGCTCATGTTTATCTATTGTTACCATTCAGGGAGTTGTGGTGTCCACAAATACTCTTTGGAGGAAAGTCATTAGAATAACATTAAGTAAACCCAATGCTATTATAACAGAACATGTGCCAAGTGCACTAACACATGCAAGTGGTGAGCTTCACAAGGACTGAAATAAAACCTATTGCGTTCTGCTTTCTGTACACAGATGTCTTATGAATATCAAATGTACCTGTTATGGTAAAGGGCTGGATCTTCCCTGAAAGCTTTTTAAATATCATTTTAATTGAGGAGATAGTAAGTAAGGACATAAGTACCTGGGAGGGATTTTTAATACATTTTCCATCTAGATTGAGTTTTAATACTAGACATCCTTGTCGACTGAAATCTACTTACTCTGTGATCTGTATCAATAACAGACCCTACAGAATAACAAGGGGAGCAGTCTGAGTGGTGATAGTCAATGGAATGACTGGTTGTGACCAGAACCTCACTTGGGACTGTATAGTTGGTAGTCAACAAATATTATTCTTGTCAGCAGTCTTTCAGTATCCAGCATGTGGACAGGCAAAGTACTGAGAGCAGGAGCTTCTTGTGGTGATGTGAGGATGCAAGGAAGACATGCAGTGAATTTGTCCCAAAGACAACAAGAAGTTATCCCGGAGATACAAGTTCAGATTCTTTCAGTGTGGAGGAAAGTTCACTCTAGAGCCCAATCATGCAGATGTTGCACCACATCCAACATATGTGTTTGTCCCAAAGATAGAAGAGAAGTCTGTGACTGGAAGAAGCAGCATTCTGGCCACACATGCTGATGCAGTCACTCTGATGGGCTTCTATGGTCCAGGGCCAGTATTTACAGAGGATCCAGCATTGCTCTCTAGTATGACAGAAAATGAGCTGCTGAAGGTCTCGCAGGAATTTTGTGATGGTTTGGCCCTGAGCCTAAATCTTGCCTTTAGTAGATTAGCACCTTGTCTTTCTCTCTTTTATGACAGCCACAAACAACAAATGATGGAGGTATTGGCTATTTTAAACCAACTCTCTCTGTCTGTTGCATATCTTCAAAGCTACAAACACTAAAAGAAGATAGTAAGAAGGTGATGGCATTCCACTCCCATAAAGAGCATCTGGTGTGCTGAACCATTTGTTGATTTCTGAAGGATGTAATTTGTAGGAAAGGTGGGCCTAGGGTTTTCTTTGCTCTGGGTCCTCTGTGCTCCACTGTGGCAAGACACAAGATAGTTTCCACCTAGCAGCAGCACAGCTGTGAGAGCAGCACACAGTGTGTGTGTATAGGGCACCACATGAGCACAGGGTGTGGCTTTCACACCAAAGAAATACCAATCCATTTGTCTATATGTACCTCTAGACACTGTCTTATCTTTTGTAAATGTAGATAGATTCTTCTAAGAGGTTGCATGGGTTAAAATTAGATGTCAGAGCTTTCCAGAAATACAAAATGGTTAAAAGAGGTTTCCTTTAAAAGAATTTTTAGAATAAATCAATGATTACTTTTTGCTCAACTCCAAATTATGTTTAGTAGGCACGTACACATAGTCTGAGATCTGGCATAATCCTCAAAATAAATAGTATGACAGAGGGAAGCTGATGCTGGTTTTGTGTTGTTGTGTAATGGAGTTAGAATAATGACAGGACAATAATATAATAGAATTTGCAAAGCCCTCGCTCTACTTGACTTTAAGTGGAAGTAAAATCTTAGAAATGAGAGGACAATAAAATAATGCTTTGTAAAAAGGATAAAAGAATAATGTTACCTAAGTCTATTAGTGACATAACACACTATGAATGCACTTATATTAATAGCATCTTTTACCAGTAGATATTTTTCAATTACTGTAATGCTGAAAAAATAAACAGAACAATAATATAAAAATGAAAGGGATGTAGGGAACTAATTTGTTTTAAAATATGTGTCTATCTATAGAACAGCATACATATATATGAACACAAGCATTCTCCTGCATTAGAAACTGTTTCTGTGCTCCCTATAATTTAATCCTGTTAGGATGCATCACACTGCCCTCTCACTCTTCCAGGCAAGTTGCTGCCACTTGGTGTTTTGGCAAAGCTAAGGCATGTGGCTTCGTTTTGCTTCTTTTTCTCCCTTCACAGCATGTTGTTACAAAGAGGTCTTGCTTTGACAAGGCCTTACTAACCAGGAGATCTTTTATGCAGTATGTCTGTCGTGGGAGGCTTTTTCAACCTGTGCTGTATTCTCAAACCTTTCCTGGAGAACTAATCCAACATATGTTGGATTGCACACTGCAGGAACACTATCCAAATGTTTGTAAACCACTTGATTATTTCCCTGCAGATCTGTTTTAGGGTACTTCTGGTGTGTGAAAGACTGTGTGAGTGGATTGCTGCAGAGTGGTTTCATGTCATTGTCTGGTAAATAGCTGCTCAAATTCCGGAGGCAGACAGGATGATAATGCTGAGTACTTCTTTAAGTCCTTTTTATATTTTTAGCTTTTAGGCTACAGAGGAGGGAGGGAATGGAAGTGTGTTGGGGGAGGCAGGGCTGTGTGTTTTACACTTGGTTTAGTGATGTTCAGGCTTGACATAAGTTTCAAGACCAGACCAACGGGCTGACTGCTCTTTGAAAACAAAGTGTTTGGAAACTTGTAGCAAAAGCTTCTTGTAAATAGTCACTACAAATGATTTCAGACAATAATAAAGAGATGGAAGTTAATTCAGCTGAGGATTTACAAGATTTGAAGGCATGCATACCATGAGTTTCTGCAGCTCCCAGCCAACACTTTCATTTGAAATAATGGCTCACCCTGCTGAGCCACATCATGAGAACTTGCTGCAGATATCAAATAGCACAGAGGCCTTTGGAAGAGGGAGGGCTGTTGAATTTTTGTAGCTAGGAATTTCTGAAGATACATGTGCAGCTAAATAGGTTTATAATGTAGACTTACTGGTTTTGTGATTTAGTCTGATCTGGGAGTGTGCTCCCCTGCCTACAGAGTTGCCGCCACAGTTAGAGTTTCGTCCTGGATCTCGACTGGACTCCTATAGTATGCTGCTCTGTGGGATGGCTCTTTCAAGAGTCTCAATAAAGTCTGAACAGCTGAACAACCTGTAATGAGACACTTGATGGAGCTGCCCCACAGGGGTGTGTAAAGACCACAGCAGAGAGTGTGAAATTGTTAAAGACACCACAGGGATGAAACCAGACAGTGAACTCAGTGGCAAGGGTGATAAACCACTGTTGCTTGACCATGCTTGCTGGTCAGGACACTCCACTAGGAGTTTCTGTCTATCCTGGGGTGCATTTTGCTGCATGCTGGCTTTGGCAAAGATCTAAGTGCAAGGTGCTTTTACTAGGTTTCATTGAGTGTTTTGGTTTTTTTTTTCTTTAAGTTGACTATTCCTCACTCACCAAAACAGTTGATCTGAATTTATAAACAGGCTCTCATAGGACTGGGGGGGACACTAGGTTCATCCCCTCCCCGCCATACAGCTTTCTCTTTCCAGTCCCTGCAAGGTGTCAAAGCTGTGGGTTAAATTTCTGTTGTCAGCCACCTACCTGTGACCTCTCCTTTAGGAATCAATCAATGTAACTTGTAAAACGCAAGAGATACAGACATGCTACCCTTTTCTTCAAGCCAGAAGTCTGAATTACTGTGCACCACAAGCCGTCTGTATATTGCCTGACTTTCAGTAGCCTCTAGTACCAGCAGCCAACCCCATAATATGTAAATTTTGCAAGGTTTTGCAGGCAAACAGCTATATATGTCCTTACAAGAAATAATTATAGCCTCCATTTTTGGGGGGAAGGGCAGAGAATTCAGATCAGGAGAGTCTGAGAAAGCTGGGCTTCTAGTGGAAAGCTTGCCCTCTGCCCTATTTGGAATTAAAAGGCATGCACAGATAAATGCCATCAAAATCATAAAGAAATCATAGTTACCTATTAAAGATGGCAAACTGTAGCAGTTGTTCCAAAATAGATGTCCTTTAACATGCTCACTTTTTGGCATTTAGTAAGGTTCCAGGCATGGAAAGAAAGCAAAGTTTAATTTAGAGAAGCCTCCTGCCCTTCTTAGCTAGGGATCAGCTGCCCAACATGAAATAATAATGCATTCACCTGCCCATCTTCTGGTAAGTAACCTTTAGCATCGTTGCATTCACCAGCACTAACGGCAAACAATGAGTATGAAATGTTGTATAAATTCAGGGAAAACTGATATGGTCTTTGTGACCTTAATGTGATTATATTTGTACTAATGCATACAATATAAAAGAAGCTGGAACTCTCAATATGAAGGGTCCAATTCATAAAAAATGTATGTAACATTAACAAGGGATTTTTATGCACTCTACTTAGGGGATGAAGAAAAGTAGAATGAGTCTATTTCGAATAAAGAACATAGTTTTGCAATTATTTCCCTTCACCTTTTCTGTGGTAGCAGTGCTTCTTTCTCCCATGAAGCACCTGAAGTGGAAGAATAGTCATAGAGGTGCCAACAGGAAAATACAATTTCACTTGGGAAAAACAGAAAGAGCAGGTAAGACAATGATAGAGGAAGGGAATAAAGATGGGAAAGAAGAAAATGTAAGGCAGTTGGGAGAGCTGGGGTTTTGTATTACCTGGGATTTTTGTGCCTTGGAATGGTATTTGTTTTGTTCGGTGGTAAATATAACTGGTGGCTGCCCAGGAGAAGTTCTCTGTGACATGAGTCACTTTAATAGCCTAATTTTCATTATAAACACTTGTGAAATTTTAAGGTTATCAGTCTTGATCAGAAAGGTGTAGGTGTAGAAATACAAAGCAAGCTGTGTGCATGTGGGGAACAAGTTTTGGCTACCTTATGTGTTTTAAGGGAGAAGATCCCTTAGGAGAAAATATCCTCAGGGACCAGGCAAAGGTGAGATTTTGTGCTCTGCTGGCAGAACGATTTTGAGCTGTGCAGTGACTCTTGTAGCTTTGCACTAGCAACTGCGTGGCAGTTTCAGATAAGTATAAAACTGTGGGACTTTACTTAAGTACTGAATGATACAGTCAGTAAAGCAGGTCTGCTCTATTCATTCTGCTGTCTAATTCAATCCATTTTATATGTGGGATTTTTAGCTTTTCTGTATAGGATATTACTTTGACATATATGTCAATATGGTAGATCAATATGGCATTTCCTTATCACACCACAGTCATTTTCAAAGGTAAACCAGAAGAGTTTTGTACATCAGTAGGGAAAAATTAAGAGTGAGAATTATGCAACTTGGGAGAGTCTGGTGTTGTGGAAGATAAGCACAGCACTTGTGTGTTGTATGAACAGCAAAATAACAGTATCAGCATTGCAGCATTGTTAGGTTTCAGAGGTAACAGGTGCTGGTGGTAATTCTGCACACAGCCAGACCTCTACTTGGTTTTCTCTGTGAGGCTGAAATTGCTGCCTAAAAATAAAAGCTTAGAAACTGAAGTAGAGGTCAGTAGGAAATGATGAATTGTTTAACGATCTGTGGGTTAACCAGATACTTTGAGAAGTTGTATCCAGTCCAGATGAGTGAATTGTAGGCCACACCTTGGTCATGGGCTGGAAGAGGACAGCTAACTACTTAAATGAGAAGCTCAAGATTAAAATCATCCCTTTCAATGGGTTATTCATGATTCTGTTTTAATTTCTGACCATAATTTTCTTTGCTGAGCTAACAGGAATATCTCCTCTGATAACTTTGGAGTAATACTGATGTAAAATAGAATAGAATCTTATTTTTCAGAATAGAATCTTCTTTTTTTTTTCTTTCTCCTGCAAGTATTGTAAGACTTTGTGTTGGGGAAACTCTGTGTAGCAGTCTGATTGCTAAGGGTTTATGGTGAGGTGATTTGGAAAGTCTTCCTACCTAAGTGTCCAACCTCTGAGACAGCAGGAAAATTAAAGTAGTGAAATTAAGAGCAACAATATGGTGATTTGTGGTTGAATGAGAGTTGCTTGAAGGCAATGCTGTGCCTTTTTTTTTTTTTTTTTCATTATCAGCTGCATCTTTTACTTTCAGCTATTAAATTTTGTTCAGCAAGATTGAAGATTGCTCCTGGTATAATTGCTGACAATTAGGAGTTGATTTAATGAAGAGCTGAGCTTCTTTAATCAGAGATGATGGACTTTCACATGCCATACCTGATAATTTGAATATTATCAGTTAGTCTGTTTATTTTCTTTCCAGAATTCTCGTCTTTTTTTCCTCCTGATAATATGGCTTATGATCTAAATGCAGCTCTATTTTAAATAATATTTTATTTTAAGAGGATTATTTTACAATGTTTACAGTGCACTTCAATTTTTTATGGTGTCATGCCCTCTAGCCCCATGGTAGGATGAGAGGTGAGTGTGTGTATTATATAATTTATAATTAATTTATGATGAATCACATATGATGAATACTGCTTATGAAATATTAAAGCCTTTTCTACAGGCATGGCTTTACCCTGGCAGTAGCACTTCTGGCTGTTCATATGGTATTACTAAGCAAACTCTTTGACTTATGCTGTGATGGAAGCACTCAGTTGTAGAAGTCTTCACTCCCTGCCTAGGCAAACGGTGTCCAGGAGATATATTTCTCTTTCCAGAGTAGGTGCCTTGCCCCCTGTGCCTTAGCAAACAAAGATGGAATGAGAGTACAGTCTGCTTGAGTCAAAGTGTAGTTAAGAACAGCTGCTAGTAGCTTCCCAAGCTTCATAGGGCCTACAGTGAGTCCTGGTTCCTTGCCATCATAGCCCTCGCTGATAGAAAGCTGAGCAGTGTCGGAGGACAGCCTAACAGGAGGTAACAGCCTGGATCTGGACAAGTGGAAAATCTAGGCTGAATTTTGACAGCCCATTTTAGTTAGTGAGGACTGGAATTTGGACAGGGATATAATTTACCTGCAAAGGTCATTCCAGCATCTGGAACTAATAAATTCACAAATAAAGGCAGCTAGACGGTGTGTGTGTGTGTGTGTGGAACAGTAACAGGGGATTATGTGCTGCCAGATTAGGGCAATGGGCTTAAGGAAAGTATTTTTTCCAAATTAGCAGCAATGAGTCTGTGAATCAGAAATAGCTGTGACACAGAGCTCTCCTGACTCCTTAGATCCTCTGAAATGAGGATGAGATGTAACAAGGCCAAGTACAGGGTTCTACACTTCAACCACAACAACCCCAAGCAGTGCTACAGGCTGGGGACAGAGTGGCTGGAGAGCAGCCAGGCAGAAAGAGACCTGCGGGTGCTGGTAGATAGTAGCTGAACATGAGCCAGCAGTGTGCCCAGGTGGCCAGGAGAGCCAATGGCATTCCGGCCTGCATCAGGAACAGTGTGGCCAGCAGGACAAGGGAAGTTATTCTTCCCCTGTACTCAGCACTGGTCAGGCCACACCTTGAGTGCTGCGTCCAATTCTGGGTCCCTCAATTCAAGAGAGATGTTGAGATACTGGAACGTATCCAGAGAAGGGCAACGAAGCCCTGTGAGGAGAGGCTGAGGGAGCTGGGATTGTTTAGGCTGGGGAAGAGGAGGCTCACCTTAAACCATATTCCTAAGCACCACATCCAAACATCTCCTTAAACACACCCAAGATGGATGACTCGACCACCTTCCTGGGCAGCTCATTCCAGTGACTGACCACTCTCTGAGAAAAACTATTTCCTGATGTTCAGTCTAAACCTACCCAGCCTCAGCTTGAGGCCATTCTCCCTTGTTCTGTCTCCAATTACCTGTGAGAAGAGACCAGCAGCCGCCCCTCCACAAGGTCCTTTCAGGTAGCTGTAGACAGCAATGAGGTCTCCCCTCAGCCTCCTCTGTTTCACACTAACCAGCCCCAGCTCTGGCAGTCTCTCCTCATAAGATTTATTCTCCAGGCCCTTCCCCAGCTTCGTTGCCCTCCTCTGGACCAGGTCCAGCGCTCTCTTGTGTTGCGGTGCCCAAAACTGAACACAACACTCGAGGTGTGGCCTCACCAAAGCCGAGTCCAAGGGGACAGTCACCTCTCTGCTCCTGCCGCCCACAGCTGGCTGAGAAGATTGAGTGCAGGTTCAGGAAGTTTGCAGATGACACTAAACTAGGTGGGACTGTTGATCTTCTTGAGGGTAGCAAGGCTCAGCAGAGGGATCCGGACAGGCCAGATCAACAGGCCAAGACCTAATGTATGAGTTCCAATAATGCCAAATGCTGCGTTCTGCACTCTGGCCACAACGTCCCCTGGCAGGCCCCTACAGGCCTGAGGAGGACTGGCTGGAAAGCTGCTCCACAGAGAGGGACTTGGGACTTGAGCCAGAAGAATGCCTGGGTGACAAAGAAGGCCAAGGGCAGCCAGGCCTGTGTCAGTGAGGGTGGCCAGCAGGAGCAGGGAAGTGAGCGTGCTCCTGTACTCGGCACTGCTGAAGGTGTACCTCAAATACTGGATTCAGTTTTGGCGCCCTCACTGCAAGAAGGACGTTGAGGTACTAGAGCATGTCCAGAGAAGGGAAATGAAGCTAATGGAGGGCTTAGAACACATCTTATGAGGAGCAGCTGAGAGAACTGGGATTGTTTATCCTAGAGAGAAGATGGATGAAGAGAGTCCTCCTTGCCCTCTACAACTACCCGAAAGGAGGTTCAGCACAAGCAGCCAGTGATGGGACAAGAGGTAATGGTGTCAAGTTGCACCAAGAGAGGTTTAGGATGGATATTAGGAAGAATTTCTTCACAGGAAGGGTTCATAGACCTTAGAACAGCTTGTCCAGGGCAAGTGGAATCCCCATCCTTTGAGGTGTTTAAGAGTTTTGTAGATGTGACGCTTAGTGATATGGTTTAGTCAAGGACTTGCCAGGGTTAGGCTAATGATTGGATTCCATGATCTTAAAGATCTTTTCCAATCTAGGGAATTCTGAGGTTCTGTAATTTCAGTCTGAGAATCTAAGGTGCCTAATTTCCGATCTGGTGCCACAGAAGACCACGTTCAGGTGCTGTTTTGCTGAGGTGCCTGCATCACATGGCAAACAATCTACAAGCAGCAGGCAAAGCATTCCAGCACTGAAATAAAATCATACATCATCTTCAACGACTGACTGTGTAAACCTGAGTGATTCCAATTAGTGCAATGTAAAAAGAGAGTAATTAATTTTGGCTTTACAGTCCTGTATAACCCACTTGTACTACATAGAGGTGGTGAGATGAAATATTGCAAAATCTTAGGATAGCTGCACCATGGAAAAAAAAAAACAAACCTGTTAAAACACAGGTGGATCTTTCCAGAACTTCTTATTTATTATCTGAGAGCTCAGGCTGTGGTAACTGCAACAAAATTTAATTCCAGAGAATATTTTAATTCGGTTTTGTTTTTCTCCCAAAGCTTTCACAGGACAATTTAATGATGTGGCAGGTTATAAGGAGCTTGTTTTAATATTAATTAAATCTCAAACAAAGACAAAATTCTTAGCCCTTAAAATTACATAAACAAAATTGATTTATAAGATTTGATCTTAACGGGGAGTGATATATTCATTGGTATTGAGCCTTTGATCTAATATTACTTGTGATGAGAAGATTAAAAAAACCCAGTAACAATACGTGGAAATTACCAAAGGTAAAATTCTTTGGTCTGAGGCATGTCAGCAGCACTAGGATTGCAGTGCATTTAAAAAGCAGAACCAGAAACAATTTTCACTGAAGCTCAGGTATCTAGTTACATTTCTTTCCTTTCAAGTAACTCGGATGAGTAAATTGCACATAAAAAATTTAGTGGCTGGGTCACTGTTTGCATGTTATTAGGCAATTGTTGGAGTCCTCGCTGATTACAGAAGGTCAGCTTAGTCTCATTATTAAATGACAGTGGTCATTAAAATGCCAAACGTATTCTTACAGAACTGCCTTTACAAAATGTCAGCAAGCCTGTGTGTTTTTATTAGTTCCAAATCAAATATTGCAAGACACAATTTGTAAGTATTCCCAAAGCAGTGTCCATTTCTGCCTTTCTGAGGCCATATGAAAATACTACAAATTAATCATATTTTCAAATTTCTGCATAACTCTGCACATTTATTGTTTAATCCTATTCTAAAATGCTATTATGATTGACACCTCGCTGTAGAGATAGATGTCAATTGAATAATATGTAGCAGTCAATTTTATTTGTACCTTAATGCGCAGAAGGTTCTTGTTGGGTTTGTTGTTTTTTTCCCCCCCCCCCACATTTCCATTATTTATAAGTCTGTCCCCTTGGAGAATATATAGAAGAATTTGTTTTAAATGAGCTGATAATACCCTCTTTAAAATTTATAAGCATAACAGAATCGTATCCTTTTTCCTTACGGTGCCAGAGTGTGCCAATAAACTGGTTCTGAATTATCTTGCACTTGTTATTCATAGGGCAAACACAGAAAAAGAGCATCTCGTTAAGGTTACTTAGAACAAAATTTCAACCACTCATCAGCAACAGCTAACAGAGCAGGAGCTATCATAGCAGCTGGGAAACCTGACACCAGTGCCAGAGTTTTCTTTCTCAGAGAGTACAGGACTCTTGCAACTACTTTTGGTACTTTCTGTCATTCTTTTGACTTCAAAGATAAATGTGGGTCTGATCATGCTATCAGCACTGAGAAACTTTGTGGATCAATACAAGTCCTTCACCCAGAGGAAATGGAGGATTGGACGTAATTTTCAAAACATCTCGGTACTTTCTTAGGATTCACAGGACAATTTTCCTTCTCTTTTGCCTTTTCAAATCTGTATTGCAGACTTCAGCAAAATTCAGCAGGGCTGGACTGTGTTCTATGCTTAGCAAGTCATTAGTGCCCAGCATATAGTTCGATTGTTGGCTATTGATCAGCTCAGTAAATGCTGGAAATCCTTAGTTTCACAGAATTTTGCTTGCCCCCCACATGCAATTTAGAAAACAAGCTGTCATTTGGAAGCCTGCTTCCCAATTTTCATAGTGCCTTTTTATTGCACTCAGCACAGCCTTCACTGCCTCAGTAACCAACAAAAGAAAATACTTTATTAAGATACACAGGAGATGTGACTTGATTGTTTTTCAGATAATTTTTGCTTTCAGAAATTAGAATGGCTGATGCTCACCTAAGCGTAAAAAATGCAGTTCCCACACACTCGGAGTGTTCATGTACTGTATGTAAATTGATGTATAATGCAACCCACATTAGCTGGGTTGATGATAGCTTCAGTTTCACTGCTGTCAGATTTTTGTAGCTCCTTGAATGAGTTGGCTGGTCTGAATGAATGTAAGCATAATTTATGCAGCTAATGAGTGATTTGAGTGCTTGAGTTATTGATAAAGCACTTTAACATATCATTTTCAGCTTGATGTTATGTGACATCAGAGTAGAAGGTAATGTGGCAGTCCCCAGGCTTGAGATTAAAATCAGTCTGCTCTTTGGATTTCAGAGGCCAGAGGAAACACGGGGCTGCCTGACACGAGCCCAGCAGACCAGCACCAACCCAGTCAGTCCCATCCTGCATTCCCTGTTGGGCCTCAGGTCGGTATTTTTTCCTTCTGACTAATTAAGACATGCAGTCTGAAAAGTAAATAACTGCAATTGATCATCTTTGATCTTTGTAATGTAGGAAATGTGACTCTTTTGGGCTGCATTTAGTATTACAAAAAGGGAGCATGTATGTATCACATGTATGTTTTAAAAGCTGTTTGTTTGGACAGGTTAGCTTTTTGTGTGCTTTTCTAAAATAAAACCACAGCAGTTTTGTTGCATATTTAGGAGGTTAAATTATTTGAATGCCTTATAGGAGTTTGTTTTTTTTTTTTAATATATGCCATAATTTAATATTAAAAAGCTTGTGCAATTTTAATACAACTTTGTTGGCTCTGACAGCTGTGCCTGGCACACACAGCTCCTGCATTAGTAAAGGCCTTTCATTATCTTTTGTGCCAGGTATTTATTTTCTTTAGAACAAAATGTAAGCATAATAGTATGGCATTATATAACATTTAAAACCATTCTTGTATCACTTCACAATATTATCCAAGTCAGCCATACTCTAAGATACTCAATGTTCTTCCACTTTCCAGGGCAGTCTTGGTCCACATAGCTTCTGGTAATAGTTCCTATAGTGTTTTCTGCTCTCATCAATCATTGTACAACTGGGAAAATGTGGGATATGTTGGCATTTAGGCACTCAGAAGCTGACCTGAGTTAGGCCTTCTCATGTTCATAAATTATCTGCAGTGCATGTGTAATGAGTTTTCTAGCCTTAACTCAGCTGGGATTGCTACCACGCTACACGACTGTCAGGCTTACAGCTGCAGCCTGTCAGGTTTGTCAGAATTGTCTGTGTGGGTGAGAAAGGATGCTTTAAGATATTGGAAGCAGTGCATGTCCATAATGGAACACAAAGGATCCTAAGTCAGCAGAGTTGTGAGTGCCTAACACTGAGCTCCGCACAGCAAAATGGACCTGCTGCCTGTGTTTTGTTACAGCCATTACTGACAGCCCAACAGTTAGCCTCAGCAGTAGCAGGGGTGATGCCAGGAGGCACTCCAGCCCTGAATCAGCCGATCCTTATTCCGTTCAACATGGCTGGGCAGCTGGGAGGCCAACAAGGACTCGTCCTAACTCTACCTACAGCAAATCTCACCAACATCCAAGGGCTGGTTGCAGCAGCTGCAGCAGGAGGCATCATGACTTTGCCATTGCAAAATCTACAAGGTAAGCCATGGTTATCATTTTTCTAATAGGTTCTTTTGCCTGTTTGGTTCACTCTTTCTTTAAGTGGATTGATCTCTTCTCCAGTGAAGTGTTGCTCTTGATGTGTATTGAAAAATTAATACCTGGATTGTTTTTGAATACTTGAGAGATACTTAAGGGATATTTGCATTTTTTATGAAAACAGATTGGAGATTGAATCTTAGATTCTATGGATCAGTAACATAAAGTATTTATATGACTCATTAGGCTTTTCTGTCATCAGGGATCAATCTTCCCTACTCACATGTGACTTCAGCATGAAGACAAGTATCTGTTTTATCACCACTGATTAAGGTAGCCAAATTAATAAGTACAGAAAACCACAGTATTGCTTGAAAATCACTTTAAAAAGGCAACTGAAGCAAACAAACAAAAACCCAACATACTTGTTATAAAATCAAAGTTTTTTCAGCTGCCATCAGTGTCCCAGATATGCAGTCTTGTGGGAGGTCTGCCTTATCAATAAGGTCTGCTGTCCTCATCCAATCTTTAAGGGAGTTGCATCACTCCAAAGCCATTACCAGAAAGTCCATTTCTGTATGTGTCCTCCCCATCATCTGAGCTGCACCTTATTTGCAATAATTCTGCCTTAGAATACCTGCTGTGTTCTCCCTATGGTTTAAAATCAGACTGAAATGCAATTCTCTAAGCTCTCTGTTCTTCCTTAGCATCGTCTGCTGTTCAATCAACACGTATGATACTAGAGACAGATGTATTTATTTACTACTCCTAATTATGTTGATTACTTGTCAGAAAGCAGTTGCTGTTGAATGGAATGGAACCATGTATAGCAAAATAAATATCAGCCAAGACCTTATGATAGAATAGTACATCTTTAATGCAAGAAGATGGTAAGAAAGTGAATGTCCATTGTGTAAGTGGTAAAGGTATGAGCAGGAAGTATCCAAGTAAAGCTTTAGTTCTTTCAATTTAATTGATTTTATTTCTTGATGATGTAAATGGTAGGGAAATTTATCCTTGAAGAGATTGGTGTTTTTTTTTTTTTAATTGAATGCTCTACATTGCACCTTAACTACTTCTAAGTTAATAAATTCTGCTGGCTGCTGATTACCAGATGCCATGCTTGAAGCACCATGTCCTACAGGTTGTGAAACAGAGAAAAGGAAGAGACAGCTCATGTGTTGAACAAACTCCCTTACAAACCACATGCATAGTACTCTCACCTGTTGGAGCAGCTACTTGCCTTTACCTTGTGCATGTTTTAAAGTTTAATATCAACAGACCTCTCTTATCATAGTTGTAAATGGTTTTCACTTTAATGTTTAAAATAATGTCTCTCTCATACCATTAAGCTGTGCTGAAGAACCTGTCATTCATAAATCATAGATGAAAAGGACACACTAATGCACAAATTTTGCTTGTTTAAAATTTGAGAGTGCATGTAAAGTAGGGAACTGGAGATGAAAAAAATAATGTGGGAACAGGAGCGGGTAAAAGCAGATATAACAAAGTGAAGGGGAAGTGGCTTTTTAGCGTAGGTGGATGATGAAATCTTAATGAAGAAACAGGCATTATAAAAATGTATCCTTCTACTCTGGAGTGCTCCAGGTTGTAGTTGCTGGCTATGTAGTATTATAAATAAACATAAGCCTATGCAGTTCTTGCGTCATTTATTCACCCCATGTGGCAAAGCTTGAGGGTAAGGATTAAGCCAAGCAACCTTCGCTCTTCAGTTTAGCCATGGGTGTCTAATTGCTAGCTAAAAAGTGTAACTGCTGCCAAATAAATTTTGCAAGCAGTGACCTTACCAGATGAAAAGATTTCCTCTGTAATCTTTACTGGTAGATAGAAGCATGGAATCAAATAAGGACTCGCCAGAGCATCAAGTGTGGTTCCCTGTCTATGGATGCAATCATGCCTTCCATAAAACAGCTGACAGGAACAGAAACCACAAATTTGTTTAGTTATGCTTCTGTTTGTTGTATTTTCTACTCTTCCCACCTGAGCCTCTAAGCAAGTGTCGCCAACTTTATTATTTGGAAGTGAAATTGATATGCTAGGAAATGAAGCAACTTAGTCACAATAGCTCTTAAGAGCCCTGAATCCCAGTTGTAGCTTTCTCTTGCTTCCTGTGTGGCCCTCTACCCAATGTGTGTGGAAATGGAGGTGGGAGTCAGGTGAGAGTGTTGTGTCTCTAGAGGACGTAGTTAGCTGTGCTTAGCTGAAATATAATCATAGGATATGTGCTCTGTTTTGTTACCATCACTTTTGTAGGCATACTCCTAGAAGCCTGTGCTTCAATACAGTTTTAGTAATTCCTGCCGTTGGGGCAAAATCAGACTGTATTCATCAGTTTCCATCTCTCTTAAATCTCATTGTGGCATAATCAGCCTAGATGACTTGGAGGGGGACAACTTTTCACAAATATCCCAGGGTTTCCAGTGCAATCAGGCATAGATGTCCACAACTCCTGTGAGCTGACTCTCCTTGTGTTGTCTTTTTCTTCTCTGATCTGTAAACTTCTAAACCTCTTTATCAGAAGCTACACCAGCCAGGTAACTCAAAAAAAACCAACAACAAACAAAACCAACAAAAGAACCCACTACTCTGAAGAGTTTTTTTAATAATGTATGGATTCAGAAAAGTTCTGATCTAACAGTACTCAAATTCATACAGAAGTTGATCAATGTTTTGTATCATCCACATACACGTTTAACTGATTTTCTTATTGGGGATCTTCAGCTCTGGTTCAGGATAATATGTATGATGCCTCCAGGTGACTGGAAAAAACAAGGGAAAGCCTTGCTTGTGGAAAGCAAAAAGAGCATTCAGTAAGAGGAATTAGAAAGGACATATGTTAAGTATATAAAATAAGAAAACAAGAGTTTCTTTAGAAATTCAAGGCAGTGGTAAAAAGGAGTGATTAATTATATGGAAATTAGCCATGTGTTATAACTTATTCAGAGAAATTACCTGTTCTGCAGTTGTCAGTTATTTATAAGTTGTTTTTTTTTTTTCTTCCAAATCTATTTGTGTTAAATTTTTCAGTTGCTATACAGCCCTGATTGATTGGAAGGGACCTTAGTGGTTATCTAGTTCCACCCTGTCTGCCAAGGGACACCTATTAGATCACTTCTGACCTGGCTTTTAACACTTTCAGCTTTGGAGCCTCGACTTCTCTGGGCACCTGTTTCAGTCTCTCACTGCCCTCAGAGTGAAGAATTTCTTCGTTATGTGTCATCTTCCCACTGTCCTATGCCTTTGTAAAATGTCCATCTCCAGCTCACCTGTAGCCTCCTTCAAGTACTGTAAGGCTGATATAAAGTATCCCTGGAACCTTCTCCAGGCAGAATAACCCAAACTTTCTCAGGCTGTCAAAGGTATGCAAATGGAAGGAAGGTAAATGTGTAAATTCTTGTGTGAGACTTAAAATGTTTTCCTTGGCTTCTGTTAAGCAAATTTCATATGCACAAGGAATATGCAAAGAATACAATTAACTGGGATACGAGAGGGTTGGTGTCAGAGCAGAGCCATCTGCTTCAGACTGAAAAGAAATCCCTAAGCATAACTCAGATTCATCTGTGGAACTTTGGCTTTCCAACAACAGTTCTTTGAAGAAAGCAGTACAATCAACAACCATAACTTTTCACTGTAGTCCACTAAAACCACAGAAGATGAGGCTTTTAAAATCACCCAAGAAAGCTGTTGTCCCACCAAATTTACACTCCTCTTTTCCCCTCATGACGTCTTAGAATTAGAGCTGGAACAGTCATGCTTCCACAAGCAGCAAAAAAATGTAAAGGTGTTACAGCAGCAATGATGAGGTTGTGAGAAGAGAAGTGAGACAGGTGCCCTACAAGATAACATGTTGCTTGTCTGTTACTTATAGTCCATTGCTTCTTGGCCTGTCCCTATTGATTTAACACAGAACACTGTGACATCTTTCCTCTCATCATCCAAACTGATGCTTGTCAATATTCAGCTTTCTGTCTTTTGGAAAATTTCCTCAGTTTCTTCATTTACTTTGCTAAGTGCATTTCTCTAGGTTTTGGGGGGAGAGTGTTCTTCTAATTTCCGTTATCCTTCTCAAAAATCTCTCCTAGGGACTAGTAGTTACTTAATGTCAGAGTATTTAGTTGTGATGGCNGCAAAGGTGAAATCGGCCAAACCAAATGGAGAGTGAGGTTAGAAAGCAAGATGAAGTTCAGCCAGCAGCCACAAGCTAGCCAGCAGCCACAAGCTCGCCAGCAGCCACAAGCTCCCCAGCAGGCAAAAGCTCCCAGCGAAGAGAGGAAGCAAGTGACCTAATCTTTGTTTTTTTCTTTCCTTTGTATACATCTCAGCAAGACTGTGAGCGAAGTAGACCTCACCATTGTTTTCATTTCTCAGCCTATCATCTAGTTCTTCTCACCAAAACATTCTAGCTAGGCTCAAACTAGCACATCATTAATATCTGGGAACTGATATTCATGGACAGACGTTCCTTCCCATCTGATTTTTATGTCTTGGTGTCATATTTCTTTATATCTGAACAGTAAAATACCTTTTCTGGGGGCTCAGTTTGTTCTCTCTCTTGTTTTCTCAATAGAATTTTTTACCCCTATTGATTTTCTGTTGAAATTACTGAGAAACAGGAAGGTGTTCCACTACAGAGGAGTTACTTAAGGTTGTCCTTTCATATCATTCACTTTTCCATGACAGCCACAACAGCTTTAGCTAAAAATGTGATGTATTTGAGCTAACCTTTTAGTATAGTACGCATCTTAGAAATGAGGAAAAACTATTGGCTGGCTGCTGGCCGGCCACACATGTGCCATGGATAACAGTTTGGGAGTCACTCTACAAAAGGTTGGCCCAAATATATTAGATCACATAATAATGGCACGAGAGTGTTTTAGGTATCTCCACCTATACACAGCTTGAATGACACTTGAACCTTTGAAGAAATCAACAAGTTGGAGATTCTAGCCTCCTGACACTGAAACTTTGTGTATTTTATTTCCACTACACATTGTGCTGTTCCTAAAGTGGGTGTCAATAATTTATTACCAAGTCAGAGTTTCTCAGTCTTGAGTTCTAAAAGAAATGAGAACAAACTATCTCCCCAAATCATTAGTGAAAGGCTTCAGTGCTGAAAGGAAGCCTTGGATGGCTGAAAATGTGAAATCATTAAATTACATTATTTAAACCGCGGGAGGTCATATTTTACCTGCAATACAGTGGAAGGGGAAATGTATTAAGCATCTTGAGAGCCAGGAGACAGCCATTAAAATGCACTGATATGGGTAACAATAGACATAGATGGTGGGGAAAAAAAGAATTAATATGCTTTTTTTTTTGGTTAACTAAAGACAAAAACAGAAAGGGAAAAAATATTGTTTACATTTATTAGATCTTGTTTCATCCAAGCATAGATTTGTATCATTAATTGTGCAATAGATAAAATAAACACGCTCTGTCTCTATTCCTCCATGTATACACACCTTAAAAATCAGAAATCAGAGAGAGATGAAAAACAAAAAAGAGACAGAAAAGGAGTAAACCACAAACCTCAATTGCTTGCTGATCGAGAGTCCAAATTCCGGTTTCTTAGAACATTCTCCCCTTTTAACTAAAGTGACGCAGTCCCTATTCATTTGTATTCCCCTTCAAGTAACATGAAATAGCTTTCAGAGTCTACAGAAAGGCAGTGTTTCACTTATGTATTTTAATGAGCACCAATGTCAGTAATAATCAAAATGATGTTTCACTTAGAGGAATAGTTTATTCCCAGGTACTTCTGCAGTGTACTAACATAACCAGAACAAGAATGACAACAGCCAAGAAAAGGAGCTGCACTTGCTAGCAATTCCTGTGAAGCCCTCAAACCAAATATACCACTCTAAGTGCTGCACATAATGCAGTCACTATGAAGGACTCACTTACACAGAGAAGGGGTTAGCCACCCCCTAAGACTAACCTTCCTGCTTTAATAGATGGAAGGAAATAGGAGGAATTTGTGCATCCTCAAGCACACTGTGGCATTCACATAGCACTCGCACATTAGCAACTACTAGAGCAGGTTTCCTTGGGCTTACATCTGTATCCCATCCAACCCATGATGTAGGGGAGCAGAAGTAATAGGCAGAGGTCACTAAAGATGGGGTAGGTAGAAGCTTTTGTGTCTCCATCTGCTCTCCCAGCAAACATGCTGTTTGGGAGGCCTAATATTTGCTTTTGGGAGAAAGGGCAGAACCTGCTTTTCTGAGCAGGGGAAAAACCTTTCTGAACTAGGGTTCTGTTTGGTTTTTTTTCCCTACCACAGGAGGTTTCTTCTGTAGGAGTGCTGTGGCATTATTATGTTAATTGTTCATCTTGTTCAGCAGCAAATTGCTGACTTTACAGAAGGAATGTGAAAGGTTCAGGGCTTTATTAGTTACTAGTTGTTTATTGATCACTCCTATGTTAGCCATTTGTTGTTTGGATTTTCTACCCCATAACTTAAAACCCTGCTGTCAGAGGCATTAAAATACAGCAATCTTAATTCTTGTGTGCTCTGTTGTTGACTTCCACATAGAACAGACCTCAGACATGCCTATTTTTTTGCTACTGATAGTTATGGAACAACATCAGTGAGGAGTAATGATGTGATGTAGGTCAAATTAATTCCAAAATCAAAGTCCTCACACCTATTTAAGCTTTGTGGGATGAGATTTGTCAGTCTAAATTTCCAGGCTTGTATGCCAAGAAGCAGATGGGAAAGACAAGTGGTCTGTGCCTCTCCAAAATTTCCACCAAAAACCCATTGGTTAACCATCCTCTAGCACACATGGCCATGGGACTAGAAGTTGTGGCATGACTGGTACACAAGACCTGGGCATTTCTGTGTATGCACCCCTTCATTCAGCCCTGACTCAGACTGATAGTGCTTCTGGCAGGAATACTCTGCTTGCAGGATTATAAATGAAATTTCTATCAACCAGAGCATGGATGCATTTTAATGCTGCTTTTAAAATATATCTTTGCACCTGTTTCCAGGAGCCTTTAATCTTCTTCTTGAATTTAGACCGTGACAATTTAAATTAAGGTAGGGAAAACTCATTCCAATAATTTTAAGCACTTAACTTAGTGTAGTCTTACAAAAGCCAAGAAATTTCAAATACAAGTGAAAATTCTAACCAGTGTTTCTCACTCTTTTTCTCTCTTCCACATTGTAGTCCACATGCTACATGCACTGGTAGGTCACACTCAAAGAGGCAGGTACATCTAGATCATGTGTGTGTAGAGAGTTGCATCTGTATGGCATGTACACATATGACTTATATGCTGACCCAAGACCCTTTACTGAAATAGAGTGAGTTGTAGAAAGATTACCAAGATGGATTTGCAGCCTTCACTCTTAATTTCCTTGCCTTAGTGGATTTAAGTCAGACATTTATAGTCTTTGTGGTTTAATTTCCTTTGTTTTTCCATGGTGTTTGTATTAATAAAATCCCTGTGATTCATGTTTTAAAAACTCCCTGGACACAAACTCATATTCTTGATAGACCAGTGAGATTCTAATCAAGCACATATATATTTAGGGACTCACAAAAACAACAAAGTCTTTATTGACCAACTGGGTTTACAGGCATTTTTAATAGCATCAATTTTGAATGCATGGAACATACAAACTAATCGCCTGGGAACCCATTTTTTTAATGAAATTTCTTCAAAGTCTATGTAGTTCTGTACCACAGAACCAAACACCTTTTCTTTTTACAGAGACATCTTTTGATGTTTCCGTTTAATTGTCACGGAAAGTTCTGAAGATGTCTTACAACATTATTATTAAAGTCTTAGTCTGTGCATCTTGAAGCATTTTGCAGGGGTTTGTTGGGTTTTTTTGGTTGCTTGGTTAGTGTAGTTTGGGTTTTGTTTTGCTTGCTTGTTTGTTGGTTTTGGGTTTAGGGCCTTTTTCAAGGGGAGGGGAAAAAGAGCTTTATCTGCCACTAAGATTGCTCTAGAAATAGAAGCAGGACTTGTCTGGTGACATCAGAAATGATGAAAGTGAAACTTCATTCAGTTTCCTTGTCCCCAGAACTCTATGCAGTTTTATGTCCTTTGGGTAGAAATCTGTACTCATGAAGATCTTCAGGCCCCAGTCCCTTTTCCTGCAGATCCCTGAAGCTGCTTCCATTTCTTGGATGTTTTGTCTTTGCAAGCCTATTGCTCTGACACATGTAGCAGAGGACGCAGACATGAGACCTTTGTTCTGCTTTGTGCTCTACCCCAGAGGTCCCGTGTGATGGCCAACAATCCATGCATATTTTCCACAGCTCCCTACCCACCTGTAAATGACTCTGTGCGTAGTTAGCGCTTTGCTTTCCTACGCAGTGGCTTAAATCACTGCTGTTAGATGCTTTGATCTCCTTAGACACAGACTAGATCTTTGCTAAATGTCCTAAATTCTGAAGTCTTGCTCTGGTTCATAGACCTATATAAGAAGCTAGATATTTTTCAGTGCCTGAAATAATCAGGTGGCTTTTCCTTATTTGCTTTTGCAGCCAAAAGAAGGATTGGAAGTTTCCACTGGGGTTAAGAAGATCCAAAACACTATGGGGCTTTAGACTGTTGTCTGCTACAGTCATTTTTAACATGAGTATTGTTTTTAAATATAATCATCTGTAGACTTGACATATCTTACAGACTCTTCTTTCTCTTAGCTGTGTTTTGTTATGATAAATTATGTGATGTTAGAAATAAATCTCCATCATAAAGACAAGTTTCTCATCTCACTTCCATGATTAATTCTATTCAAGTCAATGCTGATGGTTTGGATTTACATAGTCTGATTCTTGCATATATTTCCCTTTCTGTTTCTCAGATTCTATTTCAGTCTCTTGTCCCTTTCCTCATCCAGCATTGTTTCAATCCATGCTTTATATTTCAATTCTAAAGTTATTCACGACCCCAAAATCCTGGATGTATTTTGTACTTTGCAGCTAATTTCCCAGTGTATCAGCAAGGTCTGGATAACCCAGCTGTCATTTTCCCAATCTTATATCTGGATTCTGTGTTTTAGAAGATGCAGCTGTAACAGGACATGAATCCTATCTAAGAAGCTAGGAAATTATAGCATGATGTTTTCAGGGAATTCACTTACTGGCAACCTGGAAGTTGCTTCTTTTATTTTGCTTATTTTTAAAAGGATAAAACCTTTCAAGAACAAATTTTGTACATGCTTTCTGAAAAGTGTAAGTCTAGCAATCTGAACAATCATTTTCAGATGCTCTTATCAAGATGTTATCTTTTTCTTTCTCAAATCAATGCCTGTGAACTGTAAAGAAAAACCATGCTCCCATCCTTGCACTGTAGCATCTTTAAGAATAGTCAGTCTCAGGTGGGGTTTTCCCCTCCCTCATTTATTTTACTGGTATCAAAATGAGCTCTTGAAGTCCCCTCCACCATACACACACTTTAGTTATGCTTTATATTAGATAATTGTAATTTCACAAGTACTTTGACCAGCTGCAACCAAAATTAAACACATATACTATTTGTCAGGAGACTATCATTGGTTGTAAGACTGACCAAGTGTATCTTCATGCATTTATGTTCCCATGAGTGCCATTATTTTAAAATTTCTTAGTGGTATTTATATATATTCAATGTTTGACATCAGATAATTTGAGTTTTCTATGTTTGTGAGATAACTCACAAGGGAGAAAGTTGTATTAAATAAATAATAGAGATAAATTTTATACTTCCATATATTTCAAAGCTAATGTAGCTAACTTGCAGTGGAATGGTAACATGAAGACACAGTGCTATAATATGATTGATTTGTTTTGACAGCACCCAAATAATTGAGAGTGAAAGGTGTCAGCACAGATGAAATATTGTATAAGCCACATTCAGAAGGCAACCCCAGCAGCAATAGCAACTGGAGTTTTATTTCCTTTGATATCGCACTGTTACTCACTTCCAGTTTATTATAAAACCATGAAAGGTACTCAACTTTCCATATGATGGAGGCTTTTATGGAGGGGAGAGAAACAGAAGTTTGTCAGGTACTTGAACAATAGATACTGACAATGGGATTTATGGTGGATACAGTATACAAGAGTAAATTATCTTAATCTTTCCCCTTGGTTTTCTCTCTTCTTTTAATCCCTTTTTACAGGCTACTGCTTATCTGGCATCTTACCTCTAGCTTGGAGGGTAAGTGACTCCCTCCAGAGCAACCATCAGTGTCAGTCTATGGATTGCCTGGCAGGGGATTGATGCAAAAGCAGTGCTGCTATTACCCTCCCCAGCAGTGAGACTTGTTTTTAGTTCACCTCTTCTGCATGACAAACTATACCCATTCTGGCTAACTGAGACAGGGTAAGGATTGTATATTTGCATCATGGCATTCTACTGCACTGCAAGGAACATGCTCTACTCTGTGATTCTTTGTGATTCTGTGAATACAAATAACTCTAGCATCCTTTGAGCCTTAGGAGAGTGTAAGTGTGCAAGTAACATAGGACAGAAGGTAGCCAAATAGACCAGCCGATATAATGCCTGAAAGCAAAATTATTCTGAAATCACTACTTAAAAGCACAAAGCCTTCCCTAAAAGCACAATGAACAAGAGATTAGAGTATGCCTGTGAAAACACAAGCTATAAAGCTTCCTTTGTCCCAAAGCCCCATTGACTTTAGTGGGAGCAAGAGTCCAAGGTACAGTTTGAAATGAAATATGAAATGTATATGTCCTGCCATTTATTTCAGAAATGCTCCATTAAGAAGACACAAGTCGATGTGAATGACAAGGGCTCTCTGTAATGAGCTCTTGCTCATGCAAAACAAAACAGCTATGACAACCATCATGTTAACAAGATCAGGAACCCTTGTGGCTTTGTAATGTAACATCTAATCTATATCTATACCTACACCTATACAAATATAATTATCTGATTTGGAGAAAAGTAAATAACAGAATGGGATGAGATAGCCAATACAGAGCAGTTTCTACACAGTCACATTTCACTTGCATTCTCTTTGTCTCCTGATCTGATAATTTCATAAACAGCATGGCGGAGATTATAAACCAGGGCTGAGAAGCAGACTTACTGGTATTAAGAAGGGGAAAGTTTTCACTGAAGTTGTGCAGAAAGGCAGGAAGTTAAGACATTTTTGATATAATAAATCTTACTATTTGGCAGACTTTATCTATGAGGTGTGATGCTGTAGAGAAGTAGAACAGACTTGAAATTAGTCCCTCTGTTTTCACCATTTGCATCACGTTAGTTTGACAGGTGTAGACCAGATTACCTTTGGAGGAAACTAAATTAGAAATTCCGGTCCAGGTACATGCCAGCTGCATCCCAGACCCAAGTGGCAAAGGCCTAAACCAATAGCTGGCCCTTTTAAACAGCTCCAAGGCTCACATGTTTAGTGCAAGAAACCAAAGTAAATACAGTCCAATGTAAACGCCCTGAACTGCGGGTAAAGTGGAAGTAAGGGACTCAAAATCAAATGACTCCTCCTAGCGGTCCTTTCCCACTTCATCAAATCACTTGCTAATGTTGATACAGGTTTAAATTTGTGTTAGTGCTTCAGGAAGTAGTAATTGCTGACTGTTGTACATGCAGTGGAAACAAATCCTCATTGTTGATGGTTCAGAGCAATGCTATTTAGGTAGAAACTTATCTTAGAGCACTGCGTGTCCAGGTTGCAGGGTTGTGCAGCTTATGTAATAAATAACTCTGCCATCAGCACCTGCAGAGTTATATTTAACTTGGCAGCTCTGATTTTAGCCACCAGCAGCTGTAATGTTCTGTTTAGTAATTGTAGACAAAATGCTGAAAACGGAATGCCTCCGTGCTGTGAAATGGGCACGTAGACATCCAAACCTGAAGGTCTGGTTTGTATTTGCTAGTGTGGTTCAAAGTGCAAGTGTAAGCTTCCCAAGCATTATGTTTTCTCTTAGTCTTCTCATCAAGAAGCACGAGGAATTAAATGAAAACATGGGTGATTGAAGAGACTCTCGGGAGACTGTATGGTTTCCATGAGAAGTATTTGCTTTTCTTCTCTTTCTAATATGCCTTCAGGTATTCTATTTTTCACATCCCAACTCATACCTGTTAGCATGTTCATATATCTCTGTCCCTTTTAGGCTTTATATACCTCTGCACCTTTAACCTCCCTCATCTAAGAGCCTCTGTCTAGTAGGCTGTGGAATAGAAATGCCTCCTGAGAAGAACTTCACATAGTAATGTAAAGAAGTAGAGGATTTAGTTAATGGAAAGACAGTCAAGTATCTTGCATGCTTTCTGCTCACCATGATTGTTATACCTCTTTGGCTGCTCACTTCTTGGTCATTAGAGGTCTTTGCCAATCCATTGCTGATGGAACATAATGCTACCAAAAGAAATGGTGGGGGGTGGGCAGGAAATAAAGACAAGTGAGATAACCCCACTTCCAAAAGCACAATCTTCTGGTCTTTGGCTGGTCGGGAAAATGGAAAAGAGAAAAAAAAAAAAGCTAGCTACTGGACTGAACTGACTCACAAGCATCTCCCACACTGAGTATTTTTGTGGGCCTTCTACTGTGCAGTCAGATAACCCAACCAACCATTTGTTTATCTAAAGTATTTAACTTCAAAAGTTGTGTTAGAGGACCAGACAGGCTGTCATTTTAGTAACCCCTAATCCATAAGGATTCTAGTGGCTATTAATAGACACATTTTTGGAGACTTCACTGTTGTATCAATAGCTTCCTTCTTAGATGATGAGTTTTCTCTAAACCAGGAAGGGAAGTAAACATTTTCTCCCACACCTCTTCATATCTGAAGTAATTCCACATCATTGTTACACATAAGTGGTCAGTTCTAAGTGGTGATTGTGATATGCCAGCACAGAGCCAGATCCGGAGGCCCTCAACTCTCAGTTTTAGTGAAGCAGATTCACATTAGATGTGATGCTTGAGGGCCTGTTGACATTTGGGAGTTTGGATTTTAAAAATCCCTATGTGAAGACCCTCAAGGTTTGGCTGACTATAACCTGCAAATGGTTTGGCAAGACCCTATTTACAGAGACTGCTCAAGAGCCTTTCCCTTCCCCCATTTGAGTGGTCAGCACTGACATATTGCATTATGAGAAAGAGCCCCACTTAACGCAGAACTACTTTCAATTGTCATGAGCACTCAGCCTTATTTAAACTGACACCCTCTCCATCACCCCCAAGCTAGAATCCCAATGTCAGAGTGCTTCAAGAACTTGGGATTCAAAGCTGTACTGTCTTGCTAAGAGCTGTGAGAGTGGTGCAAAACAGCACGGAAGTGAACTTCAGAGATGGAAAGACAATCCCAATGGTGGAGTGAGATATAAAAGTATGCAGAGGAAAATAAAGTGAAGGGAAGACTGGCATGTGGGTTCAAATCAGAAAAGAGACTTGGAGGACTGATGCTTCTCTCTTCCTTTGCACTTAATTCATTAGTCTTCAGTGATCTGAATTCATACCATTAGAAGGGATTGCAATTCCTGTGTTCCAAGAGCAAATGCAGTCCTTCCTTCTCCCACCACAACCGGTTGTTCTGTTGAAGTCTTTGTCCTTCAAGGTTTGGTGATGAGGTTTTCAAGTACAAAGAAGCACAAAGAAACAATCTGAGATTAAGCAGCATGGAAATTCCTGGTGTGTGGAAACAGCCTACCTATAAAAACAGTTAAATGACTATGTGATCGCTTCTGACTGATTCAGCAAATGCTTATGCCTTAGTCATCTCTGGCATTTAAGTGGTCTTGCTTAATGTGAAAGAAAGGATCATTTTTATAATCCTTTGTTTACTAATGAGGGAGCTAAGGCACACAGCAGCAAAGTGGCTGCCCTGTATTTCTCAGCAGGACGATAGCAAAACCCGACGTAGAAACCATGCTTCTCATGTCCAAACCACCAATTGTACTTTTGGAAACGGGTAGAGGGCACTGTGTTTAAATTAATGGGTTTAAATTAATGTTTTAATTAATGGGTAGAGGGCACTGTATTTAAATTAATGTGAGAAAGGAACATTTCAGAGACTACTATTTCAGGACATTTTCTGAGCATCCCTAGAAAACATTTCTTACGTATTGCTTTAAAGATTGAATCCTGCTTGTCTCTTAGGCATCTCTCATTGGTTTTGGGGTGGCTATTTCTGTAAGTAAAGCTACTAATATTCAGTTATATATACAAAGTTCTGTTATAATCAGAGAAAAGAATATTTCAGTGAGAGCCCAGGCAATGGTTGAACTGTGAATGGCTTTCCTCCTTTTTTTCCTTTTCTGTCATCAGTTCCCCAGAGAAACACAATTACAGTAGGGGTTTGGGATTAAGTAATCATGCTTGCTTTCTGCAAATCTAAAGCAGTTTATATTTTTGCCTGCATTTTTGGTTCAGGAAGAAATGTCATTGTCATGAATGACTTCTAGCTTCAGACTCGGTTGCATTTCAAAAGTGTACCTGCTTTTTAGAGAAGAGGGGGAGGAGAGGGGTAGGAGAGTACCACTACTTGGATCTCATGCCAGACTTTAATGTAAAATTAATTCCTTTAAAAAGATTTTTTAAAAACCACAACATTTTTCTAATGTGCATTAAGAATGTTGGAGAGCTCACTGAAGCATATGCTTTGAGCTTTCAGGAGCAATCTGTAGTCAGGCATTTTAAATGAAAATTGATTTGTGATTTACATGGTCAGTGGAAAGAAAATTAACTTATGGAAGGTTGTAATGAAATATTAGACAAGTAAAAAAGTAGATGGTGATCTAGTGGAACTAAAAGTCCCATCTGGAAGAATTCTGTGACATTTTTACATTTATCTGTGTTCTGCATGAGTTGTAATGTTAGTGGTAATTTTATGGGACTGAACTGAAATGAAAAGGGTGTTATCACAGATAGCCTACAATATAGGATTGTGTTCAGTGGAGAGTCCTGTATCCTTTTCTCCATTTTCCTATAATATGACTCATTGCACTTTTTTCAGCTACTATTGTTGAATTCATTCAGCCTTTTACTTGAGGTTATTAAAGAAGAACATCAAATGCTCACAAATACAATCTAACAGCACATTTAAAAGCAACACTGCTGCTTCCACTTACTCCTGCACAGTTGAGGCATCGTCCAGGAGACCCTTTAAAATATATGCTAAAATAGCATGCCACTGCTCTGAAACATAGTTTAATAACACAGTTTTTAAAGTATGTTCTCTTTTGATTTGTGACTCATGAGCATAGTGAGAGTAAAGAATTAAATCTTCTCCAGAAAACATACTGCCCTACTTCTATTCCTCTGTCCTTTTGAAGTCTAGTATTCAGTGTACAACATCCCTGATTGCTCTTGCTGTCAGCTGCTTGGAGAATGAAGAAAGAGAAACATGTCAGAATAACATGATGCCATACTCCCTGCATTCTTCTCTTGCTTTTGTACTAGAAAAATCTTTCTCCTGTTTCACTAATCCAGACTTTACTGGTATTGGAAAGGGAAATTCTTGTACTGTCTTCTAACAGATAATCTTCCTCTCTCTGTAGCCTCAACGTATGACAATTTCTGATATATCATAGTTTACACACTTTGAAATGTAGGGCTCTGATTTGGCACAAGATTAATATTCTTTGCAGGCAGTAGCTTCTATTAAAGCATTTGGTGAAGCTGGTCCCATCATGGATTTTAAATACCTCTAATTTTCAAAATCTAGAGAAAAAAATCTTATCAAAGGCTTACTTCTTTCTGTTATAAAACTGTTAACTCTATGTTCTAGCATGTCTTGTTTGTTGTGGACATCCCATCTCCCTCTTCACAGGAGAGGTATGTTTGTGTCAGCTCCTTAGGGTATCAACATTTATGCTATTTATTTTTCTCTGTTCCTTTGTGAAATATGTAGGTCTGATTTAAATGTCTGCCAAGCATTCTAGTTTCTCTGAATTGAAGAGGGTTTCAACATGGCTCAGCACCATGCTGAGCAAACACAGACTCTAGATTTGTACCTCTTCCCATCGTTACTCTTCTTTAATGATCACTGGAGAATAAAATTTGCAATTATAACCCAGGCACCAGCCTCGTTAGCTGAAATAGTCTTAAACATCAAATTATATTACTAATATATGTAATGCATTAGTTTGGGTGAGTGTATCATTGAAGAATATAGTTTGAAACACACTAAGTTATTTCTCCAGGAAATTAATTTTGAAAGCATATTCAGGAGAGAAGAGATACCACAAATCTATCAGAAGCAGCATATATGTTTCTTTCAATAGAATGATATGGCTAATGATGGTAAGAGCAACCTTTTTAATCATGGGATATTGTAAAGGTCAATATTAGGTATTGGCTTTCAATCCTGTCCATGTGAAACAATATACCATAGTGAATGTAATCAGTAAATGGTGGTAAATTAACCTATTAGAAACATTAACATGGCAGAAAGACAAGTTTTGAGAATAGATGTTAAGTGGATCCTGCAGCTGGTAATTGTCATCCTGGGAATAATTACACTAATTAATAGTTTCTAACCCCAGACTCCTGCGCCGTTGACTTTGAGCTAATGATTGAGTTCTGGAGAGTGTATTGCTGGTGGATTTTCAGTACGTGTCAGCAGAGTAAAGAGGCCCCAGGGAAGAGACTTGACTCTGATGATCTTTAGGGTCCCCATTTTTACAGACCACAACTACATCACTGAACGATCAGATAGCATCTCCACAGACCACAAAGTAGTTGGGGAGTTTCTAATGAAGAGATACATTTCATCATGGAGTACCTGATTTGTAAAGTTAATATTAAGTTCATGTAACCTCAGACTCATAGTATTTGCAATCAGCAGCTTTTACTTTTGAGACTGTGCTTTAAATGAACCACAAAAGCCATTTTTTTTCTATTGTCTTTCCTCCTGACCCTAGTTAAGTGGACTCTGTTTCTGCTTGAGTTAATTTAAAATGCTACCAAATCTTTATTGATACAATTTAATTTTTTTAGGCTTTTAAAGACTGAGAAGTTTATTTTACATGGGAGAATGGCTCTAGTTTGCCAGTTCTGTTCTCTTTATCTTTATTTCATCCTTCCCACCCTTCAATAAGTATGTGAATCCTGCATTATCCATACATTTGAGACACATCATCTAGCTTCTAAGGGTGAATATCAGGGATAATCTTGTGCCATCAATATCAGTGGTTGATGGGAGTCAATATGGCAACAGAAGAATTCCACTAAAGTCAAGATGATGTTTGTCAAACACAAAGGAAAATGTAAGGAGAGCTGTACTACTTTTGGTCTTGCAGTCTTTAAAGGGAAAAGGATTTCTAATGTACTTTGGAATGTATTCTTTGATCTATGGAATGACAAAAGACTGAGGGCTGCCCCAATTTGAAGATGTCTTTTTGTCTAAACAAACTTACACTACCAGGCTACTAGCTGATAATTCTTCATATTGTCTTCAGGGAGTTAGAAGACATTGTAAAGAGGGATCTTCTGTTAACTGCATTTGTTGCTTCTGATGAGATTTCCCATGGCCCTCCAAATGGACAAGACAACTCCTTTAGGCCAACATGAGTTGTCCTGGTTTGAGCTGTAAAGATGCTAATTAACACAGGTTGTAGCCATCTTAAATAGAAAGGAGAAGTGCTTACAGAAAAGTCTTCAAAGAATTGGAAAAAATGGTGCTTAAATGTTGCTTTGAATGTAGAACCTTGAATATAAACCTAGTATCTGCACAGTACTTTGAAACAAGAATGAACACAGTACTTGTACAGGCAGCTCATGCTATCTCTACAATAGAGATTTTTTGTTGTAAGCTTTTTCTTCTTTTTTCCAGCACTTATTCCTTGTACATTTATGCTATTTTTTCCTTTGTTTCATTTTGTTTACTAATTGTGCCCATAAGAAGTGTCTGTAGTGCCAAAGATAGATAAGAATGCTGAAGTTTACAAGAAAAGAGGCAGAATGAATTTTAGGGGCTGTGTAGGTACTAAATAGCTCCTTTAGATAACAAAGCACTATGTAGACAGCGAGGAAAAGATCCCCCCAGGCTTTTGAAACCAGGTATAAAAGTTAAATCATTGCTATCTCCCTTAATGAAGAACCTGTGATTCTCCACATGCCAGTTTATTGAATAGTTTGTTTATAATGGTGAGTAAATTTGTCTCAGAAGACAACAAAGTATTCAAAAGATATTAAAGCTGTAGAGTGAAGAAGGACTGAACAGATAAAGAAACATATTCCTTTGCCAATAAAAATCCTTAGTTCTGAAAGTCCTTCCAAAAGACTTTTATCTCTGACAATATGTAAAAAAAAATCCCAAACCAAAACAACAAAAAAGAAGACAAGTATTTCAGCAGTTCCTGTTACATTATGCAATGGCAGGGATGATGAAGCTCATTTGTCTTTATCTTCATCCATACCCCTTGATACGGGTGGCAAACAAAATATCAGAGCTGACTTCAGGTCTGCTTATACTCTGTAAAGCAAGAAGAAAATGAACAAGATTTGTATTTTGTTGTATTCATATAGAATATATCACGGATGCTAATGTCAATTTCATAAGTTAAAAAGTTCCCCAAACCAATCAATAACAGAAAACTTTAAGAGTTTCTTACAGAAACTGTTGCAAATCATAGAATCACAGAATCAACCAGGTTGGAAAAGACCTCCAAGATCATCCGGTCCAACCTATCACCCAGCCCTGTCCAATCAACTGGACCATGGCACTAAGTGCCTCGTTCAGTCTTTCCTTGAACACCTCCAGGGACTGCAACTCCACCACCTCCCTGGGCAGCCCCTTCCATCTGGAAGATTGTCAGGCAAGATGAATCAAATGGCACTGAAGATATAGCAGTTGTCCAAAATGGTGATTATGATATACAGGGGAGAAAAAAAAAAAAGGAAAAAAAAAAAAAAAAGAAGGAAAAAAAAAGGTAGAAAAATAATAGTAAAGAAACTGCTTTGGAATGAGTAAGAGGAATTGGAACTATAGAGCAGGGTCTCCTCCTCTGGAGACTTTCAAGACCCATCTGCATGTGTTCCTGTGCAATCTGTGCTAGATTATATGGTCCTGCTTTGGCAGGGAAGTTGGACTTGTAGATCTCCAGTGGTTCCCTCTGACCTTTAACATCCTGTGATCCTGTCTGAGTGCTGGAACTTAGTGGCACAAAGAGCTGGCACAGGGGACACCAGCAGTTCTAAAAAATGGCAATAGAGCCTGCAAGGTATCTTCACAACAATGCTGAGAGTGAGCCTGCCCCTGGAAGACAGCAGCCATTACCCTGTGACAAAGTTAACCAGACAGTGCATAAACTCTAAATGTTTGATATCCACCAGGCAGATGATGTCCTTTATTCCAGACACTGCAAAGATCATGAGAGGGCAAAGGACACAAATTGGAGGTGTGCAATGAGTGGTCTCATTTTCCTCTGAGTTGCAAAATTAATTAATTTCACTCAGAGAGTTAGTTCCTATATTGGTGTTGCTGAAACTGGGAATGTGGAGGTAAATTTCCAGAGGACACTATGACTAGACAGAGTCTATCCTCATGTTCTATAAAAAGTGTGGACTTTATTGAATCTTGTCCAATTAACTCTCAAAGAGCTCTCAGTGCCTTTTGTTTGCTTGGTTTTAGACTTTGATTCACTGTGCTTCAGAAGACTTCAGTCTGTCTAAGCAAGAAAAGTTTGGTTCTGAATTAGTATTACAGGGATAAAAGGTTAGAAAAAAAAAAAAAACCCACAAAATGAAAATTAAATCCAGGTTTCAGATGTACAGAGAAACAGTAAATGGAGTGAGACAGTGAGACACAAAAATGCTAAGTGTAAAGCCAAAGTCAGTCAGTAAAGCTTGGAATTAAGCAAAAAAGTGAAGAGAAGTTCTGATCCCTTTGGGTGGAATAACAGAATTTCTCTTGATTTTAATCAGATCAAGATTTTGCCATCATAGCAGGCAAACTGAAAGCCTAAACACAAAGGATAAGAAATGAAGAACGTTGGAGAGGCAGCCTAGGAATGACACAGATTCTGTCTAGAGGCATCAGAGAATCTTGCTCTCTGGTCAAAATGCTTGGCTAAATTGCATCTGCCATTGGGAAAGGGCATACAGTTTGGAGAATGAGCAGGACAAGTATGCAACAAAAAGGGAGACTACTTCTGGTTCATCAAAGAAATATTACTTCTTTACCCTTGTCTCTTTGTGACTCTCTGTCACTAACATCTTTGCAATAGGGCAGCAATAATTCAGCCCATGGTAATAAGATGTCCATTGCAACATCTGTTGGCAGGGAATAGAACATTGATGAAATAAATATTTGAGTGTGACAGTATATGCATTTTACTTCCTTTGTGAGTGGAATGTGGAAGATGTGTTGCTAATTACAATTAAGATGGAGAAAGCTAAGACAGGGAGACGTAATAAAAAAGAAAAGATAAAACAATTGTACAAACAAAGAGTAGGAATAGAATTATGTTGTGGCTCAAAGTATGTTCTACTGGGTTTAAAATTACTCTGCACGGTATAACTAATTCAACCAAATCTCCCCAGAGGTGCAATTTTATCCAGTAAAGATGTAAGAAAAAAGTAAGTTTGGCTACTCAGTTTACAAAGCTTTTCAAGCACAGCCACTACCATAACACACAGACACAAGCCAGTGTCTTTATGCTGGATATCTTGCAACGTAGCAATTACATTTCAAGAAGTTTCAGAAGCTTCTTTTGGATAGAATTCTGGAATTTGACCACCTTTCCCAGTGTTTGTCTCTTCAGTGAGGCACTGCAGCTGGTAGTCATAAAATGAGACACTCTCAATTTATTTTTAGCCATCATTCCACTTACCATCAGAATTCCAAGAAGTTTCTCCTTAGTATTTTGGTGTACCGTATTGCAGGAGTATTTATAGTGTGCTGGGATTCTATGGTTATATGTCAGGACTTCTTCTTATGAAATGTTTTTGTAAACAAACTACATTCCACTGGGAAATATACAGATACCCTTCTTCTTTTTTCTTTTCTTTCTTTTATTTCTTTAAACTGAGTGGGTTTTTATTATTATTTTTAATTAATGCTCTCCACAGAGTGTTGAAAGTTATAATAAACATTTCCTGGAGCAGATTTTTCAACCTGTAACTCTGAGGAAGAAATATGCATTTAAAGATGTTTCTTTATATTTTGACTCTGAAGGGGATTTGGAAAAAAAAAAAATACTCTCACTAGGTGCTTTACAGTTTCTCTTCTCAAAAGCAGTTGTAAGATATCTAATGAGGGAAGTTTATCCCAGCACTAAAACTGAGCTAAATTTGCGTTGGCGACTTCATTATTTTCTAAACTGCATGACTTCAAACAGTTAAAGGACCAGGCTCAGCCAATATGGAAATAGAGCTGAATTTGAAATTTACTATATGCTGGTTCTGCTTTTCATTTTTTACCATTTCACACCTTGTCCGCATCTCGAGCAAGCTTGTAAGTTTCCAACGCATACATTTCTTGTGATGATATATTGTCCTGGTGGAAAATTTCATTTACTGGCTGTGCCCTTTGCTGAACCTGTTGCTAGTCAGGGAACATGATAAGCGTATAAGTAGCATGCTACTTCATTTATCATACATCGTTTTAGACACTCAAATATCTCATATACAATTCTGCATTCTGCACCAAGGGAAACCACTAAACTTGCAGGGAAGGGGGAAAAAAAAATCTACAAATAAATTGTCAGTTTATAATATATAAATGTATCATCCTAATAAAAATTAATCATAGTTTATACTAAAAATTCAAGTGCTCTTTATTTTTTTTCTTTTATGGGCTCAGTAACCACACACTATCAAACACTAATAGAAAAAATCTGGCTTTTGTGATTTGGTGTGCAGCAGAATTGAAAGATATAAAAATGCTCTCTATTTTTAATAAATGAATTACATTGCAAATAAATCACAGGCTTGAAATATCCAGCAGTGCTGAGAACATTCTGCTCTCCTAGCATTTCTCTCTGCTTTAAACACTCACAGCATCTTGTATAAAAGAAAATCAGATTCCAAAAGCAACCAGGACAGCAACACCAACAAAATAATTTGATGTTTAAGGAATTTAGAACTCGCCAGAAAGAAAACAATTGCAAGAAACTTAAGGTCAGATAAACCCAAGTCTATCTGATGTACTTGCTGTTCCCAGAGAAGCAGGTCAGGCCTCCCTAATTTCAGTAACTTGTCATCTATCAATTTCAAAGCTTCTTCAGACCTCCATTGTGATATTTTACTACAAACTGCTTTTTATGTCCAATGTCAAATAATCTACATCTTCTCAAGATGTTGCATCCAAAATGTTGAATGCAAAGCTCTGATTTATGTTGAGTGGTGCTTACAGTAATTACAACCTTTCACTAAGGTATTTGACTACAAAAAGGTGTATCTTACACCCATATGGCACCTTCATCCTGCATCAATTAAAAACTGTACATAAAAGTCACTTCAACTACCTCTCATAGATATTCATTTCTAGGGAATAGAAGCATTTAATGGCTCACAGTGACATTGCATTCTAGCTTGAAACTGGAATTGAGGAAGGATTTTTTAATCAGAGTTTAATTACCAGAGCTGTAATTTTACTAGGCTATCAGGGCAAATGCAGATATGTGTGGACAGAATAGAGGATGAAGAGAGAGAAGAGAAACAGAAAGACTAAACTGGCCCAGATAGCATGGACCTCAACAGGAAGGGGGTAAGAAATCTGCATACAAATATTTTTGCATGCCGGGGAAGGTGATAGAACAGTATCTCTGAAACAGGTTTCTCTCAACTGAGAGGTTTTCCATTGAAGTCCCTATCAGAACTGATCATGCTTGGCCTATAAAACACAAAATGTTGATATGTAACTGATTTAAATATGAAAAGTTGCAATCAAAATTCACATAGATTAAGAGAATGAAAAGATCTGAAGCTCAATAACTCCCTCATGTACTCACCACATATTGTAAGATGTGGACAGGAAAGGAAGGAAGCAGAAATGAGTCTGTACAAGTGGTGCATCTAGTCTAAAGCTTTCTGTAAAGGGGATTTCTACTCATTTACCTCTATTAGATTTTCTTAAAAACAAAGAGATCACAATTTCAGTATGATTTATTGGCTCTGCATTTTAAACTAATAACTATCATCAGCCTACTGGAGAAAGAAGTTCACAAGAATGATTTTTAAAATGTAACAGTATTTTTTGTATTTAAAACTCAGTGATAGATGTAGAAACTGAAGTCAGGTTCAGGATTTGCAAATTCCTCTCTAGAACTTCAAATGTAGATTCATTTACAGTTGGAGACATTCAGAAGTTTCTGGTGAAGAGCTGGATGACCTGTTGAGCATCAACAGAATTGCTGAAATCAGGGGCTCTGTTCAGGCTTGAGGAGTTTATGCTTACCTCCATAACCAGAGGATTGCATCTACTGCATTAGTTGGTGTTTACATTTTGTTCTTTCAGCTCACGGATTAAAAAGAAAAAATACTAGATAAATGGGTCTTTGTACACTAGAGGTACTTTTCTAGTATTTTAATTATAAGATGTTGAGGTGAAACCTATTTTATACAAGAACTGTGCAGAAGAACAGATGGTTTCACAATTACAGAATAGCAACTTGGTGTCTTCGTGACCAAGGTACTTCAGATCAGTGCAAGAAAACAAATCTGCTTTTGCCTTTTAGAAAGCAATGCAATGCAAAATAATTAATTAGCAAATTCAGACCCTGCATTTGGTTTACCAGAACCAAATAGAGTGGAGAACATGTGTTCTATTTTCAAATGGTTTGAAATTTAAGCAACCATCACTTTTGCCTTAAAAAAGAGACAAGGGCTCAGCACAGCAAAGGATCAAGCTAGAATGGAAATAATTTCTCACATTGAACATGCTTCACCTTCCTTACCTTACCAGCACCTTTTATATGCTGTTGAAGTAGTAAAAGATGCTCATTCACTTGTTTTTTTCAAGCTGCTGATAAAATAGAGTGTATTTAATATGAGTGTAGAGGGCAGGAAAAAACTCCTATGTGTTATGGAGGAAAAATTGTTGAGATACTTAGTCAATGATGTTCTCATTTGTTTTCCTTAAAGATATCCAAGGCTGGCTAGTAGGACAGTTGATTTTATTGTGAAGGGTTTATAGATATGAAGATGGCCTTTGAAGAAAATCTGTGCATAGCTGCATTAGAAATAATAATAATAAAAAGGTTTTATTGTGCAGAAATAGTAGTTCACATGTCCATGATTTGTATCATCTTGCTATCTAAACATGCTCTGCAGCCATTAATTAATATTTCACAATACCTCTATTAAGTGATGTTATATCTGTTTCATTGCTTGAGGGAGTTTAGATGCTGAGAAGTCAGGGAGTGATAGAACCCGAGATCTGCCTCCAAATCTTTTCCTATAGAATGATCCTCTTCTTTTCTATGCAGTATTTTTCTTCCCTTCCATGCTCAGGCTGAAAATACCTACAGAAAGGAAGCATCCCTAGAAAGAACAGAGACTTCAGGATCAAGGGCTGTTTGTTTTAGAAAAAGAAACTTCTAGTAAGGAAGGATTAGGTGTCTTGATTTTAGTTGCTGTCCCCTTTTATGTTTCTGGAGACAAGTGTTTTGTATTGATGCCCTAGATTTGCAGTACTTCCAAGTACAGAAAAGAGTTCTAGTCAAGGAGGAGAACAGAAGAGGCTCTGTTATCCTCTTCCTGCAGAGATACTTGGCAGAGGCAGGGCAGTAGAATGCAGTCCTAACACAAATATTCAGAGGGAGAACCACCAAGTTAGCTGCAGCTATGCTCCCTTGTGTTTTCCTGCATGAGAAACATGGTCAGCCAAAAGTTCTGACTTCCTGTGCTTCGATACATTTGATGGCAATTTTTCTCCTGGTTGTTGGCTCTGGGTACAGGATTTTCCATTGAATACTGAAGGCAGCTATTAAATACTCCAAGGTTTACAACACCTCTGTGTTATTCTGTTTCCACAGAGCAATGGGACAGACCTTGCCCTCAAGTTGCTCTAGGTAGCCTACCTAGATAGAGGTATCTCTGCAAAGATTTATTATTGGTTTTGTTTGGTTGCTTGTTTATAATTTGTTTTGTATTGATGCCTAAGGAACAGACTGGGACCCCATTGTGCTCTGCACTTAAAAAACGTGAACTAGAAGGGCTCCCAGTGCTGCGTGTAAGGCGTGAGGCCACAGATGAATATGATCAGATATAGAATACAAAGAAACAGTAAATCTGTAATGGTCATTATGGGGTCTTAATACACACTGGCTGTCCTTGAACAGTAAATGAGAGATAATGGAGGAAAAAGAAGGGCAGAGGTGGGCTTTAGGGACCCTTGAAACTGAAAGCAAGCAGCTAGCATTTAATGTGATGATGAAAAAAGGGTAAGCTAACAAAATGTGAAAAGATATCTCAAAGAGTAGCCTTGAAGAACTATTAGCACTCTAGACAAGTGAATGCAAACCAAGCTGTTGTCTTGTGAGCAGAAAAAGGATGTCATCAGAGTTTAGGCAAAGTTTTGGTTGTGCAAGTTGACAGGAAGAACCTGAAAACAGATTGTATAAAGAAACTACAATGTAGCAGACAGATTTCTTTGCTGTCAGCGTATAGATAGAATTGAGTTTGTGTCTTGGAGGTTACTCAAATAAAGTATTAGGAGGACCGGGATCTAAAGAAACTGAAAGTGGGAATGAGGGACTAGGATCTTCTGCAAGGCATGATAACAAAGCAATCTGAAATGTGAGATGTGAAGTGCTTCAGGATGCATCACTGAATCTCAACAGGTCTTGTTGAGTGCAAGTGATGGGAGATGTGTTGTTGAGGTATATGGTAAAATGAGTCGGCAACTTCAGGCTGTAATTGTGGCGTATGTTTAATGCACTGAAGAAGGCAAGTGGAGCAGTAATTGCAGTATTGGATGAGATCAAATATGAGTTTAAGGCCAATATTTTTATATTTCTTTTTCTAAACCTAAAGTAAACTAGTATTTTGAAAAGTAAGAGCAAATAGGTCATGAAAGGTGATGAACAAAAGGAAATTAGGGTATCTCCAGTGAAGAGAAAGGACTGACTTGGTGGAACTAGTGGCACACCCAGTGAGAAAATTGTAATTGCACTGTGTTTTGTCAGGTTTCTTTTGGAAGGCATCAGAGCAATGTGGAAATGAGGGCTGTAGAAAGCAGAATGTGAGAAGGAAGCTAGTGGGTTCCTCATAAAGAAGCATCTCAGTCAGTATGAGGCATTAACACAGTAGAAGGGAGACAAGACTTGGAAGCAGGATTATTGAAATAAAAAACACAAGAATGATGCTGTGACTTGAAGTAGAAACCACAGAATGAGAGAAGGATCTTATTTTGCTCCCAGTCTAATTTGGGTCAGGCAGTACTGGCATAGGAGAGGCTTCCACACAGGATGGTTCTCAAAGCAGCAGAGCAGTGGCACACAACTGCCAGCAAATCACAAATTCTGATCACCTCAGAAGTGCACTCTGTATTCCAGAAACAGTCAAAGAGGGGAAGGCAAAGAGAATAATGTAATCACTTTAATTTTCTCCCTGAAAATTAGTATTTAAAATTCTGCCTCTGAAGAAATGCTCAGCATTAAATTAACAAATTCTTCAACTGTTCAATGCAAATCCATAAAAAAAAATTAATAGCTTCAGTTTTTCGTTGCCTTCGTCTCTCTTAACTTATCATTGGGAGCAACTACTTTCAAACTTGTTGAAATATATCGATTTTCAGAAGCAAAAGGCTCTTCAGGAGTGTCACAGCATCTAGTCTCTGCTATCACTGTCCCTTTCCAGCTAGAAGAGCAGTGGAAGTGAAGTGGATAATGATTTTCCACATCCATTGCCATCTTTAAAATCTTGAGTAAACTAATTACCTCTGCATTTTATTGTATAGCCGCCTAACCATAGAGTGTCTTTTCAACAAGCATACATCTCTGTATGTACATTATATTTTGGGGTTCCATATTTGCCAAAAAGATGTTAGTTCAGTGTACACCCAGCTATGAATTCAGAAGCGTGGGTGCATCATTTAGAAGGTGATGACCTAAGAGTAGAGATGAAATACAGCTTGTCCTTCAGCTGCAGGATTTGTCTTTTTAGAACAGTATGGTTTTCCCTCCACTCTTTTTTCTAGTTAATCTTGTAATATAGTAGATTATATTATAAAGTATGCATTACTTTTACAAGTGTTAATGAGATGTAGGAGGCTTTTAAAGCCATCTGTGGAGTATTCCTATTCTAGAATACATTGTCTTTACTACATTGGGTTATACTTTAACGTATAAAGTTATTATCTCACTAATTTTTGTGTGGTACTACTCAGCATAATTAAGGTTGACAGTTCCAGGTCTTTTGTAGTCCAATGTGTACCTTCTTAGTTTGAAAGTATTTTTAAATGAAGATATTAGCATGGGAAATCTGAAAAAAGCTACACAGTAGTCTAATAGGACTTCACACCACAACCCTGACGAGGGAATCAAGCTAGAAGATGTGCTTTCCAGATGATTATTTTGACAGCAGTTGTTAGCAAGTAAATATTTTCTCAAGGACATTCTTGAGCAGGAGGAAAAGGCAGAGTAAACCAACGGTTAAGCCCATCTAGAGTAATATCATTGCATTCACTCACTAAAACCAGAATTATAAGACAGGAAGAAGGTAAGTAGCTGAGAAAGTTAAAGGAGCCTTCCTTCACATCTCTGACTGGTCGCCTATGTCCCCTGACCTGTTTGTAACTGTACAAAGTATATCTGTACTAGTAGTGCCATAACATGTTCAACTCTCTCACTGAATTTCCTTCAAATCCTATGCTTTAAACAATAAATATAATATGTTGCTAAGAGGAAAAAATCAACACATATAAAAAAAAAAGTTATGTTGCTGAGAGGTAGTGAAATTTTCGTTCTTTCACACTCCCTAATTATTAAATTACAGGAATGTATTAGGTTTAGTTGAAAGCTCTGCTGGTTTGTCATCCCTCAATGTAACTTCACTTAGTCTTCACAATGGTGATTTATGAGTGTTATCTGTCTTCTTCTGGCTTTCCTGAATTTGTGTTGGTTTGTCTCTCTTGACACTTTGTTTTTCCAGCTTTCACCATTGACAGTCACTTCTGACAATGTATCCCCTCCATTATGGTGTCATTTAACCTGTCTTTGGCTTCCCTATTTCTTCCTTTTTGTGTAGAGTCCTCCCCCAAACCTTACCATTCTAATGTTTGTAAACAGTCCTAGTAGTTACTCTCTACCATTAATGGAACCTTTTTTCCATCTTCTTTCTTATTTTGATTTCTTTCAGTCTTCCTTTCCCATTAAATGCTCTTAAAGGTCCCTGCTCTTTCCAAGCTCAGCCAGTAAGATCTCAGTTTTTCAACCTGATTTCTTGGGAAGCTGTGAACTGCTACAAATCTGTTGTCAATATTTATGCTCTGTGCCGTTAAGGTTCTGCTCATTCTCTCTAATTTTGCTGACACTTCTTCCCTTTTTTTAATAGTTGAAGTAGACTAAAAATACCTCTGTGAAAAGTACAGAGCATCTTCTGAATTAACCATCACTTGTGCATGGATGTGCCTTTGTTCTCAGGGCACTCATCCATTCCAGGGATGTATTAGCGATATTTGTTCATAGTGGCAGGAGTGTCGATTAACCTCAGATACCTTTAAATTTCCCTGTGTGTATGTGCATGCATTTAAATATTTTTAAGACATTCTCAGGATTTTCATTTAAAAGGCTGAAGTACACCACATTTCCTCATTTCCTTTCTTCCTGCTACAGTTTTGCCCTTTCTCAGTTTAAGGGTTTCGTTTTTCACTTTGTGTTTTTATAGCATCTTTCACACTAGGTAATTTAGCTGTTTGAGTAGAGCTGATAGGGTTTATTTGTACTCCAGTAACAGTTACAGAGGCTGATCAAAGACATGTGCTAGAAACTTTGCAAATACCCATTAATGTGATTATTCTTGTCCTGGGCAGCTCCCAGTTCCAGCAATGACCAGATACATGTATAAGAGCACCACACAACAGAAGAAAAAAAAAACCAAGAAGCTCTGCCAGTTCACAGTCTACATGGCCAACATGCCCAGGTGGTCAAGAGAGCCTGTGGCATCCTGGCCTGGATCAGGAATAGTGTGGCCAGTAGGATGAGGGAGGTTATTCTTCCCCTGTACTCAACACTGGTCAGGCCATGCCTTGAGTACTGTGTCCAGTTCTGGGCTCCTCAATTCAAGAGAGATGTTGAGGTGCTGGAACGTGTCCAGAGAAGGGCAACAAAGCTGGTGAGGGGCCTGGAACACAAACCCTATGAGGAGAGTTTGAGGGAGCTGGGGTTGTTCAGCCTGGAGAAGAAGAGGCTGAGGGGTGACCTCATTGCTGTCTACAACTACCTGAAGGGAGGTTGTAGCCAGGTGAGGGTTGGTCTCTTCTGCCAGGCAACCAGCAACAGAACAAGGAGACACAGCCTCAAATTGTGCCGGGGGGAAGTATAGGCTGGATGTTAGGAGGAATTCTTGACACAGAGAGTGATTGGCATTGGAATGGACTGCCCAGGAAGGTGTTGGAGTCACTGTCCCTGGAGGTGTTCAAGAAAAGCCTGGCTGAGGCACTTAGTGCCATGGTCTAGTTGACTGGATAGGGCTGGGTGCTAGGTTGGACTGGATGATGTTGGAGGTCTCTTCCAACCTGGTTGATTCTATGATTCTGTGACTCAACACTCTCTACCAAAGTTTTAAAAACACAGAGACAATGGAATAAGTTTGTGGGTCCTTCAATAAAGTTCTTTCATGTCTGTGGGTGAGAAGATATTTCTCATTAAGCTGTAAGAATTTTGAAGTAAAACCTGTGTGATTTGAGTTTTGTCCTCCTTAAGAGCTGTTACTTTTCAGTGTTCAAGTGCTTCTAATATGGCTTTAATGGGGCATTTTTGTATAATTAGTTTGAGGGAGAAAAAGACAAGGAGAGAATTTCTTTTTCAGAGCAGAGGAAGCTGTGGCTATTCCATGAACATGGTAACTGTTTTCTTGATGCCCACACTGTAGAAACAGCCACATCTCCTCCTCAGTCAGCTTTGACTCGTAAGTCTGGACTTCCTTCCAGGGAAATATTGCCATTTTGGTTTTATAGTCTTCCTTAAGCCAAATCTTGAAAGTTGGTGAGGAACTCCCTACAGCTAGAGGAGTAATTGCTGTAGGAAAGGGTTGGAAACAGGAATGTTGGTCAGTGTTTATCTGATGGTGGGACACCATCAGCTTATGAGAATTTCTGTTACACAGACTTTGTTTCATTTGACATGCCTGATAAAGCAGGAAAGCTAACAAAGCTCAATACAGCACTTTGTGATTAGGTAGTTGTTGATTCCTTCCAGCAATAGTCATTGTCTAGGCTAAAAAAAAAAAAGAAATATCATAAGAATCAGTACATTTTAACACAGGAATTTCCTTTTCTTTTTATTTCTTCATTCAAATGGTCCACTGCAGACATGTATCCCTACACAGTAAAAAACAAGCAAACAAGAAACCCAGAAATAAACAAAACCAACAAAACAAAGGAGGAATGGGTTTTAAAACACAGAAATGTAGTTTGAGACCTTTCTTCTGTGGAGCTGGTTAAAACTTCCATAGGTAAAAGCATGCATTGCTCCACTCACTCCTCTGACCTGACAAATATTTGTATAACCTCTCCCCATGGTGGTGGAAAAAAGGGGCAAGCAAGGGATTTATGTGACAGCACCTACAGTCTAAGGCATATTGTCAGTGTCTGTGTTCCCTGTTGCATTGGGTTTGTTTTTTTTCAATCAGCAGGGAAAAGGCCGTTTCAGCACTTGTTCAGAGACATTGTAGTCAAGGCTTGACAGGCACCTCCCATAGAGCTACAATGTGACTCTCCATTGACTGGTTCCTATCAGGCATCAATCTACCCTCTGAGTCAGCAGGTGCCTTCTCTCTTCTTTTCTGCTCCTCACAAGAAGCAGATGAAAATTCAGCCTCTCTGCTAGAAGGATTCACTGAATCTCCTTCCCATGGAACATACAGGTTTCATGCAATTACATGACCAGCCCAGTCATGTAATACAGAATGGTTAGGATTGGAAGGGATCTTAAAGGATCACCTAGTTCCAAACACCACTTCCAATGGTGGTCCCTTCTGTGTCCCAGGTGGACCTGAAAAGGTGTAGCTATTCTGCAGACAAACTTTATACCACTTTCAGGCAGAGGATTAGCATCTGGAGTACTGTGTCCAGTTCTGCTCCCTCCAGTTCAAGAGGGACATAGAACTGCTTGAGAGAGTCCAGCACAGAGCCACAAAGATGATTAAGGTAATAGAACATCTCTCTTACAGAGAGAGACTGAGGGAGCTGGGGCTCTTTAGCTTGGAGAAGAGGAGACTGAGAGGTGACCTCATCAATGTTTATAAATATATAAAGGGTGAGTGCCTGGAGGATGGAGCCAGGCTCTGCTTGGTGATGCCTGATGACAGGACAAGGGACAATGAGTGGAAATTAAGGCATAGGAAGTTCCATGTAAACATGAGGAGGAATTTTTTTCCCTGTGAGGGTGACAGAACACTGGAACAGGCTGCCCAGGGGGGTTGTGGAGTCTCCCTCTTTGGAGGTATTCAAGACCTGCCTGGACGTATTGCTGCATGATCTGGTATAGGTGATCCTGCTCTAGCAGAGTGGCTGGACTGGATGAGCTTTTGAGGTCCCTTCCAGCTCCTGACATTCTGTGATTTTGTGATAGCAGGAAAACAGAATGAGAGACCTTGGTCTGAGTGAGCTTGACCACTCCAGCACTTTTAATGAAGTAATTCAACCAGATGCTCTCATCTCTTGAATAAAGCCTATTGAATGGGGCTTCAGAGCTGGTTTTTAGCTGTGCTAGTCCAGCTTCTGTGGATGAAAGCTGTTTCTTGGTTGTTCCAATTTCAGAAGCACCCAGAAATACAGAAACTTCATGGCAAATTTTGGCAAAGGTACAAACTATTCACAGAAAATGTTGTATTAGAAGAGGGTTAAAATATTGTCATCAGGATACTTGGACACATGTTCTAACTGGCAATATTGATCTATTAGGCACAACTCCTTGGTGAAACTGCTTTGAGGAATACTGTACTCAGGCACTCATAGGTGGCTGTGGCTCTGTTGCAGGCAGATAACTTTTCATTAGTGAGAATTCACTTAGAAAGTTTTCATTATACTTCCATAGCAAACACCAATGTTTTGTAAGGTAATTTCTGCTGCTTTTTCATCCATTTTTATTTGATTTATGGCTAGAAACAGAGAGATTTTTTTACCCACCCCGTGTTTGAAGGTGTGACTTTGAAAAAATGTAACCCATTTGATCTCTCCTAATTAACCAGCATTACAGAATGTTTTAAAAGTGTGAGTCACAGCTAAAGAGGTGTACAGATGTCAAAAAGCTGGAGATGGGAGTGAAGTAGCCACTATGGAATTTGAGGATTTCTAAACCAACTAGCAATGCATTTCTTAAGCCTTTCTTATTGTCTGTATGAATCACTTTAATCATTACCTATGAGATGCAACAAAAGTAGAAGCTATGGATGAAAAGCTTGTGAAGGCATCTAATAAAATAGTACTGTGTACTTACAGTGGCCAAAATACCAGGCAAATGCATTCCTTTGCTGATCAGAGGTAATTTTTTTATGGAGGGAATATATGTGATTTTCTTAAAGTAGATTAACAGAGTTTGTTTCTTATTTCAGACATTAACTTTGCCCATTTATTTTCTGACACCCTTATCTGTGTCTAACAAAGAAGTGTTCATTGAGTCTTTACTGTTTCTTGCAGAATGTTCACCCTGACATAAAACTACATCTTCAAATTGGTTGTGTTTTTTAAAAAACAAACCTTGAGGAGTTAGGGTTTGTGTAGTTGGTGGTTTATTTCTCACTCTTTCTTATTTTTTCTTCATCCTTATTTTTCTTAAACTCCATCTTTGTGGACCACATCAGTCCATGTTTAATGGGCAGTATTAGCATTTTGAGCTGCAGCAGCCTGCACAGCCTGTGCAACGTGCCTGGCTTGTGTTGTCCTCCTGTATAAAAACAGACACCATGTACATCTTTTTTAAGACTTACATACTGGATTTACTCTTTTTAAAATAACATCTGGGAAACTGAGAAGCTTCTTTTGAAGGATTACATTACAGCTTTGATTTTTATTTATAAAACATAAAGGACTAATATATATCAGTTAGGACATTTTGCTTCCAAAGTGCATTGTAGCAAAATAATTGGAAGGCAGTTGTGGTGTGAAATATATGACAGCTTTACAGAACATAAAAAGGAGCTTTTTCTTTGTAATAGTGTAATTGCCTTAAACCCCACAATCATAATTGTTATCAAAAAATAATCCCAAGGAAAGGCTAATATAAGGTGAGCAGACTATTATAAGAGCTCTAATACACTCAATTCCTTGAACAGCAAATGCAGCCCCTCAATCTCCCAGTGCTTTTAGTGTCAGTCAGAGAGCACTCAGTCATTTCTGTGCATCAAGCCTGCAGTATTGATTTTTCCACTGACTGAAACAGCCATATAAGCATAAATTTTGCATGAGGCTTTCACTTTGTAGACTCTCCTTTGGTCAGATGACACATGATGTGAACATGAAGACTGTATAATAACAATGCATGGTCAACCTGCAGGCATTAAAGCGTGGTCTCTCACAGCTTTGAAGGACAAAAGCTGGAATGGTGCATCTCTGGTGTGATAGAAAACAAATATCATTTCCATCTTGGCAGCCTGCATTCAATTTTATCCTCTCTCCCTCTCCCTCCCCACACTTTCCCATTCCCCTGTTAGAGAGGGAATGCACAGGCGCATGCACAGAAACAGGTACCGACATAAAGTATACTTATCACTTATATCCAGTCCAGATAAAAATCAGCTCTATGGAAAAGCAAAACTGTGATAATAACTGTGCATCAAACTTGAACCCTTTGCTGTACTTGCCTTCCACTTTTCCGTGCTGGTGCTGTGTTGTTTTGTTTTACAGTTGATGCCATTTCTTTTAAGTCAGCCCTTGAGACTAAATATTGTACAACAGCGTTTGATAACATCTTGTATCATGCTGAAAAACCCTTATCTAAAGATTGGGCCTGGTGATAGACAGGCAGGAGTGAAAACATTCCTTAATAGCAACGTTGCTTTCATCTCATTGCTGCCCTGTTGATGTTCCCTTGCTCATTAATATTCCCACAGTCACTCTTTCTCTCTCTCCCCTGTTTTATTGTTTAAATGTTTAGTGTAAAATATGTTCATCCTGTTATGGGATCATGTCAATGGAATGAGACAGAGGAGTAATCCTAACCAGCGTGAGCCTGAAATAACAGCACGAGGAGTCACTTCTCACTAAGAACTGCAGCAGTGCATTAACTATCCGTTAAAGTGCATTAAACTGCAGGCACTTGATGTAATTAATTTATAATATAACGCAATGCAGCCTCTTAAAATTAAGTTGAATTGACCCAGAGGAAAATTTATCTGTAAGCAAAAAGCTCACTGATAAGCCAGCTTCAGTCAGTGAAAAGGAGGGAGCTGTTTCATCTTAAATAACAATCACAGGAGGAGAGCAGACCCTACAGTAATGAATAATTGCAAATGAAGGCTGTTTTCATTTTGTAAAGGAACCCCAACATAATAATTGCACAGCAACATGATTATTCCAGCAATGGCAGGTGTTAGAAACACCACTTCTGTTTCTATTTATGCACAATCCAGATAAATGTTTAATGTTTGAATAGTAGGAGTTAGTCTGTAGTATACGCAGATTGGTGTTCAGTGCATTGAAAGAAGAGACTCGTCTTTTTTTCATTTGAAAATGCTCTGCCAGGGGAAAAAAAAACCTTCTGACCTCCCTGGTCAGAAGGAGTGGTTTAGATTTGTTTTCTTCGTCCTCACCCAGCTCTGCTTGTCTCCTCTCTTGCAGTTATTCTAACGAAGTGATCTCAATACAGCAACTGTGTAAGTGCTACCTTTCTCTCCTGGCTAGAGTTGTGAAATTACTTCCATTTCTGGTTGAGTATATCTCAGAAGATGAGGATGGGGTGTGCTTTTCTTCAGTTTTGGGTTTTAACCCAAAGGGATTACATTTTTTTCTGTCTGAAATAAGACTTTTTTTCTGCAGGACAATGAGCATAACACTTCCATATCTGAGCTTAATTGCATATGCCTGCTAATGAGACTAGAATGCCAAGAAATACAAACCTAGGACAAAAGTTTGTTTGGGATTTTTAGTAGCCCTAGGAATTAGAGGCAGGTTCACAAGTACCCTCAAATACAAATGTGTCTATATACTGTGGTTTGCACTGTAAAAAATCTGGTTAGATGAGCAAAGCCTTAAAAACACTGAGAAAAACAACACAACCTGCCAGCTTTAACAGAGAATTGCAGGATGATAATAGAGATGGAAACAATTCTCAAATGTAACTGATGTTTGGCTTTTAAGTAAATCTTCAGGCATCTGAATTCATGGGCAGTTTTTTAAAGGGCCCTGAGCAAAAATATTTTTTATTTCCATTGTGAAAGCCATAGCATAGTGTTTTGGAAGTCTGTCTTTTAAACACAAACACACAGATTGAAGGTAAAGACTCTGCTTAGCTCTGCAGATGTGGGATGTTTTGTATCTTCTCTCACAGAAACTACCAGTCTAAATCTGGTGTAGGTAGTGGTCCCTTTGAGAAGAATTCAGTGGCATATTCAGAACAGTTAACTATCCTCTGAAATGCATTTTACTTACAATAGCCCAGCAGGTTGTCATCTGAACACCACTACTGTCCATAGAGTCAGAGTTCCAGACAGTTTCAGTTCTGAAGACTTGAAACCTGAATCCTTTCACAAACACTGGGCTTTGAAGGGCAAAATGCAAGTTTCTTCTATATGTCATCATCGCTTTGCTGCTCCTGGAGGGAGTGAGGACCCAGGGTTGGGACTGTCCACAGGCTTGCCGTTTGTGAGACTGGAAGAGGCAGAAGTGAAGGAGGTGTTTGGGGTAGCTGTTGTCATTAAGGTATATGACTAGGTGAGTACCATGCATGTTATGGCATCTCCAACAACAAGCACAGTTCCGGTGAAAGCAAAGGAAATAAGGATGCAACAGCAAATGTGAGATGAGATTTGGATCATCTCTGGATGCAGCTGAAATCTCAGGATCTAGATGGCTATTTCCTATGATCCAGTTTAGATTACCATATGTTTTGTGACGCTTCCCTTTCTGTGCCTTTGTTTAGGTGTGTGACATTTCACTTTGGGTGTCCTTGTTTAGAGAGAGAGATGAGCTTTTTCACAATGTTGCAGAACAATGATATTTGCTGTCAGAAACTTTTCAACAGTTTAAGTGAACTTTTAAGTAGTCTAATGTTTTTAAGGCCAGGCTGCATATTGCTCTGGGCAGCCTGATCTAGAGGATCCATGACAAGGATGTGTCCACAAGCAGTGTGGGCAGCAGGGTGAGGGAGGGGATTCTGCTTCTTTACTCTGATCTGATTAGACCCTACCTGGAGTCCTGTGTGCAGCTCTGGAGCCCCCAGCACAAGAAGGACATAAAACCGTTGGAGAGGGGTCCAGAGGATGGCCACAAAGATGATCAGAGGGCTGCAGCAGCTCTGCTATGAGGACAGACTACAAGAGCTGGGGCTCTCAAGCCTGGAGAAGAGAAGGCTTTGTGGAGACCTTCGAGTAACCTTCCAGTCTCTGCAGGGAGCCGACAGGAAGCCTGGAGGGGGACTATTTCCACGGTCTTGTAGTGACAGGATGAGGTTTAAACTGGCAGAGGGAAGATTCAAACTGGATGTTAGGAAGGATTCTTCACAGTAAGAGTGGTGAGACACTGGCACAGGTTGCCCAGGGAGGTTGTGGATGTTCCCTCCCTGGAGGTGTTCAAGGCCAGGTTGGATGAGGCCTTGAGTGACCTGTTCTAGTGGGAGGTGTCCCTTCTGACCTAAACCATTCTCTGATTCTATGAATTAATCTCTACTTAATATAGATAAGTCCCAGAGGTATATCCTAGGTTTATTTCACACAAATATTTGTTTGATTTTGCAATATCTATAGCTTTACCTATTCCTGTGCCTGTATGTGGAGAGGTATGTCTACATAATCTCATGCTTTCAATCACACAAACACACAAGTGCCTAATACTAATAAGAGAGGAAGTTCTATTGAATCATGCTGAGAAAAAAATATTTATAGGGTCTAGGATGAAATTGCCAAAGTCAGTGGTTTTCCAAATGACCTTAGCACACTTAAGCAGTAATGAGGGGGAGGGGAGAATTAAATTTCAGTGTCCAATATTGAAACAGTCAGCAAAAAACAAGTCTATCTGTTGGACTCTTTCTGAAAGAAAGGATCTCTGTAAAAGTAGTGTAACTATTTGTTCCTTGCTTTCTTCTGGCTGATTTGAAGTTGTTAGTGAATTCACAGGGACCTTAGCTGGTTTGCTAAGCACTATTAATTTTCATATACTTTGTTTTTTTGTGTAGTGGAAGTATAGCTCAGCCCTCAGAGGAGACAATTCTTTGAAATCAAATGTTGGTCATCCTTCTTGTAAAATGGAGGGGGAAAGGAATGTGTAGAATTGTTCTGCTGAGAAGGAAGGACAAGGGGCATGAGTTCTCTGAAGATAGTGTTAGGCCTTGGGGGGAAAAAAGAAAGCTATTTTTAATAATAAAGTTGCTTGGGGAAATACCCTGTAGAAGATGAAGAGGTGCTTGGGAAATGCAGAAAAAAATTGCAGAAGAAAGCAATGAGGAGAAGATATGATTGCTGCCTGTGTTAGCACAGAGTAACAAAAGTCACTTTAAAGAAGAGGAAGTGCAGCCATGCTCCTTTTTCTTGCTTTGCCTTTCTCTCATGAAAGAATGATCTTTCCAGTCTTTCTCCTCTGAGGTGCTGGTAGATCTAGCAGAGTGCTTTGGGATAATTTATGCTTATAATAACTGCACATGTGAATAATTCATACTCCAGCTCAACTGTTCACAGTTTATAAACATGAAATTAGGATACTTATTTTCTGTTAGATTGTACAGTGCTAAAGTCTGTTTTAGCATTTGGCTACTTTTGAGTAGCCAATTTGCACATTATCCCTAGCCTAGAACAGTGGTGAAGACAGAAGTCAACTGGATCTTTGAATCACAAATAAAGAGAACAAGTTTCAGAAGAGGTACTCTAGAGGAATGCTGTAAGATTGAATCAAAGCCTATAGAAATGAAGATTAATTAAATCAGATGTGTAATTAGGAGGCTAGAACATCATCTCGTATAAATTGGTAGTTTTCTTTGTAACAACTAAGAGTCATAGAATCAACCAGGTTGGAAGAGACCTCCAACATCATCCAGTCCAACCTATCACCCAGCCCTAGCCAATCAACTAGACCATGGCACTAAGTGCCCCATCCAATCTTTTCTTGAACATCTCCAGGGACGGTGACTCGACCACCTCCCTGGGCAGCCCATTCCAACTTCCTCCTAACATCCAGCTTATACCTCCCGCGGCACAACTTGAGACTGTGTCCTCGTGTTCTGTTGCTGGTTGCCAGGGAGAGAGACCAACCTCACCTGGCTACAACCTCCCTTCATGTAGTTGTAGACAGCAATGAGGTCTGCCCTGAGCCTCCTCTTCTCCAGGCTAAACACCCCCAGCTCCATCAACCTCTCCTTATAGGACTGTGTTCCAGGCCTCTCATCAGCTTCGTCGCCCTTCTCTAAGCACGTTCCAGTACCTCAACATCTCTCTTCAATTGAGGAGCCCAAAACTGGACACAGCACTCAAAGTGTGGCCTGACCAGTGTTAAATACAGGGGAAGAATAACCTCCCTTGTCCTACTGGCCACGCTGTTCCTGATCCAGGCCAGGATGCCATTGGCTGTCTTGGCCACCTGGGCACACTGCTGGCTCGCATTCAGCTACTATCTACCAATACCCATAGGTCTCTTTCTGCCTTACTGCTCTCCAGCCACTCTGTCCCCAGCCTGTAGCGCTGCTTGGGGTTGTTGTGGCTGAAGTGCAGAACCCTGCGCTTGGCCTTGTTAAATCTCATCCCATCGGCCTCTGCCCACCCATCCAGCCTGTCAAGGTCCTTCTGCAGGGCTCTCCTACCCTCCAACATAGCAATACCTGATCCTAGCTTGGTATCATCTACAAACTTACTGATGCTGAACTTAATCCCCTGGTCCAGATGATCAGTAAAGATATTTAACGTGACCAGGCCTAGAACTGATCCTTGGGGGATACTGCTAGAATCTTGTATGGAGAGTTACAATATCTAGAAAAGTCTCAGCCCTCCCAAATGTAAACTGATTATTATATCATAAAGTTCATAGTTTGATCCAAACCATAACAATATCCTCAAGAATACCTGGATACAGACATCAGCAAGATTGTGCTCACAAGTCAGTGTAAAACCAAAGTTCCATTGATTTCAGCAGCACTCCTGTGCCTTGGAGCAATGTGAGTGAGGAGAGATTACCAATACCTGAGCAAATAAGCAGAGAGGTCATAGCACTCATCTCCTACCTATAGAAAATGCTATAAAGTTCAAAAAGAGTAAGAAATTTATGTCAAAGGCATAATTTTACTGAAACAGGAGTCAGGACATTCCAGGTATACAGGTATGCTTAGTACCTGAGAAGACTGATAAATCACCAACTTGAAAACCCAAATGTACTGTCCAAAGAGAATAAACAGTGTTGTATTTCTTACTATGTGCTGCAAGATAAGAGGCTCTTAAAAACTGTATCTTTATGAAGTTACATGAAGCTAAAGAAAGGGGGAAAGTAATAGAGAGAGGCACAATGAAATTAAAAGTCCAGAATTATAGAATTCCTCATCAAATCTTCCGCAGAGTCTAATGAATCATTCAATTCCTTTTCATTCGTCTTTTCTAGTCCTCTCCTCCAGGCATTTAAAATTGCTTTGCATCGTCGTAGTCATAAAAAAGAAATGTATGCCCCTCAGAAAAGATACGCAGCTTTGCAGGAAGCAATATAGACATGTCCAATTTAAGATCAGCATAGTCCGCCTTTGAAGAAATAAAGCTTTTCTAGCAGCCTGAGTGGCTCTAGCAATATCTGGGTAAGCTTAAGCAGAGCTCTTTCATTTGCGCCAGGTTTAAAATTCATCTTCCCACCTTACTCTAGAGGAATACCTATCTGAGGGGCAGGTGTGATTTCTTGAGGTGTTTTTCCTCTTTGCTAGGAACATTGAGAAGGACAGGGGAGTGGCAGAACTGAAAATGTGTCACATTTACCTTCAAGTGAGGACACCTGGAGATTGCGCCTCCAGAAAGGCTCAGAATCCCAAAGATCACATTGCTGCAGCCATTTCCTGGGCTGAAAAGTCTAGCAGCTTTGCGCTGAAATCTCCAAATCAGCTTACAGGACACAGATGCCACAATTCTTCCCATGTAACTTTACTGGAAACATGTATTTTGGAAGCATGACTTTTCCATCTGGAGTCATAGAGAGGCACCCCCAGAAACCGAGTAAGCTGAGTGAGCTGTGAGTCAGGAAGGGCCTTGGGTTTTCCATTGGCTGCCAACACATCTAAGATGAATGAGGTGCACAGATTTAGGTCAATTTGGCCTCGGGTGTCAACGCATATTTTAGAAATATTTTTACTGAGTACAAAAGGTTCTTCTCCCAAAATTCTCACAACTTTTTTGTTATAGGAAAATAAGGACAGTGAACTGAAAACCAGTAGCTCAATTTTAGTTGACCAGCCTGATATACACTTCAAGTGGCAAGCATATCTAAATTATCTGTGTTCATGTATTTACTAGTAACTAAGTATGATTTCAGATCCAGTTGTGTGCTCTAATCTGGAACAGTGCTGCATCTTCCAAAGGGTTGTTTTTGTGTTCCAAATGAGCAGCAAGGAGGAGTATACAAGTGTGTATGCATTTGCAGATGCATCATTTTGAGTGTCTGGATGCCCTATAAGTTATCAATCTCATAAGCAGTGATGCAATTGGGGTAATTTCACCACTGTGGTCTGATTTTGTAAGGAATTGGAGGTTCTTAGTGTCACCATATGTGCTGAGCCTGTGTCTAGTTGGGTGTGGTGGCTGGAGAGTTTCCCACCCCCCTACTCTTTTGAAATCACCCAGACTAGACTCAGCTAGCTGGAAGTTAAGGAGTGAAGCTGTATTTATAGCTTAGCACAATGCAGTTACACATAAGTTAAAAGTAGTATAGAAACACAGTATCCCTCCCAGAAATCAGAATCCCCAGGAGGGGCTCCCAACCACCTTTCTACCTTTTTTCCACCCCTTTACCTTATCCCAGAGTCTGTCCTATGTGCAAGGTGAGTTGTGAGGATCAGCAAGGGGGGTTAGAAGCAGAATGATTAGCTGGGCTCCACAGATTCAGGCAGAGCAGCAAAAGCCCAGGGAGAAAACACAGACACTGACTCTAACAGCTAGAGACACTGTCTAATCTATGTTTGTGTCCTTGCTTATGTTGATCTCAGTGAACCTATGAGTGAAGTAGACATCGCCGTTGTTTCCTTTTTCACAGATTAGAATCTAATTTTTCTCATTGATTAGCCTCAAACTAGCACATTGAGAAAGGCAGTTAGCTATCTGCCTTGCAGTTCTCAACAAAGTCTTAGTTCCCATCAGTGTCATTTTGGGAGATGATAGAGTTGTTTGCTGAGCCAGCAGTGTGCCCAGGTGGTCAGGAGAGCCAATGGCTACCTGGCCTGGATCAGGAACAGTGTGGCCAGTAGGACAAGGGAGGTTATTCTTCCCCTGTACTCAGCGCTGGTCAGGCCACACCTTGAGTACTGTGCCCAGTTCTAGGCTCTTCAATTCAAGAGAGATGTTGAGATACTGGAATGTGTCCAGGGAAGAGTGATGGAGCTGGTGAGAGGCCTGGAACACAGCCCTGTGAGGAGAGGCTGAGGGAGCTGGGGTTGTTTAGTCTGCAGAAGACTAAACAACCTGGTTGTTGTCTGGCTCAGGGGTGACCTCATTGCTGTCTACATTGGAATGGGCCACCCCAGGAGGTGGTGGAGTCACTGTCCCTGGAAGTGTTCAAGAAAAGACTGAATGGGGCACTTAGTGCCATGGTCTGGTTGATTGAATAGGGCTGGGTGATAGGTTGGACTGGATGAGCTTGGAGGTCTCCTCCAACCTGGTTGATTCTATGATTCTATAATACTGATTTTTGTCTCACCTACCTGCTGCTTCACAGCAGTACCCATGACATTACTTTGTCCAATGTGTCTCATTTGAGAGGAAATAAATAGTTAAACACACTGCAGAAAAAAAAATCTCCCTAATCTGGGAATGAATGCTAAAGAACTGCCTTAATGTGCATAGACTAGTATGCACAAGCAGGGCACAGTCATTTGTTTGACTCCTTCAACAATTTTACTCTCCTAAAACTTGATTTGATCACTAGCCAGCCTGTGAATAAATGAAAATGGTACAGAATCCTAGAGCTTGTTTGCAACTAGGATTTGTTTGGCTGTTCAGCAGAGCCATAGTACGATTCATATCTAACTAGGCTTATACATGTTCTGATCAAGAGTAGTTTTTCCTCTTCTCTCTGACTTCTTGTTGTTGTTGAATGCTGCAAAGGCTCCCTCAGTTTCACATTAACACTGACCAGCTTTCTGAGATTAAACTATGCATGAACAAAACTCCAATCTCACGTTCATATGAATGCCTCCAAAAGTCCAGTGAATGCAATGCCTATGGAATATTTGGTTTTTAGTAAAGGGAGAAAGCTGATTCTCAACAACACAAAATAATAGTTGCTCTTATATTTCATCGTTAACATTTATTTTCACTTGAGCAGATTGCTAATGATGGCTCATTTCTCCATAAAAAATGACTCCACTACATCTTGGAGAATCTGTATTTAAAAAGGCATTGATAAATTGAAGGGAGTTCATGGAAGAGAATCAAAAATGATTAAAGTGCTGCAAGTATTGACTTATGACTGAAGATTAAAATAATTGAATGTGTGTGGACTGGCTAAAGAGTTCTTACAACTTTCTTCTCAAAAAAGTAGATGCTTGATTCTTCTTAATTTCAGTTTTAGAGCTGACAGAATTCTCAGGAAGAAGGATCTAATAGTAAAGGGAACACACTTTTAAACTTACAGACTCAAAGATTGTTCTCCCATAGCTACATATCTTGCAGAATTCCTTTCTAAATATTATCATTGCTGCCAATGGAGTATTTTCAGAGTAGAGAACTACATAACCTTCGTGAGCACAACAGGACTAAAAAGTAAGCTTTGGAGAAATGTATTACTTGAATACAGCTCTGAACTCTTCATCTTCTGTGTGTGACAATAATTTTTGTTCATCAGATTAAGACAGCATTTAGAACTGAAAAATAGTTTTGAGCTTGCTTCTGGATCTGGTGTTATGATGTGACTCACCTTTGTTGGTGAAGGAAATCATGTTATGGTACTCTAAGACTACCAGAAAAGCAAAAGAGCAAATCAGCTGCAAACCCATTCCTCAGTTTTTTTCTACTTTGCTAGTCTAGCTGTCTGTCACTATCATGAGGGTTTTTCCAAGAAGAAATCCTGGGGAAAAAGGATTTATAAGCTTCAGCCTTAAGCTAAGAGTCCTGTTTGGCTAGTAGTAACATTTATAGAGGTGCTTAATATAGTAGCAAACACACCCAAAATTACCTTGGTGGCTCAACCTGTCCTCCAGCTCAATACATCCCTAAGTATGAGGAAGTTAAATAGGCAAAACAGACTTGTGAGGACTATGAGGAGTTTCACAGCATGATGGGATGTCAGAATCAATTTATTAGAAGGGACCATTAAAAAGTTAACAATTATTAGAAAGAAATGGAGAGAGCAAAAGCAAAAAGCATCATGGCACAACATTTCCAATACACAGTTTGGTACATGCTGGCTATCTTACTCAGTTTTGGTTACTGACCTCAGAAACAGGCTGTAATAGAGATAGGTAGACCCAGACAAGATGTGCAGAAGTGAATTCCAGGCTTTAAACAATGGCCAATTAAATAGATTAGATGTCTTCTCTTTCAAAAAATAACAACAAGAACAAAAAAAACAGGCTATAGAACTTTGTAAGTCATGAATTGCAAAAAAGCAACTAAATAAGGGAGAGTTACTCAGCATGTGCTGCCTCTTGAAAGTGCCAGAGAACTGCTTCAAAACAAGCAAAAGGACATACTTTTTCTCACAGTGTGTAATTTAATTGTGGAACTTGTAGCCACAGGGAGCTGAGGGAGCGAAAAGTATAAATGAGTTCAAAACAGGACTAGATAAATTAATGAAGAATTGGCTTGGTGGTTTTTCATAGTAATTAAATTCAATGGTTTAGATGTGACCTCAGGCTGAGGAAGTCCCTTGACTGCTGATTCTGGATCCTGGGATGACAAGCCAAGGGAAGAATCATTCTAACAGTGCCCTTAAACATCACAAAAGTCCATCAATGGCTGTGGATGGAGACTGTGTGCCATGTTAAATAGGTCTGGTACTAAAGAGTGAATTTGCTTTTGTGAAACACAGGCCCTGACTCCTTTTCCCTGACTGGCATCCATACATGGTTTATTCTTTATATGAATATCCTGAGAGATGCAGATCCTGCATCACACCTTAAAAAAAATTGTATCAGATGTAGTGATATAAATCTGTGCCTTTGCACCTTATGCCTTAGTTGGATTTCAGAGGTATAGCTATGTGGTTTTCCTTCCTACAGTTATGATTTACTACAGCATTCAGAGATCCCACACAAGAATAAAGGCATTATGAAAACACTTAGATTCTTTGCCCTGGCAAAGAAATCACAAAGCTATTCAAGTGCAGTATTTTGAGGCCCTCATCTTTTCTTCACATATCTGTTTGTTGTTTGGTTGTTGTTTCAGGCTTTTTTCTTCTAATTTTAATTTCATAGGAAAAAGGTTGTTTCTGGTCCTGAAATGCTGGAATTTCTCACAAAGTGAAAATGGTTTTTGAAATTGTCTTGTCTGTGAGGGAATAAAAAGTTAAGAGGCCTTCCATGTGCTGTAGTGTTGTCAACGAGTTACCTACTTTTCTGTAGACAAGTCACTGTGGTTTCCCACCTTCAGTTGGTAGCACAGAACACAGATGGGCAAGAAGGCTTCCTTTATTGTATTGGGCTTTAAGAAATCGTAGTTTTCCCTATCCTGTTTCAAACATCTCTAATTCCTGTTATTTAAGTGTATTTTGTTTATATTCTCAAAAGAGACACATTTGCACCTATTGGAAAGGTGAGGCAGCAGACACTGTTCTTTTCCTATTGTAATACTTAATCCACACCTCTTTTTGTTGTTTATTGTCATCTTTCATTGTTTACATCTAATTTAGACTGTAAGCATCTCAGGACAAGGTTTTGTCATTCTAATTCTCTGTAAAGCATCAGATTCACCCTTGGTGTTGTATAAAAAATATTGAGACCTATCACTCAGATGGGGAAGGTGTCCAAATGGATCCAAGCAAGGACTTTTTGATTGATTAAATTCCCATACCTCCTATTTGTGTTCATGGCAACTTTGATGAAAATAAAATGCACACCTGAATAAACAGAAGTTGGAGGTTGTTTTAGATTTGGTTGGTTGGTTTTATTTGTTTGGAATTTAAGACATAATCTAGGTGTTTGCAGCAACTTCAGAGCCCCAGGCTGCTTGCTGTACTATCCTATTTATCCATCAAGACTGAATCATGGATAAAATAATAGAAAGTTAATACTGTAAGCAACTAAAGCATGGAAATGATTTTTTTTTTCTGAACTGGCATTGTGTTTTGTAGAAGTTATATGTGTCTCTGGTGTTTTGATAAGCTTTAGCCAACAGGAAGAATTAATTGGTAGGATAGGTGAGGTTTTGATGCCCTGCTGGAAAAAAATGCGTTTTCTTCAGTGAGATCTCAAAGGTGCTACAGCAAAGATGTTCTATAATGCCCTGGTGGACACCAGACTCTTTTGTTACCTCCTTTAAGATAGGTTGTATGTGGCTGGGGACCCATCAGCACAGTACAGGCTGCCTTGCTGTGCCCACACAAAGATTCAACAAGTAATGCATATTAGTGTTCAAACAGCAGATCAAGCCAACCCCACAGACAGAAATTGTGAGCAAACTGACAGTCTTACATCTGCATCGAGGCATTTTGTTTTGCATTGTGCAACGTTATTCTTTAAATGAACAATACTGCCCAAAGTCAAGGCTGAGCAGCCGTCATCACAAAAGGTGAAGTGGGAACTAAGAGTTTATTGGGAACTCTATATCTAAGTAAGCTATTTTATCTTCCTTGAAGCTGGTGAATGTTGGTAGAGTTAGATAATGATTGGACTCAGTGATCTTAAAGGTCTTTTCTAGCCTAAACCATTCTATGATTCTATGAGTGGAGCTACTTCTGTGTGCTGACAAGCGGAGGGAGTTTGCATCGTTGCAAGGATCCTCACAAAAGCAGTCACCTAGTTTTGATAGAGATCCATTAGAAGTGATTACATTGGCAAAGATATAGGAAAGAGATTGAAAAATGGCTGGAGGGCTGGAAAGTTTGCTTTACATCTGGAAACTTCAGAAGTCTAGTGTCTCTTGCTGTAAAATGAGAAAATTAATCACAGCTACAAGTGCCTAGGTGAGGGAAGCTTTTATGCTTACAGTGAAGGGCTAACAGTAAATCAGTCTAACAGACAGAGCTATAGCTTGGCGTGAGAGAAAGCTTAAGTTACATGGTGAAAAGATATATTTTTATAAATGCCATGGTAATTAACCACTGAATAATCACAACTCTGGTGCTTTTCTCTGTCTTTTAAGTCTTTAAAGCAATACTCTGATATCAAATAATGTTACCTAGTGAATGTGGAAGTTGACTCGGATGGCTATCAAAATGCCTGTCGTGTCCCTACAGATAGTGCCTTTGTGTTCAGAAGGGTTATTTCAGGTCTTTACATTAAAGACATGCCACGATCTTTGCTGGGTCAATATTGACTTGTCCACTTCCTTCTCCCTGCCTCAGTTATCTTTTCTGACTGTTTTGTAAGTTGAAGCCCCACCTCACACAATACAAGTTTTATTAGCTGAATCTGGCTTCTTCAATGCTCCCTCATGTCTCCAGCAGAGCTGCATGTCTCTTGTTATTTATTTTATGCATTAAATGCTTACAGTGTGCTTGGGGCTGTACAAGACATAAATATAAAGGGAGTCCATGCCCTGTAGGGCTTGCAGCATGGAAGGCAGAGAGGAGTAATAGCTTGGGTGTACAGTGCTGGTTGTTTGTTCAGAAATAACACATCATTGTTTCAGGAATAGGCTAATGCTTGAGCCCAGGAGCATGGATGTGGGGAATGGATTGGGTTGAAGATGAGGTAAATGGGGCTTGAACAACAGTTGACACGTCAGGGCCAGGACATGGCAAGTTAGGGAGCAGAAGTCAGAAGAAGGCACGAAAGGGACATAAAATGCCACAAGGTGACAGGCATGTGTGATAAGAATTAGGATGTGAAATGCAGTCTAGGGCACAGTTATACAGATCCTGGAAGTGAAGGAGGAGTTAAACTTGAAACAAGCATGAGAGAACCACAAATTTTAAATTCATCTGAGTAGAGAAGACAAGAGCAAGAGCAAGCTGCTCTCCTGCTAGGAGATTGATGATCTTTAGTTGTTGGAAGTTGTACCAAAAGATCTTAAGTCACCTGTGTATGAATGGCGTCAAGAGGACAGTTCCAGTGGGGGGGATAATCATCAAATCTTTGTATTTGTTATTTCCTTGATGACTTGGAATCTCCATTTGACTTTATTCCAAGTCCTTCTTGTCTTCAGGATAATCATCTTTGCAGTGTAGTGTATCTTTTGCCTTCTGTTTATGAATTGTACATAATAATCACTGCCAGCAATTTATTTGGTGGTCATTCTAGCTGCTGGAAGTATTTTATGTCACAAGTCACTCCCATTCCCCTCATAATCTGAATCAGTAGCACTCTGATTGTTAATTTCTTCATCTCAACCCCAGGATTACATAGGGGCTCTGAGCTCAAATTACATTTAATAGCTTTTGGCATTTTGGATATAAAAGTCATGCTTCAAATTGTCAGCTTCAAATTGTTGTCTGACTGATCTGTGTGACTGTAGTTTGGGTAGAGAAGAGAAAATCTCTAACATCACAAAACAGCCCAAGTGTGCAGAAAACCACAGTGACACGTGTAACACCCTTACTACCAATTTCATATGCAGACTAAAACAACATACCAGAGAAAGGTGACTGCAAAGCAATTCTGCTACTTAAAGTAATTGCGTTGTTTATGGGAAAGTATTTTGTTGCATTTGTAGCTATTCAGAAAATGCAAACTTCATTCTTCTTGATCTAATTCCAACATGCTGTTCAAAACCTATTTTGTTTCAGATATTTTTATTGTGCAATTTGAAGGAGAGCTCATTCCTCACATGAAGTGCTCCAATGCTTTGAGACTTGCTTAATCATGATAGTTATTTGATAGCATTATCTGGTAATCATTTTATCAAACTCTGAAGATGACCCAGAAGCAGCTTTGGGCAGAATTGTTGAGAACAATATGGATTGATGAAGACAGAACTATTTGTTATTACACACTGAGCTCTATGGCTTGTGGGCAGTAAATGGCACTGCTTTTCATATCTGAAACTCAGAATATATATTCACTTCAGTATAACACTGCATTATATCTGCTGAAAGGGAAACACTCTTGCAGTCCGTAGCTTCTCTTGTTCTCCTCTTAAATAAAAACCAAACATGTTTTGCACTGTTTTCAGTAGTGTGGTTGCCTCTCTGTAGTTATAACTGGAGCCTGTATTCTGCTCCTTTTCTCTCCCACTCTTCACATAACCATCAGTATTTTAAATCTCTCAAGAAAGATCCTTTCAATTTCCAATTTTACCTCAGTGAATTGGATCTTAAGGAAGTAGGTTTGGGAAACACTCCTCTTCTGTCATAACAAAGTAAGCAAAAATAAGTTTTTTTCCTCCATTCATTACCAGTGTGAGGCCTCAGAGCAAGTGTCAGAGGCAATGGCAGTACATTTGCCTGCACCATTGCAGGAAGGCACTTGCTCTTCACCTGTCCTTGTAAGGAAGAGTAGTGCAGATATTCCCATGCAGGTATTTGAAATGCGTTCCCACTACCTCATGGAAACAACACATTAGATCTAATACAGAATGTTATTTTATACCCAAACCTACTCACAGACCTGATGTTATGTCAAAAAAAAAAAAGCTGATGTGCTTTGCATGTGAATGAGTCACTGACTCCTAATAGAAAATGTGGTGCTCCTTCCCTATACACCAGATGCAAGTTGTAGGCACAGCAATAGGGCTGGGGTTGGACACAGTCTCAGTCTCTAGAAGACTTGCAGGTGAATTAACTGAAATTAGCACTTCACCTGGATCTGAACTAGGATGGACAAGTCAAGCCTCCTGAGGATGACAAGCACATGTTCCAGGTAGCTAATGTGGTTTATGTTGCCAGACAGGCACTCAGCACCCTCAGAATGAGGTGCAAATGTCCAGTAGTGAGGCAAACTGGACACACTTGGGTAATACTAAAGGTGCTGCTCTTCTGTACAGAGAGCTCGACTTTTGATCCTTAACATGGCTGTTTTGTATCTGGAATGCTTCCATTAAGAGTCCTTTGGGGGAAGCACATGTGTGGTAAGCAAATGTAGTAATGTATTGATTACTAAGGACCTGAAAGGTTTTGAAAGCCTTCAGTCTCAGACTGTTCTTTGGCACAGGCCTGCCAGCCAATGTTTGTGACCCTGGGAGCTGATCAATGGCCAGATGAGTGTGGAACTCTCAGAGTAGTTAATAAACAGGCGATGTCATTGCTTCCCCAGGGACCCTGATGCAAGATGGGCTGAGGTCCATGTGCCATCTACTGACCTTGAAAGCTTCTTCCTCACAGGGGCTTGGATTTCCCAGAAACTCACACTCTGACCCTACTCTGATGGCACAGCTCCATGTGGGAAATCTCAGTTGCATCGCTCACAGTATAGAGGAATTGAGTACAGGGAACCCATATTGGGGAACCACGGCAATCATCTGCCTGCCACAAAAACTCTTGCTTTTTGGAGTGCAAATCAGTTTTGATTTTCAAAGTATTCCTGCATCCTTAAAATAATTCCATGCCAATGGAAGAGAGGGCACTAAAAATAAGAGATACGGTCATTTAAGCAACTGTTTAGGCAACTTAGTTGACCTTTTGAGGAATTCTCATTTCATGTCAAAAAACATGTGAAAAACACAGATTGTCATCAAGTCCCTGGTATGAACATCAACTGTTTGTTTTCTCTTTCCTGGCGTATTGCAGACATACTGTGCCACATTGAGCCAGTCAAATCCATCCTGTGCATCAGTTTCCCTGTCAGTCAAATAAGATGCATCATCCCTTCCCTGTTATCAGAATTAACTTATTAACAGAAACCGTGAAGCTGAGATGATGTGGTGGCATATCCCACAAAAATAAAAAAGGCAAGTACAGAAAAGTGTAGGCCACCTCCTTCTTACATTTTACAGTTCTATGCTTGTGCCTTCTTTGTAGATTCTTTCCCATCCTGGGGTATCAAACAACATTACTGGGACTTTTTTTTATATATATATTATAAGCCACAGCGAATAACATGTACTTAACAAAATTACTCACTGTATTTGCTCTGAGCAGCACCCCGGTTCCTTTTCACTTCTGACAAGAAGAACCCTATCACCAAGAAAATAGCTGACCTCCATTTCCACTTCACTTTTATTTGGCAGAAAACAGTCAAGTTTGCCATTGGCTTCCTCTACTATTGTACAGCTCATCTGGTATGAGATCACATTAAAGAAGATTGTTGCAATTTGTCTCATCTTGTTGTGAAAGCACATACTGTCCCTATGCACTGAAGCCATACTTTAAGTATGAGTGATTGAGTGGACCTAAAGAATGCTGAGTAAATATGTTGCTGCAATTAGGGCTTGAGAGAAAAAAAGAAGAGTGTACCTAGTATTTTCCATTCCTTTGCCATTCGTACATAAAAGGTATATGTGATCTTTCCCCTGTACACACAAAACTTAGCAGATAAAATAGCCTGGAAAAAAAATTCATTGTATTGAGGACCATTTTCTGTATTGGTTTACCTGCAGAACAACACAAATCTGCTGCTTGTAAAACAAAAAAGCATCTGGCCCTGTGAATATTAAAACTGTAATTACTAAACTACCCTATTACAACTCTCATTTTTCTTTACATTTTGTGCACAAAGCAGGGATATCTGAAAGACATTATTCTAGAAAAGGGTGCTGCAAGATAGGAATCTCTTCTCCATGTCATGCAACGGTTTGATTTTGCATTTAAATAGCATCTTCCACCCTAGATCTTGCAAGTTTTTAAAGCTATTAATTTAGTCCCACAACAGTCCTGTAAAGGAGTTACAAATGAACAGTAGATAATAGTAGATGTAATAGTAGATAACTTCATAATAGGTTTATCTTTCTTCTGTGGTCACAGAGACCAACACAAAGCCCTGGTTTATTTTCTGGATGAATATTAGTTTGTGATGCTTGTGGGTTTTGGATGGTAAACTAAGAGAGCTTGGGTTTTATTTTCAGAGAAAATGAACACCTTAATTTTAGCTAAAATTATGAGTGTTTAGAAAGAAAATCAAGTGTTTGTGGTCTCAAGTTGTTTCCCCATAAACTGGGACTCTGTGGTCAGTAAGTTACTTCAGAAAATATTACCAGAGATTTTTTTGTCTTGTGTTACATAGCTTATGTCTAGACACATAGATATGGATAAATCCCAGCTCTTCAGTATTAGCTTTGAGATGGTCTAAGTGTAGAAGAAGGATGCATGGAGTTAATGGATTGGGTGTATTTCCAGTCTTCTGTCTGAAATGCAATAAATAGCACTCTTCCTATTGTATTGCTTCAAAGGGAAGGGAAAATTTTACTCTGAGGACAATGGAGCACTGAAATAAGATGCCCAGAGAGGTTATGAAGTCATCTTCTCTACAGACTTTCCAAACCCTTCTGTACATTTCAATCATGGGCAATCTTATCTAGATGATCCCCCCTAGCAAGGGGAAAGGAGTAGCAAATCTCTGGAGATCCCTTCCCACTGCTACCATTCTGTGAAAGGTGGTTCCAAGCTGAGTATTTCTGACCACACTCTCCATTCAAACTTTGTTTTAAATGCCATTACTGTAGCTATCTGCTACTATGCATAAGACAGAACTTGAAGTCAAGCTCTTTAAGTAGCAGTAACACCATTTTCCTACCTCTGGTTTAATTTCTGACCAGCAATAGCAGAATGCAGTCTTCAGTTAAAGTTCATGTCTTGCTGCTCCAGAACTTTGGGAAGAGCTTCTTTCAAACATACTGCTTTCTGGCAACTACAAGTGCCATTGTGCTGGCTGCATTGAAATTTTAATGAAAAACAATGTTGCTCTTCACTTTCCCCTTTGTTGACTTTCTGTTGAAGCCAACAGGAGCTTTGCTGGCTGGGTTCAGCATCAAGTCTTACTGCCTAACAAATGTGTATGTTATTACACAGTGAAGATCTACTTTAGATTCATTTGCAAGGTAGCAGCAGCCAGAAGGACCAAAAACTATTTTAAAAATGCCAAGGATAGGTTGGTGATTAATGAGGAATTTATTCTATTTTGTAGTGTCTCTTATTTAACTGGATGCCTCTGGAGACATGCTTTAAACAGCAAGGCACTATCTTAGACCGGTATGGTAGATTTCATCTCACGTTGACTCCATTAAAGTAAGCTTCTATAAACAGACATCAATTACAACCAGTTTAAAGGGGTTTAAAATGTAATCCAGCAGTGCTGCTTAACTAAATGAATCCTGAGAACTGATCTCCAGTGAATTAATAGAGCAATGTGTGGAGAGCTCACTATGAATCTGAGTTAATGACTGGAGAAGATCAAATTAATTACAACTGTCTCTGAGGACCTGCAGGGAAGAACTCTCTCAGATCAGCTAAGGTTTAGATTAACTCTTTGGGTACCAAACAGGTATTTTCTACAAGTAATTTTAAAGTAACTGCTGGTAAGACAATGAAGTGAGGCAGCCTGATATTTCTCAGATGGCATATGACCACCATGTGAACTGATGGTGCTGAATTTTCCTGCAAATTTCAGTTTTCAATTTGTAAAACAGGTCTAAGTAATTTGCTATTTCTTATGGCTCTTTGTTTAGTTGAGGAGTTTATGTCTAGTGGTAATGCTATCATCACATTAAGACTTAACAAAATCACTTCATGGGATTTTCAGGCATTGGAATAGGCTGCCCAGGAAGGTGGTTGAGTCACCAATCCTGGATGTGTTTATAAGTCTTTTGGATGTGGTGCCTGGGGATATGGTTTAGGGTGAACCTTGTAAAGTAAGGTTATTGTCTGGACTAGGTGATCCTGAGAGTCTTTTCCAACATGGATGTTTCTGAGATTCTGTGATTCTCTATATGCTAATACAGACACCATTGGGATGATAAATTATAAGATTCAGCTGCTAAGGTAGGTCCCACTGAACTTTTGTGTGCAACATTATTATTGCTGCTGTTCTCTGGACAATTTTATTTGATCTTATAGTGTCAAAGAAGGTATGAAGAAGGAATGAATGAATGCATGAGCAAAATGAGATACAACCATTAGTTTAAAGCATGGCTGTGCTGATGCAGTAATGAGGCCAGGAAAGCAGGCTGCTCTATATGAGATGAACTGATGCAGTTTTGAGAAAATGGATATCCTGGTTACCAAAACCCCCAAGTCTTAACTGAAGGTAATTGGCCATCTCAGAAGAGGTGTGTATAGGGACGTCAGTCTAAACTTTTATCTTTTCAGACACAAACTCTCTCTTGAACTTCCAATTGTTATCCCCTTGGCTGGTACAGCAAGCACTTCGTATTGTAGAGCTGTGAAGTCAGCATCCTTCATGAGAGGCAGATCAACCCAAAGTGTTTCAGAGTCAGAATCATAAAACCACTGAATCATTTTTATTTGAAAAGATCTTCAAGATCATCAGGTGCAAGCACTGAGTTGACCAGGGATGTCCCCTGAGATCCAACCCTCTGGCAAAGTTCCATTAGGTTTCCCTACAGAGTCTGAGCTGTAGCATGTAACTGGAAAGAGACATCTTTCTTTCTAGAAGCGCAGATGCATTTGCACCAGGCAGTGTAAAGACTTGCCTTCAGCCTAAGGACCATGTTAGCAGCCTGAAACAGAACTGGCTGTAGCAGATGTAAATTCATTCTCTCTCCACGCTTTTGAATGACTCAGGCAGCATACTCTGCTCTGATTTTATATTCAGCAACTGTTCAGCTCTTGTTTATTCCCACAAAACAGTGACAAGGAAATCCTGCAATGCATTTGACTTTACAGGACATTAGGAGAGTAATGGGGGGGGGGGGCTGTCAACAGGGAATGCAAAGACTAAACAATAGATAATTTTCAGGGGCCTATGGTGAAGATGATACATTCACTAAGGAGGGAAGGTGCTTGTCAACTCCTGAACTGTTAGACAGGGTTTGTAGTATGAATAAGAGGAAGAAATGTGCACAATTAAGCAGATTATATATCTGCACATTCAGGAACAGCAAGACACCTGTCTGCCTCATCCTGTAACTGAAGCTCCAGAAGGAATTTGGAGAAAGAGATTTGCTTAGGTCTCAGCAATTTTAAAGTAGTTTATAAGCATGGTGAAAAAGGCATATGATAACATGATGGATACTCTAAAATCAATGGAAAAGCCTCTTTCCTATGAAGTGAACACAGTGATTCTAAGAACTGCAAAACAGCCTGAACAGCCTGATTTCCAAAGACTGACATCAATATTCTTCCCTCTGCATTTAAGTTCTTTCACTGAATCTGTATAGCCCATTGAAAAATCCCCATCATTAGTTTTTGGAGAGACTTCATTTTTCTGCTCTAAAATGTGGCTTGTGTTGCATTTTGTAATTGGCTACGAGTTACATATTTCTTATCCAGAAAATATACTTTGCAATCCAGTTCCACAGGCTCACGGAGTTTTAGGGGCTGGAAGGGACCTCTGGAGATCTTCAAGTCCAACCTCCCTGCCCAGAACATCTAGTGCAGGTAGCACAGTAATGCATCCAAACAGGGCTTGAATTTCTCCAGAGAAGGAGGCTCCACAACCTCTCTGAGCAGTCTGTTCCATGACCCTTACAGTAAAGAAGTTCTTCCTGATTTTGAAGTGGAACTTCTGTGCTGTAGTTTACATCCATTGTCCGTTATCCTGTCACAAGGTGCAAGTGAGAAGAGGCTGTCCCTTCCTTCTTGACACCCAGCCCTCAAATATTTATATACATTTATTAGATCCCCTCTCAGTCTTCTCGGTTTGTTTGAATATTTCAGATATTTAGAACTAAAAGTGTCATTCATTTGTCCAAACCGCACTGATTTTTCACTCTGGAGTTAAGCTGGCATATTTCTCCTAGAAAGATGTCAAATCAAGAATTTGACTTCAGATCAGCACAAAAATCTGTTGTTTTCCAGAGATCTTTTTTAGATGCCTTCATTACTTACAAGTTCTTTATTTCTATTATACCTAAACTTCAGCTTCTTTGCCTAACTTGAGGAGTCTTAGTGAAATCAAAAGACCTCGCTCATTTCTTGCTTGGATTTATTTCAGGTGAATTAAATTCAAGCTCTTTCAGTCTGTCACAGTAGTGTAAATTCTGTAACATTTTTCATACCTCTTATACTTTTAAAGATCTTTTTCCTTTCATCACCAGAACTTAATACAGTGCTCCAGTGCCTTTTTTACCAGTGGCTTTGACAGTGCAATAACTTTACTCTTGTCCTTTTGCACATGATGTTGCTGATTCCAGTGGTTCCTCAGGGTGCAGCTGTGCCTTGGAAGCTCTGTAATATGTTAAAATAAGCAGGTTTAGCTTGCAAGAGACAGTTCTCCATCTGGAGAGTGTGCTAGTTTGAGCCTAGCTAGCATGTTTTGGTGAGAAGAACTAGATGATAGGCTGGAAAGTGAAAACAATGGTGAGGTCTACTTCCCTCACAGTCTTGCTGAGATGTGTACAAAAGAAAGGCAAAACAAAGATTAGGGCACTTGCCTCTTCTCTTCGCTGGGAGCTTCTGCCTGCTGGGGAGCTCATGGCTGCTGGCTGAACTCCATCTTGCTTTCTAACCTCACCCTCCATTTGGTTTGGCCGATTTCACCTTTGCTTCTTAATCTCTTGGCCGAACCTCCATTCTTCCTTAGGACTGGGGTAAGGTTGAAAGGGGTAGGGGGAAGGTGAGGAGTGGTTGAGAGCCCCTCCTGGGGACTCAGGTTTCTGGGAGGGGAGTTGTGTCTGTATTACCTTTTTACCTTGTATATTTCTGTCTATAACTGTATATACTGTAAATATCTGCTTGTAAATTGTGCCAGCTGTAAATATAAGCTTCATTCAAATTTCCAGAGCCAACTGAGTCTAGTCTGGGTGATTTCTAAAGTGTGGGGGGAAGGGGGATACCCAAACCATCACAGAGAGACATCATTTTATCTTGTCCATTTGTATATCAAAATCACAGAATGCTTTTAGTTGGGAGGGACATTTAAAGGTCACCCAGTCCAATTCACCAATTCACTCACCCTGCAGTGAGTAAGGAAATCTTTAAGTAGATAAGGTTGCTCAGAGCCCTGTCCAAACTGACCTTCAATGTTTCCAGGGATGGGACATCTGCCACCTCTCTGGGCAGCCTGTGCCACTGTTTCACCACCCTGAATGTAAAATATCTAATATCTAGCTTAAATCTTTCCTCTTTCAGGTTATAAACACTGCTGCTTGTCCTGTCACATCAGGCCCAGCTAAAAGGACTGTCTCCATCTTTCATATGGTCTCCTTTGAAGTAGTAAAAGGCTGCAATAATGTCTCTCTGGAGCCTTCTCTTCTTCAGACTGAACCATCCTAACTCTCTCTGCCATTCTTGATAGGTGAGGTGCTCCAGCACCCTGGACATCTCTGTGGCTCTCCTCTGGACTTTTTCCAACAGGTTCATCTCTTTCTTATGTTGTGGAGCGTAAACCTGGATGCAGTACTCCAGGTGGGGCCTCACAGTATCATTGTATACTTTGCACTGTGGTAAAATGGATTTGGATCTGGCTTAGCAGGTGTGTCAGGTTACTTTTTATGCCTGCCCAGTTCCTCACAGTACTTGCCTTTTTGCTGTATTGATTGTATATTTACTTGTTGGATGAAAACATTAAATATTATGAGCGAAAATGTAAGCCCCTTTGGGTATTACAGCAGTTGTATTTTCCTGTGTCCACTTTTGATCCATGCAGAGGCTGTTAAAATACCCCTTTCACAGAATTATGCCCAAGTGTCGAACTGTCAGTTAGCTACTTCTTAATCCATTTGACATGCACTATATTGTTATGGTATCCCCCTGATTTCCTGGAAAGGAAGCCTAAGGAGTTCGTGGTGAGAGGCCTCGAGCACAGCCCTACGAGGAAAGGCTGAGGGAGCTGGGATTGTTTAGCCTGGAGAAGAGGAGGCTCAGGGGTGACCTTATTGATGTCTACAACTACCTGAGGGGTGGTTGTAGCCAGGAGGAGGTTGCTCTCTTCTCTCAGGTGGCCAGCGCCAGCACGAGAGGACACAGCCTCAGGCTGCGCTGGGGGAAGTTTAGGCTCGAGGTGAGGAGAAAATTCTTCACTGAGAGAGTCATTGGCCACTGGAATGGGCTGCCCAGGGAGGTGGTGGAGTTGCCATCCCTGGGGCTGTTCAAGGCAAGGTTGGATGTGGCACTTGGTGCCAAGGTCTAGCCTTGAGCTCTGTGGTAAAGGGTTGGACTTGATGATCTGTGAGGTCTCTTCCAACCTTGGTGATACTGTGATACTGTGTCATCACAATCTCCTTGTCCAACAACTTGTAGCTCTCTTGAACACTGCAGGCAGACTTTTCCAGCTAAGCCTGTTATTCATAAAACCACACTGATTAGCACTGGTTTTATACCTGTTTCTTAGTTCATAGAATCCAATGCCATCTTTTATTTTTTCAGAGACTGAAGTCACATTAACATCTTTCTTATTTACAGAACAGGAGGGGCTTGGTTTGGTTTTTGTTGTTTGCGATTTTTGTTGTTGTTGTTTTGTTTTGTTTTGCTTAACTATTTTAACTACCTCTGTGTGGTAATGAGCCTGCCACGTTACTGGGGCTTTATTTTATTCCTCGGGTACATTTGAAAGCATATTATTTTTGCTGCTTTTTGACCTGTTGTAACTTTTCTTGGATACTTCCATTTATCATATTAACCCTGTACAAAATCAGCTTTTATTTTAGACCTCTTGCTTCCTTTTCCTAGTCACTACATATTTGGAATTTTTTCTTATTCCTCTCTTCGGTTTTCTATTAAAGAGTGGCAGATATTTAGTCAAAATTATCCTCTTAATTATGCCTGCTTTGTATGAAGTGCTGATTTTAATCATATTCTTCCTATATGCTTTTCTCTTTTAGATTTTGTTCAAATTCTTTCAGCATTCTCTATTTTCTCTTTGAACGTTAGTAAGAGTTCAGTCCTCTGTGTGCCATCAGAAACCTGATGAACCTAATCTAGTTGTGATGTCTGGTCCCTCATCACTCACCAGCATGGTGGTCAGATGTTAATTGATCGTCATCAGGAAATTCAGATTAGGATTACTGCTTTTTAGCCTGCCTGCTTTAGAAACTGTGACTCTGTTGATTTGTTTTGTTGTTGGGTTTTTTTCACTAAGTGTTTATAGAAATCTATCTTATAACTCATTCTTTCTTCCATCCACCCCTTCCCTCTCTTCATATATTAAATGTAAAGACATCTGCAAAAGGCCCATGCTATGGGTGGTTGGCTTGTAATAGACTCCTACCAGGGCTTTTATAATGAGCAAATGATCTATATGGCATAGAAATTAAGGGTACAGGATACTGTAACTGAAGTTAAGAACTTTTTGAAACGTTTCACTACATCATTTGATGCAATTCAGCACTTTATGATGCTTGATAGTGATTCAGGCTCCAGTACTGCTTAATTATGATTTAATTATGTGTTTCCCTAATGGCATCACAACTATGATGATGACTAATACTACTTAAATAGCCTGGAGAAGAGGAGGCTCAGGGCAGACCTCATTGCTGTCTACAACTACCTGAAGGGAGGTTGTAGCCAGGTGGGGGTTGGTCTCTTCTGCCAGGCAACCAGCAACAGGACAAGGGGACAGTCTCAAGTTGTGCTGGGGGAAGTATAGGCTGGATGTTAGGAGGAAGTTGTTGTCAGAGAGAGTGATTGGCATTGGAATGGGCTGCCCAGGGAGGTGGTGGAGTCACCGTCCCTGGGGGTGTTCAGGAAAAGACTGGATGAGGCATTTAGTGCCATGGTCTAGTTGATTGGACAGGGCTGGGTGCTAGGTTGGACTGGATGATCTTGGAGGTCTCTTCCACCAAAGCAAGACATTCTCTATTGCTTATCTTTTACTTCTCATTATTAATTATTTGTGTTACACTGTATTGCTCTGTAAAGCACTTTACAACTTTTGCACTGCACCAAACAAAAAGCAGGGACTTAGATTTCATAAATTTAAAAGAAAAGGCATCCTAACTGTGGTGAAAACATAGCAACTTTAAGAAAAACAAAACAAACAAAAACCCAAACCAACCCATGCAGAATTGTACAGTATATTTCATATGCACTTACAGTAAGTGGTTGACCTTTATGGAGGTGTATCAGTCTGGAAGTTGGCATAGCTTAGGGCTTTTATTATGTTCCTGGTTCTTGCCAAACAACATGTCATCTTCTACCTGCTGGGCACCTAACACATCTCAGCACCTGCTCAGTGATGTATCATTTGTGCTAGTCTGTACACAGAGACAGACCAGAGGGAATTTCCCACTCGGATTGAAGATCTGGAATTATTTGGTTTGTGTTCAGCTGATGCCATGAATATTTTCCTGTATCTAGGGAATGACTTCATAAGCACAAAATTATATGAAAAGCACTGCCATTTAATATTCTGCCAGCAAAGGGAACACTGCAGGTGCAGCTCCATAGGTAACTCTGACTTACCATAGCTGCTAGGTCACTGTGCTCTTCTCTTATTCTTGCTGAAGAAGCCTCTTACAAAGTTCCTAGCAATAGGATATACATATTCTCAGTACGAACAATACTACAGTGGGAAGTACTTACATTGGCAATGATTTTCCCAAGGAATAATTTTAAGTAATAATTGAAAGAAGGGATTCAGGTACTTACTGTGTGTTACAGGGCTTTTCTTGGAATCTCACTATTCTCCAATATGCCAGAAAGGCATCGCTGTTACTTTTAAAGATGAAAAGGGATAGAGACTGATCATTCCATAACCTAAAGTTGTTCTATATCTGAAAAGGGAATCATAAAACCATCTAATGGCTATGCAGCTGACCAAGTCAATGTATCACAGCAACTGTGCCTACATATGATCTCTGTAATTCCTATTATTTTAATAGTCAGGGCCACAGGGTGAAATCTTGGGGGAAAGAGAAAGAAGGAAACCTAGGACAGCTTCCTGGCTGTACTCTATATCAGCAACCAAGGGCTGATGAGACAGGGACCAGACCCTGCATAGTTCTCCTGTTAAGTGCACACCAAAGAATATTAGGTATGTAGTATACTAAAGCATTTTCAATCACATGCAATAAAACAACAACTTCCATAAGTTCAGCCTGGCAGACTTCCGAGGCAGTAAAGCACCATTCCAGCTGAAAAGTGAGTCATTTTGTGAGTCTAAGGATACAGAATTGCCGTATTGCATTGGGCCAGGAATCCATCTACCTTAATGTCCAGGCTCCAGCATTGACCTCCTTCAGAAAATGATGTCTGACAGTAATCTCACTGATAAATTTTTCATGTAAGAACTGACTGCAGGATAAGGCCCTAAACACAGGATGTACAAATGGATGAAATTGTGCGGATGGATGTTAACAGAGAAGAGTGAAGCTGCTCAAGGATGACTCGTCATCCTGAGTGGACAGGTTTAACTTGGAGATGTATCTTTATTAGTGATTTATTAGTGGTTTTGATGTACATCTACAACTCAAAGCATGCAACAAAGGAGAAACAGTGCAGGGGCAGAACGGGGCTCTGATTTCTTAGCTCAGACATGGGTACGGAGAAGAGACCTAAAAGGAAAAATCAGTGGAATTAATAAGTGCTGTGAATAGGAAGAACAGAAAGAAGGCAAAAAAAAAAAACAAACCAAACAGCTGAGATACACAACTGTGTTCCTTCTGCATGCAGACAGCAGTATCAGATCCTACAGGTAACCTCTAGGTTGGTGTTTGAACAGAAATACCAGCTGCTGTCATGGTTTAGCCCCAGCTGGCAACTAAGTACCACACAGCCACTCCCTCCCTCCCTGCCACAGTGGGAGAGGGAAAAGAATTAGGCAAAAGTAAAACTCATGGGCTAAGATAAAGACAGATGAATAGGACAGAAAAGAAAGGGAAATCAGAATATACAAAGTGATGCACAATACAGTTGCTCACCACCTGCTGAACAATGCTCAGACAAACCCCGAGCTGTGGCAGGCCCCAGACAACTCCCCTCAGTTTATATGCTGGTCATGATGTCATAAGGTCTGAAGTGACTCTTTGGCTCATTTGGATCAGCTGTCCCGGACATGTCCCTTCCCAGCTCCCTGTGCACTCCCAGCCTCATCTGGTAACTTATTATAAGAAGCTGAAAAGTGCTTGATTTAGTGCAAACCTAGATTAGCAACAATGGAGAACATTGGTGTGTTGTCAACATTATTCTCACCCTAAACATAAAATACAGCACTGTACCAAAAACTAGGGAGTGAATTAGCTTTATTCCAGCCCAAACCAGGGCAGCTGCTTTGCAGAAATTTGGAACACCTGTTTAAACTGTGTTGCAGGTTGTAACCCTCCCCCCGCCAGCACCAACTGCCACAGGAAAGGACAGTCCTTTTCATTAAGTTCAGATATGTCAGCTTTCCACTTAATCTGTCCCAGCGGCTGCTCCAAAAAGAACAAAATATTAAAAAGCAATAGAAAGCAATTGTTTTATGAAGGTTTGATGCCTGCCATTCCAGCCAGAGTAGCAGGAGTAGCAATTTGTGGTTTGGATAGCATGTGAGCTATGCACTACAGTGAACACTGTAATAGGACAAGGCCAAAAAAATCATCAATACCAGCACTCTATCACCTCCCAGAGTAATTATTAACAAGGTTCTGTTCCCTCATTTTGTCCTGAATATAGAGGAACTATTGATAGTTCTTTTTTTATTATGAAAGTAGTTTATTCCACTGTTTCTTGCCAAAGACTCTACGTTATTGTTCTGATATTCATCTTCCTGGATGTGGGCATCATTCTGATCAGCAGGTACATACTGTTCAGGAGTATGTGTGCCAACAATACCTAGCTGGAGAACACCCTTAATTAAAAGTCTTTTTTATTGCATTATTTCTGTTCTGTAAAGAACAAACTGAACCAAAACCTGAATATTAAAAGTTGTGTAGAGCACTGTATTTAAACTTGTTTGTGTTGTTGGAAGGTTTTTTTGCAAGGTTTAACCAACTGCTTTTCATCTGTCTCTTACTGATTATGATAAGTTATATATTTACGTAATTGTGAAAGTGATAATACACATTTCAGAACTTTGTGTTTAGAGTGCACTCATAGCAGGTCATTGTTTCAAGGGTTTATTTTACCTTATTCCTGATCTCACTCTTTATCTGTGCTTCCTAAGCTAAGAGCAGGGAGAGCAAGATGTTTCCCCAGCCCTGTTTTAGTGAGTGAGTATGGCACTTTAGCTTGCTGCTGACCGTGCTGATACCATGACCCTCTAGGAGGGACAAGTGGCACTAGGAATGATTGATGGGTAGTATTTAAGATTTCAGTACTCTGCTAGATGACATCATGAATGGACGCAGGCCTGGGAACCATTCTTCTTGCTGAGACTAAACAGCAAGAGCATTGTGATGGGAATGATCCTACCAAAGGGAGTTCTCTGCAGGGGGAGTGGGAGCAGTTCCAAACAGGGGAAGAGAACACAAGAGCCTACAAATCCTGAAGAGGTTGTAGTTGCAATGACAACACACTGGCTGGCAGGCTTCAGGTCACTGAATGTTGCTTCCCAAAGTGTTTGGAAAGCTTCTATCACTTTCTGCACACTAACCAGTACAGATAATAAATAATAACTCACAAGTCAAAGATAGGTAGTTGTTTATTTCTCTAAAGGCAAGATCCAGGGGCAAGAGCAAGCAATGTTCTAATCAATGACTGGGTGTTAAAAGTGCAATTTGGTGAATTCCAAAAAGGAATGCTGGAAATTTAAGCTAAGAACACAAGTGATAAAATCTTAGTTAGCACTTGAGATCAAACTGAAATTATTTTTCAGAGGATTGGCTGTACCACTTCATAGCAGGAACCATTCTGCCAGTACAGAAGCAAGCTCCTCAAGTTGCAAACATATTTTTCCTATGAACGTGCTACAGGAAATTTTTACTGACAGGTTATTATGACTACTTTAATGCACATATGACCCATTGTCTGGAAGACAGTTAAAATTATAAAGTGTTCATAAATTTACTGACACTGGTGGCAACACTGTGTTACAGCAGTAAACATTTAATTTGATCCTCATTTCTTAAAGTAGTGCTATTGCTATGCCTGCAGAAACACGAAGCCTCCTGTTGAAGAAATTTATTTCAGGTCTCTGTGTATTAGTCCTTCAGCCTCGCTTATGTGCGCTTGTGACAAATGAAAGCAGTCATATTAAATCTCCATTTAATGTTAAAATAGAAGTGACAAATTCATACAATTCACAGCTTTCTGCATTAAAGTTCTTCTAAAGCCTTACACCACAATTCTAAGAAATCATTTCTGTCTATGATCTTTCTCTAAATGATTTTTTATGTAGTTGTCTGCCTCAGCTACTCGTGATACAAGCAAGGCATAAAGAATAATCTGGTAACAAGAGAAACCCATAAGTTCTTACAGTTCTTACTCAGGCAAATTTTCTTCAGTGAAAAGGAATTATGCTCAAGTGATAATTGTATCCTCTGGCTCATGGTTGGAGTATTTAGAGATCTTTAAATTCAATGCCATAGAATGATGTTAGGATGCAATGAAGCGATACCTATAGTCCTCTGCCCTTTGTTCACTTCCCCACATCCTGCAACTGCAAAACTAAAGCTTTTTTTCCTCACACACATAGGTAGACATCACTTTCTGACAGGAAAATCTTAGGAACAGAAAAGTGGGAAGAACAATTGTCTGCCTGTTTGATCTTTCAATTTTTGTATACTAATTTTTTGTTGTGAGGCTGGAGGAAGAGCTCTAAGTTTGACAGCTGTTGGTTATATGCACAGAACTTTCACCACAGATGAGCTTAGAGAGGACAGTGAAACCCCTTGTGTCCAGGGACCATATTGCTATCAAAGCTCATCTGGCTAATTTTGCATATTTCTGGCCTCTTTTGATGTCAGACACATGATAGCCCTATACTGCTTGCTGCACATACCACAAGTTTACCTAAATGCCTCTCACTAGAGCTTCCCAGAGCCTCCTCTCTTACAAAAGCTGTGCTTGTTGGCTCCTTGAGTTTTCAGAAAAATCTAGTTCTGGATTCGTTTGAGGAATCCACAGTGGAGAAATTTAGGATTGCCTTGATGACTCCAAAAGCACAGCCACAGAAGGAACTAAGGTATGAAAGAGATAAATCAACACCATCAGAACATATATTTCATTTTATACTGTCTCATCATAAACCTGGGGTTCATCGTGGGAGATTAGACAGAAGACATAGAGTATTAATCCCAAATAATAACTGGAGGGAGGTGTAGAAAATGCTACAGTAACAGATTTAAGTAAACTTCATTAAGAAAATGGAAACCTTAAAGAGCAGACTCAGTGCATTAAGGTTCAAAACCTCTGAATGCAGAAAACCACGTTAGTTGTGGATTAGGAATGAGGTTGGGGATGAGATGCTATATGCAGAAAAAGTACTCCTCCACTTAGGAAGATGGGCTCACAATAATTCTCTGGTGATAAGTAAAAATGATGTCATTTTTGATTATGTGTATCTGCAAAATGTGTAGATCTGACACAGGGAAGTAATGACATCAATCAGAGAACTGTTGTTCATGTCACAATAAAAAGGCTGTTAGCAACTGATCATAACTGTGCAGAAAATGGGGGCGGGGGGAATGTGGAGGTGAGATGGCAAAGTCTTGTGAGGAAAAGTTTGCTTAGGAACTGTTTTAATTGATGTGGTGAACTTCGGTGTTAAATGTACCATGGAAGAACCAGGTAGGGAGGGTCAGCCTGTAGTAGAAACATCACCAGTGTCTGATTAAAGCACTAGTGAGAACAAAGTGCCACTAGAGCAGCTTACTAGACTTTCCCCTTTCTGTATTAATTATACAATAATTGAAAGGCCAAAAAGCATGGAAGAGTCCTCAGGCAGATGAGTGGAAAATTTAGCTCACTGTCTTCCTGTAAAACTGAAACCTTCAATAACATGGAAAAAGGCATAATTTTTTTTCAAAATTTCATCTCAGCAGGCAGCTTTCAAACTGCTGTTGCCAAAATTGAAAGGAATTTAACTGCTTCTCACTCATATGGTTCAGTTTTATGCAGTGAGTATTGTAAAGATGATGTCTGATGGTCTACAGCAAATTCATGCAGGGAACTCTGAGGAGCTGCAGAATAAAAAGGAAACATAGAGAGGAAAAAAATTAAACAAAAAGAAAAAGAAAAGGGTAAAGGTTGAGAAAACAGAGAGAAAAGGGGATAGTTTCAAGTAAGAAGAAAGCAAATTATGTTATGGATGAACCAAATGACTTTGAGCAGACATGAAGGCTCATGTACCGTCTTCTCTCCTGTATTAAAAATTTAGCACTTGTAATTGAGTTCCACATAGTTAACAAATGTTCCTTAGCTAATTAAGGGGAGAAATGCTGAGGAGCACTTAGGGACATGCAACTTCAGGTATCACCACACCTGGAAGTAGTGCTTGACAGTCTGCATCACTTCCAGACTATTGAAGAAAGGAACTGCCTGTGTTATATCCACAGGGGCTTTTCCATGCTCTCTGCTCCCACCTGAGCAACAGAGAAGGACTTGCTGCCTCCTCAGCACGTTTCTGTGCTGGATGTGACCCAAAAAATGAGCTGTGACATTCCTAAGAGCTGTGAGTAGTAGAGAAGACTGTAGCTTGTCAGGAGGAAGCGTGGGACTTTAGCAACAGTCTGTTACAAATTTGTATTCATTTGAGGAACTAAAATGTGTTTATGGTGGCAGTTCTCAGCACAGTATCATGGTTCTGTTGTACTGTTTAGCTAAATGTCATCTATTAATATTTCAGTGAACAAGGCCTCATGCAAAAGCCAGCTGGGATCTCATAATCAGTCACTTTATGTAACAAAAAGAGGCTCTCCTAGACAGTGCTCCAGTCTATTTTCCAATTACTTTCATCCTTGCACTTGGCCTGGTCCTGCAGCTCCAATTCCCACGTTAGTGGGACACATATGCAGAAGGATGTCCACACTGTGACATGACTAGAAAAACAGTGTGCAGTCAAGCACAGTGCTACCAGCAAAAATATTATCATTACAATCCCTCTATTCAAATTTTAATTGTTTCTGTTGTCATCTAATCTCAAAATTGAAAATTCAGATTTTGTTGCCAATGGAAATTTGCAGTCAAGAAAAGCATCCTGAAGGAAAACTTAATTTTGCAATAAGAAAGTTTTTTCTCTTTACTTTCCTTTTTTTTTTTCTCTCTGTTGAAATTTCTTCTGATTTTATTTTCTCTGAGATTTAGTCAAAACTGAGTTGTTTTAGGTTACATTTTAGAAGCAGCTCATATTTTGTTTGCCCTCAAAGCCCAGTCAGGTCAAAAAATGCCGACAGTTCCCCACATTAGCCAATTCTAAACTCCACTACTGCCGTCAAATACCACGGGAGAGTCGGTACTCTTAAGTTCTGAATTAACTAATTATTGTCTGCTTGTGAACCTCTTGTGTCTATTTCAAATAATTCTATGATCCACTAGTCTATGAGTTCTGGGCCACTCAGTTCAAGAAGGACAGGGAACTGCTTGAAAGGGTCCAGCACAGAGCCACAAAGATGATTAAGGGAGTGGAAAAGAGAGCCTGAGGGAGCTGGGGCTCTTTAGTTTGGAGAGGAGGAGACTGAAAGGTGACCTCATTCATGTTTATAAATATGTCAAGAAGATGGAGCCAGGCTCTGCTTAGTGATGCCCAAAGATGGGACTAGGGGCAATGGGTGGAAGCTGAGGCACAGGAAGTTCTGTGGAAATAGGAGTTAAAATGTTTTCACTGTGAGAGTGATGGAACACTGGAACAGGCTGCCCAGGGAGATTGCAGAGTCTCCCTCTCTGGAGGTATTCAAGACCTGCCTGGATGCGTTCCCATCCAGGTGATCTGGTACAGGTGATCCTACTCTGGCAGGGGGATTGGACTGGATGATCTTTCGAGGTCCCTTCCAGCCTCTAACATTCTGTGATGAGCTGAATTCTACACATTTTAAATGGGTGTAGTCTTCCACCTGTGGCTGGAAGCAAACAGAGACTAGTTTATGTTTCTTCAGTGGACAGACCTTGAAACAGCCCTCCCGAGTTTCAAGTAGATAGTCTGTTAATTATTTTGAAACCAGAACCTTTTCTTTTTGGTTAGAGTTGTCATTTATTCTGATCTTCTCCTCACAGTAAAAAATGACTTGTTTCTGCAAACCATTTTGAATTTCCTGTCCAAGATGCAATTCATGCAGGTGTTTTCACTGAAGTCACCATTTTCGCTTAGGCAGGGAAATTGGACCAGTGTGAAATGTTATTCTGCACAGATTTAGCACAGGATTTCAGGATATTTTTGCCTAAGAGTGATTATAAATATTTTTAAAGGCCATTTTTTTTCTGTCTAAAAGGAAGTATTATGTCAGTTAGTCACCATACTTAAATCACCTTGTGCAGCAATGTGTTTAATGAAAATTTATTTAGTAAATCTTCTCATTGTGTCACTAAAAGGTTCCTGATTCTGTTCTTCAAAACACAGAGGCAGTCCTCATATGGATAGGCTTTAGATGAGCTTTAATTGTGCAATTTACCCTGAGATCCCTTTGTGAAAAGCACTCAATAAACATCAGACTATTTCCTTTATATAAATGCACAAGAGGATAATTGCACCTAAACTTGCCTTTGACACAAAATGGTTTTATTTGAAGAAGTGTTCTTCGAGTCACCAACTGCTAGCTTGAAATGGCATCCCAATTCAGGCCAGCTAAAACTTCACCACATAGTTATAACATCAGTTAATTTAGATGTTTAGTTCTTTATAAGGGATTATTTGCTATGTTTTTAGCTGAATCAGGCATATATAAATCATATTCACAGTAAATCAATGGCTAATTTCAGTATTAGCGTGATTCCAGTGGTGCCCAGATTGTAATTACAACAAGTTTGGGGTTGGTTGGTTGGTTTGTTTGTTTTCCTCATAAATGCTTTTCAAAGCATTGTATTGGGTTGGGTTTTTTAAGGATTCCATGTGAGGTACATGGATTTAACCATGATTCAATTACATCACTGTGTGAGCTTCGGACCCACTCTGATTTAATTACATTTGTGTTCGTTCAGACGTTTACGCTGCATGTATGTTTTCAAATCCTTCTCACCCTGGCAGCAATTTCCCAACTTCTCTGTGCAAAAAATGGTCTTCAAAATTGTCCTCACTCTGTACTATTTAAGAAAGGGAAGAAGTACATGAAGAAGAACCTCAAAGATGAAGGCCAGGCTTGAAGCAGAGTTTCATTAATACTGGATGGCAGGAAAGGAGCCAAGTCCCAGATAATGAGGAAGGAGTGGCAATTTTTTTTAAAGCTATCTGGTGACAAGGAAAACAAAAATGACATTCAGCTGACGAATGAGGGGAGCTTGACCTAGCCTTTTGACCCTTGACAATCAATCTTACCTGCTGCTTCATAAAGAATTATAGCTGTGCCACTCACATTTGACTCTGGATTTTTACTCTTCTCTGTTACTTTCTTCCTTCTTTTCTTCTTTCTTCCTTTCTGTTTTTCCTTCTTTGTTTCTTCCTTTGTCTGAATACGTAGTCCAAGAAGAATAAATGTGCATGTTGCATGCAAGACCACAGAAACCAGAAGGTAGTCATGAAAAAGGGAGAAGAGAGAAACAGCATGAAGGAAAAGAACAATCGGGGCAGGGTGGGGTTAAAAGAAATACAGTGACAAAACAGCTCATACATGCAATTCATAAGTGCCTGTGGTATCTTGGGGGCTTTAGAGGGCGACATAAACAGCAGCTTGGCATCCTTCTCCTGAGTGCCCCGTGTGCAGTGGAATGTCCCTGGCATAGAGACGTGCAGAGCAGCTGCTGGTAGTGCCTCAGGCTCAGCAAGGCCATTTTGGGAGGTAGTGCCTGGACTGTGCAAGACAGAACAGATTGGGTTTGCTCAAACACACACAGCAGGCTCCTAATGTGGTCTTATGTAATAGAGGAAAGAAAATAATGGAATTGTTAAATATATGCTGCCTTTGTTTAATAAGAGTGACAACACAGCAAAGGTGACATATGATCCCACACAGCAGCTGTGAGAAAGCCAGTAAAACCCCAGGATCTTCTGACTTTTTATAGTATTTTGGTTTGAGTTTTATTGGTTTATTTCAAGTTACATTGCTGTGTACATTATTAAGAGTTTACATACCCACATAATGGAAAGGACACCAAGTCTAGACAGCACATGTCTCCTACTTTATTTAGAGTGGCAAAGCAAGTACCAAGCACAGTCTTAGTGGCACAACTGGAGCCACAAGGAAATTGGATCCACAAGACAAAGAATTCCTAGAACTTTTTCCTAGAACGTTTTCCTCTTGGTTTCAGAAGTGTAAAATTCACTGACACTGCTCTCGTCACTCTGAAACTCAGTGGAAAGTTTGTTCTGCTGCCCTCATCAGCCATGTTGATTTGCATATTTTTATTTGCAGCAGTTTTACTTCGAGATACAAAAGGCAGGACTGGTCAGCAAGTGCATCTGTAATGTAGCTCATTAGCTGTAAGAGGAGACAAGTGGGAGGCTTTTAGAATTTAAGAACAGGAGGTTGTCTGAGGGAAAAGGAGGAAGTCTGTGAGGCTTTCTTTTTTGTGTTTTCAGTGCCACAGATTACTGTGGAGATGCTACTCTCATAGACAAATGAAATAATGATGTTTTGGGGTGTTTTGGGGTTTTTTTAATTGCATATTGTAACATTGTAAAGGTCTGTCCTTGGTACATGGTTACACAAGAGAATACTCAAATCTGTAGCAGATGATGGACAAGTTTTCTCTGGTTTTTATGGTATGAACACATTTTGCTCTGTCATTTGTGAGGAAGGGATAATTCTGGCTCAATTGATCTTGTGCCATCTTAGATTGGGAAGAAAAGGATACAGAATATGAGCAGGATAAATCACAGGTCTGCTTTCTCTTGAATTTTCATGATCAGAAGTGGCCATGCCCAGCTGGGCTGGATCTGGTCTCAACAGTGACTCTAGGAGTAACTACTTGCTCCTTTTCTGAGCTGCAATAAGGAGAGAGCGTATATGTATGTGTGTGCTTCATCCCCCTCTTCTTCGTCTCTATCCCTCCCATGTTTCCCCTAATTCACTGTGGTCTGTTCTGCAATCCCATGCCCACTCATGCCTGCCTCCAAGCCCATCATTTTCTCTCCAAGCCCACCCTGTTGTGCCTAAGCCCACCATAGTCTCCCTTCAATCCTTTGCTTCTTTCTCTTTAATTCTGCCTCTTTTTCTTCTTCTTCTTCCTTCTTCTTCCTGCCATGGGCAGAGGCGATTTGAACTAGCTGGAACTAGCACACTATCCTTGTGCTCCCTTCCAACCCTGACTGATTCTGTGATTCTATATAGCCTGTGTAGGCTTTATGTTTGGAGAATTCCTCTGAAACACCTCACATGGCTGTTCTCTCACCTCCTGTAAGCTCACAGAATGGCTGAATGCTGTCTGTCTTTATAACATGTGAGGTTCTTTCTTGCGTGTATAAAGGTCACAGCTATATGTGGACATCATAAAATATACTCATATTTCATGGTTTATTACTACTATTGCTTGTAATAGATCCAGAAACAAAACCAAGCTAGCCTTAGCATTGCTGGTACTTAGAGACTAAGAATTATTTTGCAAGGAATTAGGAAGAGGGGAAGGGGCTGTTGAACAAGGGAGGGGGAAGAGTTTCCATTTCCCATTTGTTCTTCTCAAACCTGGGAGATACCAATCACTGGTGTAGGAAGGGAAAAGGCTTACACAATGATTCAAATTTCATAAGCATAATAAGAGCCTTGGCACAAAGCAGTGCAGTCTAATTAGAGGAGGAAGTGAGGTCAGTAGTCTTCAGGCTCTTAACAAGGCGACAGGATTTATGAAGCATCATGATGGTAGGATGTGGTTACCTGAAGTCTATGCACATAACAAGCCCACCAGGGTCCTATAGTTACCACCTTTGTTTTCCTTTCTTCATTTTCTTTTGTCATCCTCCGATTTCTCTGGTTTAGCTTACTGCATCAGAAGAACTACTTTATTACCTGTAATGTCCTGTTGGTGACATTTTCTTGGGGACATTTTTATTGTTATTATCATTAGCTAGTTTGGTTTAACTGGCTCCATCAGTGTGTCTCTGATGATCAAGGTGCTTGCAGTGGTGTGCAATGAACTCTGACTACTAATCTTCCAGGAAATCTTGGATTGTTTCTCATTCTGAGGTATCCTTTAAACCCAGAGTGAGAAGGTGCCTAAAATGTGCCTAAGCTGAGAGTTCATCTTCAAAGACATCCTTACTATTGAATATCTCAAAAACTCACATGAGGTGTTGGGAATAAAAGCATTTCCCAGGTACTGTTAGTAAGTAGAGGGGAAAGGCAAATAAATGGGTGCTTTAAAAACATCTCTCTCTCATTAACACAATGTCTGAGGTACCTCTGTAACAATCTTCTCCACATGGAAATAAAACTTTGTGTATCTTTGACTCACTTCACTTTAAGTACAGCAATGTGCAGTAAGATACTCAGCTAATCTAGCATCCTGTCATGAGGGAAGTAATGTTTATTAGTCCTCTTTTGCTTTTATAGAACAGGAAAGTGGGACAGGGAGATTAGCTGCCATGCCCAAGGTGGTATAGGTATGGTAGCTTTGGGAATAGGAAGCAGATTCCCAGATGCCAGTCTTCATCCATAGGACAGTCAGTCCTAACTCCTTGTTTCTGGTCTGACTTGTTCTGCCATACAAGACCCTTTTATTTGGTTGTTGATCTAATTAGGAAAACAGTACCTCACGTCTTGGAAGCACAGCATCCAGGTGGGAATAGTGTTTGTCACTATGGCATATTTAATTATGTATGAGTACTTTCTTTGTCTGATGACTTGATAGTTATTTATGTTATTTTCCATTAGAATATTTGATCACTTAAAAAGCCTGAAATCAAACATTTGGCAGTGTTTACAAATTATGAAAATGGTTTCAGATTAAAGTGTTCCATGGGGAGATTAAAGTTTCAGACCAATACATAAGCCAAGGGCACTCTTCTGAATCTCAGCTGTGGCATGTGCTCTGTATTTGTGCCCACGCTGGCACAAGGCACAGGTTTAGGCTCATGCATTTTCCCCATAGTCTTCTTGGGGCACTTTCTTTGGAGTGCTCTTACGGCAGGGGACAAGCCAAGTCCTCTCATCCCAGTAAGATGTGGGTCTTCAAAACACCCATCAGATAGTACCTGATAAGAAGGCTTCTTCCAGTCCTAGATGAGAGAAGTGGCAAAACTATGCACACATCCAAAGATTATCTGTTTTGTAGCTATACTGTGATCAAATCAGAAAGTCATTGTGGCATCACCTAAATCAGCAGTGCCTCTAGAACTGCCATTGCAAGAAGTCAGATGTAATTTTACATTAAGGACTAATACAATTTATCTATTTGGGAATACTGCTGCATTAAAAAAATAAACTAAAACTAGATGTAAATGATTTCTGGTTTTGTCTGTACTTGTCCGTGGGTCAGCGTCAATTCCCAGACAGAGGTCTTATGCTTTTGGCTCCCCCTAATAATTTCCCAGCACAAAACATAAAATACTTTTCTGACATTAATTTCTTTATGAATTGGAAAGCCATGTGATCCATAATCAAATATATCAAATGAACAGCAGTGTATACTGCAAACCTCCTCGTGAAATCTCTTGCACCAAATGACTCCTTAAAGATCAGTTGCCTTCACTTACGGTTCTTATCTTTGAAGGTGTTTTTCTGATGTAGTTTTCATCTGCCCTAGTGATTTGGTAGTCACTGGTTAGAGCATACCCCTGAACATCTCTGAAAAACTATAGGCAGGAATTTACACATCTGCTTTTGCCCACAGTCACACAAATAAGACTTTCTGGGGGGAAAAAAATAGCCAAATCTGCATCTGCTTCAGAATGCTAGGGTGCTAACATAGTTCTGCAAGCTATAACACAGTAAATGTCTGTAGCTGGTAGGAAAAAGAGGCTGATGGGGCTATATCTGTCCAAAGCAAGGGTTCTGTGTGAGAAGAACAGCACTTGACCTACTGGAGGTAGTGACAATATAGGAATTGTTTTGCCCTATAGAATGCTGGAGGCCCCCTGTTAAACTGGTCTTTCCAGGTCGTCTTTAGAGAAACGTGAGTCCAAAAAAATTGCCTTTTTCTCAAGACTGTGGGAGGGAAAGAGATGTGTCTTGTAGTGGCCTTGTGATTCTGAATGTGGCTCTGGCCCAAGGATGGAGATGAAAGAATAGTTTGCCCCATGCTTCCTGGCACTTGGATGGAAAATCAAAGAAAACCATATTAATTTCAGCCTCATTGAAACTACACAGTAGAAAAAAACCAGCCATAGCTGGCAAATGTAAAAGTTTTAAATTGCTGATGGAAGAAACATTCATTTCCAAGCTTCTGAGCGAGCTATTAAAATCAACAGAGTAAAGACAGAATACCTGGCACTGAAAATGAAAGGAACAGTTTTTGCATCTACTTAGTTAAAACTTGGCAAAACAAATCTAAAGTAGTGGTTTCAGATTTCTGTGTGCACAAACTGTGCCAGCTTTTGTTCTCAGGGTTGCCATGATTGATAGTTTATCCTTCTTGAGAAGCATTTTTTCCTCTAACATTTTTAGTCAGAAGTCAATTTAAGCAAAACATTAGATTTTGTATCAGCACTGGCATGTCTTTTATTTTTTACTGCTCATTTAAATACACTGTTTTGGAAGAAGCTTGTACAGGTTGGGAGGGTCAGTGGCAAGAAGAAGGGACCAAGCTCTTTCCGATTGTGCCGTGTTAGGACAAGGGGCAACGGATGCAGACTTGAACACAGGAAGTTCCACCTTAACATGGGGGAAAATTTCTTTCCTGTGAGGGTGACAAAGCACTGAGACAGGTTGCAGTCTTCTCCTTCAAAACCTGCCTGGGCTCCTTCCTGTGTTCCCTGCCTTAAAAGCTCATAGAATCAAGGACTAGATGGTCTCCAGAAATCCCTTCCAACCTCTACCATTCTATATGAATAGCCAGGTTGTTTATTTAAAGTGAGCTGGAAATACAGGCAGATGCAAGCACATGAGCACTCAAAGAGCAGGCAATTCAGTGTTACTATGTGAAGAGGGCAGACACCAAGCACAGCCAAGCTAGGATTAGTACCTGAAGCAGCAACATTTGGCTGATGAGCTACGGGGACAGGAGAGATCTGATAGTCATTCCACTGCAATTCAAACATGAGCAGTCAGTGCATCCACAGCAGATGGCCAGCTGCAGAGTCTAGAAAACTGGTTCTCACCTACTGCTTAACTTTGCTTTTAATCTCACTGAAAGTAAAATAAGCAAACTAGAAAAAGGCATACAGGCAAATCACCTTAAACTGACCTCTACTTATCTTCAAGCTTACAAAAAGAGCAGAGCTACAGATACTGTGGGATGCTTTGAAAGGCACACAACTAAATGCAGCAAATAAAAATCATGGAAGATTCTTAGTGAAACAAAGCTACTGAGAGTCAACAGCAGGCAAACAATGTATCTTGCCAGTGATACACTCATCCAGGAATGGCTTGTGGTGTGACAGATTACCAAATCAGACTTCACTTCCCAGCTTTTCTAGGATTTCCCATGTGGAGGGTGTTGTGCAGTTTCTCTACTATTTGATCCCTTATCTAAAGAACACCTCCATCATCTGCTCACATATTGAGATTACAGCACCTAGCATGGCACCTCCTCCTCGACTCGGTCACCTACACTTGAGATTACTTCTGTGGCACAGCTGTTAAAGCAATATCTTGGTGCCACTTAGGGAAAGTTTTTAATTCTGTTTTTGTTCTTAAATGACTGATGAGGAATGTCATATTTGAGGTGGTACTGCATGTGTGTCCTAGCTGGTGAGGAATGACCTTCAGTCCCTGGGAGATGCACAGGGACTGAGAGCACTACAACCTTTGCACAATCAGGCCACACGGGGGTTTTTTGTTCTCTTCACCTCTTTCATCTTCTTGCTACTGCTGGTTTTTTGTTTGTTTGTTTGTTTGTTTTTTATTGTTGTTGTTGGGTTTTTTTGTGGCTTGGTAGAGTTAGAAGAAGTTCAAAGCTATATTCAGAATAACAGAGCCTATTGTTAACAGGCTTGAAGCCAAAGTCTCCACTCCAGCAGAGCATTTGTTTGCATGGCCTTGCAGCAAGGTAGAACTGCCAGTTTTAGACCTGGTTCTTCTTCTTGTTGCTGTAGCTTTATTGACTGTGCAGCAAAGAGCTGGACTAGGCTGCATCTTTTCCCTTTCTTCTTAAAATATACACATTGCTGTTTTCCAAGTCATTTCTTGGCCTCTTCTCATGGCTGCTCAGCTATGTTCTGTGGCTGGAATTTGAGCGCTAGGAACAGAAGTCACATCTGCTTGAATCTTGGAGTTCTTAATAGAAAATAGAGTTGTCTCAGATCTACCAGATTTCAGTGCAAACTAGAAGCAGAAAATTATAGAAACGTGGATATAATGAGAGTCTGAGAGATGAAAGCAACCAATCACCAAGTCACCTGGTGGGCATGGTACTCTCTGCTCATTCCCTTAACTGAGAGTGGAGGAAAGTGACGTCCTTTGTCATTCTCAAAACCCTTCCACAAGCTCAGCATCAAGGCCAGCCTTTTAAACCACAAACACTTTGATCCACTATTCATTTGTATTGTTTAAAAAACCCAAACACATACATGCACAAAACTCCAGTACATTTCACTTACAGTAACTTCACTTTTAGTTAAGGAAACATGACTCACTTCAAAGACTCTTTGAAGAGACTTCTACTAATTCCTGATCTTCAAAGAACTATTGCTGAAGCTATACATGGACAGATATTTCTTTGTCAGAAGAATCATTTGCCATAAACAATCATAGAAGACACATCTGTAGATCTATTATCTGAAAGAATACAAGATCATTCTTTGAAGCCACCAGGTAGTTTCACCAGTTCCTCTTGGTCAGACTTTGCCCCAGAGGGTCACATAACCATCTTGCCAGAAGAAATGACAGGGCACCCACTGGAGTGGGGGCTTATAGCTCTCTGAACTACAGGTCAGACTTCTGTGTAATCTCTTCCAAAGCTTCTGGGGCCATGTGGTTTTGCACTGCCTTTTCTACAAGCATTGCTGCTTCTAGGGACATCAAACACTTAGTCTGCATAACTGCCATGGAAATTATTGTGCCCATCAATATTAGAGCATTTGAAAGAGACAAGGTTATCAAAGGTTGCATGCTGTTACTAAAGGTTGTATGTACAGAAAGTGCCCAGCCCTAGTCTGATGTCCATTATGAGTCATGGTCATTGCTCTCTGAGTCAGCAGACTGTTGTTGCAAACTTAATTTCTTTGTGTCATTCATCTGTTCCCTGTCACATCCCTTTGGCTGTGAAATCTTTTACTGGCTCTGTTGGCCTTCACGTGATAATTTTTTCGCTGTCAATTAGTTTCTTTCAAAGGAGTCCTGCACATTTTTTTCCAAAGAAGTAGGAAGATATAAATTCTGGTCCATAGGCTTTATGTGGGCTGGAAATCCAGACTCAGTTGGATGTTCTATTCCAACACTTTTCTGTTCTTAGACACTCTGGGACCAGTTCTGTCTGCTGTAACTAGAAAACTGCTTTTATAAGGACTTGATGATAAGATGCCTCTCCTAGTCTCTGGGACAGTTTATTTAAAGTAATAAGATAAATCAGGCTGGTAAAATTAAGAATTTACTGGCTCTAGGTAGCGATTGCTTGACACCCAGCCTTTGGCATTCAAACACTTACGCTGCCCTCAAACTATGTTACAGTGGGGTTTTAATTGCCTGTCTTTGCATGAGAGTCCCAAGACAGCTCCCTGATTGATCCCCTGTGTCTTGATGATACCCTGACTAAAGTTAATGTTTCAACCATCTGTACAATATGAGGCCTAAGGTCCCATTTGAGCTGAGGAAGCAAATGGCTTATTAAAGTCTAATTTCTCCAGCTTGTTCTTGCCTTTGGGCATTTTAAATAGGTTAATGCAATTTTTACAATACACTCAGGAAACTTTACTCACGGAGTGTTGTCATAAACTAGAGGAAAATAGCCCCTAGATTATCTCAGAATGAAAATATTCCAAATACATTTGCCCTGATACTTAGTCAAGTTCTCTACCTAGAACAACAACTTTTTCTTCTTTCTCTCTCTCTCTTTTTTTTATTTTTTTTCCTTTCTTAAGATTTTAGTGAATTATTGTACATTTTAGGGTTTGGTAAGGGAAAAAAAGTCAGATTTATATAATGCAGTGGATCATTTTTCAGGGAAGTTCCAGTATTCATCAAAACGTGGAGACACCACAGGCACCATATAAATTATGATGGTTTTCTTCTTAATACTTCCTTTTTATTGCCTGTATTCTTTAAAGTGAATTTAGTGCTTATGAAAGATGCTCTGAAAAGAAAGTGAAGCTCTCTGTTTATCTGCAGAATTGGTACAGAGGAGTATTGGCAATGCAAGTTTCTCTCCATAACACCATCTGCATTTTGAAGCTGTAATCTTGAAGGATCACCTTTAGGAAGAAGATGACTTGGTCTCCCTACTCTTTCTATCCTTAGCCTCTCTGCTTAAAGTGCAAATAAAGATGTCAATTGATGCCATCCAAGGCCGTAGTCCTTATGATCTTCCTAACAGGTATTGGGAGACCATCAATTTATTACCTTGACTGTAAGGCAGACTGCTTCCAATGCAAGCTCTCTGTGGGTATCTGTGTGTGAATACATCTTCTATACATCTAATACATCTTCCATAAGGTAGAAAAGACTCAAACACACCATTAAAGTGCAATGAATTTTGCTCTCTGTTTTGACCTAGACTGGATTTGAACCGGTGATTTAGAAATAACATGCTCTGTATCCCATTACTAATCTTTTCAGCCACAAGCCCAACCCTTGCCTTTTTCTCACAGAGAGGATGCTAACTTATTTAAAACAACTCAAATTTTGCTCTCAGAAAGAAAGTTCAAGCGTATGCAAAACCACGTTGGGCATTTGGCTAACATAGCCCTCATTACCCAGGAGGGAGAGAGTGTAAACACAGGCTCTCATCTGACTGTTCAGCGTGTGTATTCAATCTCCAGAAATCTGTTTCAAAGCTAAGAAAGGCACATATCTCATTAGGAGAGAAACTACAAGGTGGAAAAATAAAGCGGGCCATGTCAGTTCAAACGCAAGCCCAGATGCTTAACTTAGTTACACTTTTCAGTTTAAGGCAATGCAAATCCATTCTCCATTACTAGGGAAGTGGAAAAAGGCATTAGGCCCTTGAAATGGCAAGAGCCAAGTTCTGTGCTCAGTCAAATAGGAAAAGCTGTAATGTATGACTTTCTCCTTTTTAGTCCATTGTGCGTTGTTTCGAGGCGCCGAAGAACATCTATGCAATTATGTAAATTGGAGTACAAAGGGTAGAGCAGCACCGTAGTTTGTAGGCTGAAAATTGGTTCTTATTTCTCCTACCCCTTCTTCCTCTTTACACAGAAACAAACATACACAAAACATTAATAAAATAAATCAGACATTATGTGAAGCTTATCCACAAGAGCAGTTTCTAGATACAAATTGAATCCCCGAGCATTAATTTGATCTTCTGCCAAGCGCTGTAGAGATCTTAAGGATCGGAGTTTATATTGCGAATGAGAGGTGAAAGAAAGAGTCCTAATTTTTACATCATTTTCATTATATAACATTCATGGGCATACTTCTGTTCCTTGCTTTATTGAGAAATGTGATTAAACTTTAAAATGTATATTTTTATTTAAAATATAACCAAAGGCATTCCCATACTTATGCAATAATGTGTTAGCCAGAGGCAGCAGGCAGCTGATACTGCTTTCAGTGAACACAACTAGGATTGGGATTTTCAGTTTTCCAACTAAGAAAAAGATTCAGTCATTCCCTTGTCATGGATCAGACTGCTACTTCATTCAGCACAGTTGCATCAGAGGTGATTGTTTTCTCACTGCATCACTCTCCTTGAGAGAGGGGCATTTTAGTTTCATTTCCATTTCCTGTGTAGGTAACCAGTAGAGGAACAGAAGCTACAAGAAAAGCATGAAGAAACACATTTTATGTAAATAGTGTAAATGCATAGCAGCATTGTGCCTAAGGTATCCCCCAAAGGAAGCCAAGAAGGACTACGTTCCTTAGATCATAACTTTCTCTAAGTCCTTAAAGGAGTCTGAGGTCTGTGACAAGTATAGAAGCCAGTGACCTGAGAGATCAGGAAGTTTGCTTTCAGTGCCTCTTGATCATCCATTTGCACCATTTAATTCCATAACTCTTATTCTAATGTAAATGCCTTGATACTGTGGCTAAGCATAATCCGCTTAAAGTAGGATCATGAAACGTGGGGCGATCGCTTGGGAAGTGTGCCATGGTACTGCAGCAACCAAGAAATTACAGCTAAACTGAGGTTTGACATTGTTTCTTTCTAAGTTCTTGTTCTTACTACCTTCTTGGTTACCAGATATTACTTACTATGTATTTTTATTAAGGAAAGTTGAATGTTGCACAGCTTTTGTGGATTTCCATCCTTTTTTTGGTAGCTTGCATGCATTTTTGGTTAATTCTCTCTCTTCTAATGTGCCATTTTTTGTTATCTTTTTTAACCATAGAAAGACATTCTTGCATTTTTTTTTTTTTTTTGCAAGGCTTTTTAATTGTTGAATGCACTTCTGAAAGAAAGTAGGAACTTCTCACTTAAAATGTGCCAAAGTTTCACCCAGCTGTTTGCCAGTAAGTCATAAAAAGATTCCTGTGAGGTAGGCAGTGCGTGTTATCTTTTATACATGCAGACATAGCTCTCTTGTAGCACCTGAAATTCCATCAGGCTCCAAGCTCTGCAGAAAGTGACAAATGCTAGACAGGTCTACAATTTATAATGGATGAGCTATGCAAGCAAGCTCTGGGAGTTGGATTGGATTTGATTACAAACAATAATATGACACAGCTCCTGCTGTGGATAGGACACACATTGTGAGAGGCAGTGCAATCAGGCAGCATGAGCACCAGACTGAAGGCAGAATCCAGAGCCCTAAATCCACCTTTGCAGTGCACCTGCTATGTGGCTTTGGGAAAGCCTTGTCTTCACCAGTGACGAGTGGCATTCCTCAGGGGTTGGTATTGGGACTTGCACCATTTAACATATTTGTTGGCAACATGGACAGGGGAATGGAGTGCACCCTTAGCAGATTTACCATTGACATGAAGCTGAGTGGTGTAGTCAACACACTAGATGGAAGGGATGCCATCCAGAGGGACCTTGACAGGCTTGAGATGTAGGCCAGTGCAAATCTCATGAAGTTCAACAAGTCCAAATGCACCTGAGTCTGGGCAATCTCTTAAGCACTAATATAGTCTGTGCAAAGAATGGATTGAAAGCAGCTCTGAAGAGAAGAACTTGCAGGTGTCGATATTTCAGAATCATGGAAGCTCAACATGACTTAGACATGTGCATTTGCAGCCCAGAAAGCAAATCAAATCCTGGTCTGCATCCAGAGAAGCATTTCCAACAGGTCAAGAGAGGTGATTTCCCCCCTCTTATCTGCCTAGCTGAAATCCCACCTGGAGTTATGTGTCCAGTTCTGGAATCTTCAATGTAAGAAGGACACAGAACTGTTGCAGCCAGTCCAGAGGAGGGTCACGATGATCGAAGGGCTAGAGCACCTCTATCATGAAGAAAGGCTGAGAGAGTTGGGGTTGTTCACTCTGAAGAAGAAAAGGCTCTGAGCAGATCTTACAGAAGCCTTCCAGTACAAAGGGGTCCAAAGGAAAGCTGGAGAAGGACTTTTCCAAGGGCACGTAGTGATGATAGAGCAAGAGTTAAGGGCTTCAAACTAAAAGAGGGTAGATTTAGCTTAAATATAAGGAAGAAACTCTTTATTGTGAAAGAGATGAGACACTTGAAAACATTGCCCAGAGTTATGAATGCTCTCTTCTCCTTGTAAGTGTTACAGGTCAGAATGGATGGGGCCTTGAGCAACCTGGTCCAGTGGAAGGTGTCCCTGCCCATGGCACAGGGGTTGGAACTAGATTACCTTTAAGGTCCCTTCCAACCCAAGGTATTCTGTGGCTCTGTGATCTAACAGTCCTTCCAATTCCCTATCTGTTTGTTTAGTGATAGCACATTAAGCAATCACATCTCACTAGACCATTTCAATGCAATTTATAGCTCAGTGTGAGCATAGCCATTGGAGAGGCTTTTTAAAAGAAATTATAGGAAAAGAAGGAAGTTATTCAATAATTTTGTGCAGCTACTGTCAATGACCTTGAAAACATTTTCATGAGGTACCTTTTCTCCATCAACAAAACTCTCCCTGAGCACCTACCTTCTACCCCAACCAGAACTAGTGCATTGTGAATAGTGGAGATATCAATATTCCTGCTTCAGCCAACATTTAAGTATTGAGCAGTACTTTTCTACTCCTAGGTGAGGGATGAAAAAAAATCTCCAAGTTGAGCTAATATTTGAGAATGCTGGTCATGCCCACAGCAGTTTCAAACTTGATGTTTTCCAAGTTAGCTTCACACCCTCCTGTTGACTGAACAAGTGTTGTGGAAGGGAAAATTAATTATGCAAGGTGACATTTTTCCAAAATGAATATTGTTTATTTATTTTGCTATTCAGAACTCTCACCACCTCTGACCACTAATTTTAATAATATTTTGGTTCTTCCACAGTCATGGAAACATTCTATGGCTAATATCTAGATCTAGTAATAACCTGCAAAATATATAAACGTTAATTGAACTGGAAGAGAAGATTCCCATGGCCAAATGCTGCTTGCGGTCAATGTACTGCTTGCCCGGTAGATGGGCTCAAGGAGCTTTTTCTGTTCATGGCAGAAAACAGTGGAGAATTACAAAGAGGCATTGAAGCATTTACTCACAAATTATTATTACTCGGCTCATGGGGCTTAGCCACAGTCCAGACAGTGTCCAAATGCTTTCAGGGCACTCTGTCTTGCCGGATGTTGAGACTTGACTCTTCCCCGCTTCTGGGGAACGAGGCAGATGATCTCTGACTTTGTCTCCTGGCTTCTTCTGGATGATCTGTCTATATGTTCAAAAATTCTAAGCAGGACTTTCAGGTGCAGAAGGCAGGATGTTGTGCAGTCTCAGCACAATGTCACACTGACCACACAGGCCGATCGTGTGCAGGCATCCAGGGTCTGCTCCTGGTAACTCGCAGCAGTGAGCTTTACAATNCAGTGAGGTTTACAATAAGGCAGTAGGCAATTGAAGCAGGCAACAGCAGAGCACAGCTGAGCACAGCAGAGAGAGCAGAGGAGCAAAGCAGGGAAGCAAAAGCACAATGTTTACCTGCATATCTCCTGTTATCAATGTGGGCCGAGGTTAATTGCCCTTTGGACACAGAATAGCCAAACAGGATGGCAGTTAGCCAAACTTTACCATACTAGGCAAAGCCATTGGCTCTCTTTTACCCAAATTTGGGAAAAGCATGGGCCTTGCACAAGCTAAGCATGTGTGTGCCTTGTTTACCATAGGACCCTGGGCAGGCCAGACTCAGTGGCTACAGGTTCTTTTGTGTCCGTTTCCCATGCTTGCCTCTCTGGTGGAGCAGAAAGACATGCCTAGGCAGGACATGTATAAGCCTATTTTGGGCCTATCAGGCCAACCACAACAAGAAGCCAACTTTCTTGAGTGGTTGCACATGTTCACATTGTCAATGCACAGAAGCCTGCTGGTGATAGCCATCCAAAATTGGTTGCATTAACTGCTCAGTGGGACCTGAACCTGCAAAACTTAGGCTAAAAAACCCAAATGAAAGCACTTCAGGCATTTTAGTCTCTTTTTCTTCCCTCTGGATTCAGCCCTTTGTTGTGTGTATTGGCAGAAGAAAGAATCATAGAATCAACCAGTTTGGAAGAGATCTCCAAGATCATCCAGTCCAACCTAGCACCCAGCCCTATCCAGTCAACTAGACCATGGCACTAAGTGCCTCATCCAGTCTTTTCTTGAACACCCCCAGGGATGGTGACTCCACCACCTCCCTGGGCAGCCCATGCCAATGGCAAATCACTCTCTCCATGAAGAACTTCCTCTTAACATCCAGAATGTGCAAATCAACATGCCCATTAAATAGAGTATTGGTTCTGTGGAGAATGGAAGTTTCATGAAGATTTAATTTTGAAGAATGTAATTAAATAGCTGTCCAAAGGCATGACTTCTTAATAAAACTGAGACCTACACCATTAAGATAACTCTTCTAGCAAGTGAATCTAACACCTGCAACAATATAATCTCTCTTGCTTAAGCAGATCCATCCATCTATAAAACATTTCAGAAAGCACAGATTTTTGCCCAGTGGTAAACAAACAGCTCAGTACTGCTTCTGAAGATCCTTGCCTATGCTTTATAACTCTCCAAGGCTACTCATATCACTGATTGGCAGCATTTCAATGAAAGCACCCTTAAAGAAAACTGTATGCTCTATGGGGAACAGTAATACTATTAATTATGAAATATTAGTCTTCTGCTCGCTCTGAGCCAAATGCAAATACACAGAATGCTGAACTTTTTACAATATAATGCAACCATCCTTGCTTTGTTTCAGTTTGTCAATAAATTTCTTTTTTTTTTCCTTAAACTCTGGGCTTCTTTACCATTCTCCTTGTGTCTTGTGTGTCATGATTTTAAGAAGTCCAGGCAATGATGCTTTTATCTTTAATATTCTGTCAATAGATATTTTTAGTGTATTGTAAGGTCAATCATATAATCATCAACCAAAAAATGGAGAACCCACGTGTGTTTGTACTTTTCTGTTTCTAGAGTGGCTGTGATCCCTCCTTCCTATGCTGCCTCATGTTACCTCAGGTTGATATTTTCAGCATTCTTTTAATTATCAGCCATATTTTCCAAACTGTAGCTGAGAGCCATCAAACCTTAAGGAGTCAAACCTGTTTTGTGGTCCAAAGATACTTCAGTAGATGGCTTTCTCTCCACCTCAAATGCTGTTACCTGTCCCCTACTACATGACCCAGTACCCTACATACAACACTCTGATAAATCCGTTCTTCCAAGCCTATGAGTGCCCTGTGGGTGGAAAAGGGTTTGGGGACCACTGCAGTACAAAAGCCTCCACTATATCTCATTTGTCATAGAGGAAGTTCTGTCATCCTGTCTGTTTTTGCACATAGTGTATAAAATGAGCCCTCACTCCTCTCTATGAGGCATGTAAGTTACAAGATATGTTTCTGTGTGGCATCATTACATTCGTTTCTGTATTGGAGTTTGTGGAAGCTGTAAGGGTCTCATGTTTGAAGTCTTAATTCTGGTTCTCAGTGATTTGTCCAGACTGCTGAGCTATCCCAGGTGAGGAAATGACCTGCACAAAGTAAAGAACTGATCTAGATGAGGGTTTTGTCCCATGGGAATGGTCTTTCCACCTCTGTGTACATCCCTGCAAACAGAACTGGTTAAACAATTTTTGTTGCCATCAGAGGTCCTTCATGCTATGGTTAATATTTGTGATGCAGTTGCTTTCTTGAATACAGACCTTGTTATTTGTTCTCCTATGCCTTAGACTATATTTACATTTCTTACCCTCTTGCCTTTGGGGGATTGTGAACATGGCATTGATGGGAGTGTACTCTTACTCCTCCAGTCTGATTTCTTTTGCATGAGATACCGTGTGAGTCTTTAACCTGATGGTCACTCTGGTTTATATTGTAACACAGAACTGCCATCAGTAACTTCCCTAATGGAAATACATTGGTGTTATCAGTCTTCCTCTGAGTTATTCAAACTCTTTGTTGAAGTCACAAACAGATGACTGTGATTCTGGTAACGAATATTTGTACTTTGAGTCCTGCCCCTGATGGAAGAATATCTGGAGCAGTTGTGAATACAGGAATGGATGACCAACAACTCTTCTTACCAAGACTTCACCTTTTCTTTTATACAGCCTTTTTCTGTCTTACCTATTCTGCCTCATCTTTCTTAATTTTCTTTTCTTCCTTTTTTTTTTTTTTTCTTTAGCTTATTCCTGTTTATGGCTCATTGATTTCATACCAAGACCTCAGATTCATGCCCAGGTCATAAACATCTAGAAAGCTGAAATAGGGATGTTGATATGAAAAGAAATTGGAGACAACTTGACTTTATCTACCAATCCACAAATAACTTGGTGAAGGGTTTCTGCCCATGCAATCCGAATTCTCACTTTAGAAAGAACATTGTATTCATTCCCAGTCTGCTTTGGCTCATGCTGATGGAAATCAGAATACAGAGTGGCGTTGGCAAAACGGTATACAGAGGGCAAATAGTGCATTCAGCTTGTAGGCTATTCTTCTTGGGATCTTACAGCCATCTAATGCAACCCTTACAATGTTGATTGAAGTGGATAAGGCCAGAGAACCAGCTGACTTATTTGGGGCATAACCCCATAAATAATCAGGTTCTGTGATGTTCTGCTGCTGCTTAAAGCTGTTCTTCCTTAGTGACATGTCTCTGGTACCTGCTTTCCTGAGCTTAATGAACACCCTAGTCAATTGGAAAGTGTCTCTGGGAGATAAAGTTTGCTCCTCTGTGCCAGCAGAGCAGGTGGTCCTGTGAGCCACCAGTTTCCAAGTCTTCTCTTTGGAGCACATGCTAACAAAATGCAACAGACCTTTACTACCAGGAATGAGTGAGCAGTGCAAGTGCACAAAATGTTTTACAAGTGAAAGTTTATAGCTTTGAGATGCAGTTCTAATTCCAGAGAAATGCAAATTTATTAGGTGGGGGTTTTTTTTGCTACCTATGTATTCCCAAAGAAATTTCACAGCTAAATATTTTATTTTCTGACACCTGCTGTATAAAGACATGACAAAACTCTTTTCAGAGCATCCTTTATTTAAAAACTAGGATTCCCTTTATCTAGCAGCACCAGCTCACATTACGAGCCTTTGTTATGCTGTTACAATGGCATTATGTTTGGCTCTTCTCTAGGCAGGCAAAATTCCCATTTGCTTCACTTCTCTGCACAAAGGCTGCTGGTCAGCTCTGATGCCTGTCCTGTGGGCAGAGTTGCAGTCCTGCCAAAGGTTTGCTTTCATTGCCTCCAGTCAAATCTGACTCTTACCACAGAACTGCACTGGCAGAGCCACAGGCTACTACTGTTGGGAACATGCTTCCTGCTACAACCTGAAGTGTCAGGCTAACTGACCTCAGTGGGCAGTTTCCCTCACACTGTATCAGAATCAGAATTTAATCTAGAGTATCTGTTATAAAGTAGGTGTCACTGAAGCCTACATAACTCCCTTTCCTCTCTTCAATTCACAGCTACCTCATCACTGAACTCCCAGCTTCAACAGCTTCAACATCTTCAGCAGCTCCAGCATCAACAACAGCAGCAGCAGCAGCAGCAAGGGCAACAGCAGCAACAGCAGCAGCAAAGCCAGCAGCAGCAGCAGCAAGGTCAGCAGACACAGACTCCACAACAAACCCAGCAGACCCAGCAGCCACAGCCACAGCCGTCAGCACCACCACAGCAGAGCCAAACACAGTCTCAGAGCCAGAGCCAACCACCTCCAGCCCCACAGTCCTCCAGCTCCCCTCAGAAACCCAGCCAGTCACCAGGGCATGGCCTTCCATCTCCTCTTACTTCACCAAATCCATTGCAGGTAGGATGCTACATACAAATCTCTAATGGTCTAATAACAGAAAGTGCATACTCTCCTACTGCAAGGGGGAATTAAGTGAGGGCTACACCTTCTGACTGCCTCACATTAGTTAATCTTCACAGGCATCCAGCTTAGGACACCTAAAAGGCCTGATAAGCCAGAGACACATAATTAATGAGTAAACTTGTTTTAATTCCATATCATAAAACTCATAGAAAAGTATCTCTTTTCTTCCCATGGCTTCAGCAGGTAATGTTCACAAATGGCATTTGCCCAGCAGTCACCCTTTATGGTAACTTATGAGGAGAGCAAAGTTAGCAGATACCCTGACTGTTCCTAAAAGAAACAGAGCTTTTGCTGGTGGGTGTGTACAAGGGGGTGATGAGTTATCCTTCCTCTTGAGATCCTAGTCCTAATGCTTATCCTGCTAAGAATCAAATACTTCTGTTAGGCACCTCAGTACAGACTCCAAAGCTAAGAGTGCTAGATAATGCCTTTCCTAGATGTTCACCCTGATGACAGGGATGCTTTTCAATTGACCAGCAGCTGTGGCACCCATAACAGTTCTGGGTTCTGTCTTGGAATTCCTGGACAGAAACAGGAGAGCTCTGATCCAAAGGTCCTAATTTTTTATACTTGGATGTCCTCATACTAGACATGTCATGCCGTGTTCTCATCCTGCAACAACAGCTTTGACTGCCCACAAGTGGAATGAACATCAGGGTTGTCTGTGAAGTGAGCAGAGTCTCTTACCGAGCAGTGAAACTGCACTTAGAAATCAGCAAAGTCTCTACTCATTTACTTTCTAAATTTTGAACCACTTTAAAGGTTTTCTCCACGCTGATGGATTCGATTTTATTTCCTGCAGAAATTAAACTATATTAGCTTAATAATTAAAAACTCTTTTTTCAAACAATTAAGGGAATTGTGTTACAAGAAGCTGTGCTTGCATGTGGCCAGTTAAACCTGCATTAATCTGACCTTCGACTAAATTGCATCAAATCTGATTTTTTTTATGGTTTGGATAATAGACTTGAAAGTCCACAAGAAGTGTGTCCCTGCTTCCTGAGATTTTCCTTAGAGTAGAGCATCATATTTCTAGAGCTTCTTCTGTGTATTGTCTTAAGGGCTACTTAGGCACAACTTGATGTCCAGTCCATCATGTTAATGAGTGTTTTGGGACTTTTTAGTATGCAGATTATTGACAGAAAGAGACAGGAATATTTCCAGAGGAGCTTCTGTTACATTTTATTGTCTTGGTGCAGCTGTAATGTATAACTCTATACATTGCATGTTGCTAAAACTGCCTGTTAAATACTGGCCTTCAAATGGCTTTCAGTTTTACAAACAAAGCAAACACTCGTAATTTAGAGCTGAGCTAAGGGAGGAAGTGGGATCATCTCAGTGAACATACCTCAGGAGGATTGTACTGACACTGAATTGAAGCCTTGGCTCTCATACAGCCTCTGGTCCCAGTGTAAATCTCAGCTGAATACAAGTACTTCCAGACTCATCTGTGACCTACAAGTGTAGGCCAGTAGAAGCACTTTCTACTCTTAGCTCTCCATGGTCACATCTCACTTGCATAAGTACAATAAAAGTAAGTAAAACCAGTAATTCCTTGCATGGGAGGTGCCAATGCCAATGTTTTCATGAGGGTACCTTGGCACATCTCCTTTTATCACACTTACCCCACAACTACCCTTCAGAGGGTAGTCTGGATGCGACAGATTTAACAGAAGTGGAAGGAACCAAGTACTCTCAGGTGGTTTTAGTTCAAAAGCTATCCTCTAAACCTTTTAGGAACTGGGATTAGAGTTAATGAAAGGCATCAGCGTGAGAGGTCTGGCATTCCCACTGGGCTAAGTTCAGCCAGTACTGCTAAGCCAGCTGTGTGGCTGAGACATTTTGAGAACAGTCAGAGAACTAGAAGTCAGTAGCTGTCAACTTTGGCTCAGAATGAAAGAGTTCCTCATAAACTGGGGGATAAGTATTTTTAATGTTCTTTCCTCTCTGATCACTGCCATTTAAATAGCTGTGAAAACCCAAAGTTTGCTCACAGCTACAAAAATGCTGTGTGCTGACATCCAGAAGAGAAGGCAGAATTCAGCACAGTATTTCAGGCCTCACCTTAGTGAAGTCTGCAGAGCCATTCGGCCTTCTAGTCACTTCTATAGCATTTCTGTAGCAAGCATAATACTTCTTGAGCTTCCCTAAGAAATACTTAAGAACTTGAAACATGCTCTGTCATATTGCTGAGGCTCTTTAAAATGCAAGTGACAGTCAGAAATATTTCCAAAGGAACTGCTGTTGCACTGTATATATGGCTGAAGGATGTGTTCTGGTACTTTCCTAAAGCAGAGCAGCAGTGAGATCTCCTCCATCATATTTGTCTTTCCCTTCTAAATCCTGCAGAGAAAAGCTGTTTTACCCATCTCGCTCGAGGACTGTGTCTGAAATAGTTTTCTTCTGCACAAACATAAACCAAACACAAGCTAAAACAGGAGGGAGCAACCATTTGGCAGCAGTTCATATATCCAGTTCATAATAGCTGCTTAGAATGTGGTTTTTTTTTTTAATGTCTAATGCTTTAATTTAAGAATCGACCTAGAACAAAATTCAGATATGTTATGGCCTCTAAGGTAATGTTCTTTATGAACTAGAATGAAATGGGGTTTGTTTGAAGAATATTAAGAGAATAAAGATCAACTAAGTTAAAGTTTGACAGCTTAAATTTCATTTCTGAATTCTTGATATTTTCATGTGGGCTTTATCCTCTTACATTATTCAGGATCTGTCTGAACGATATTAGTTTAGAACAATGCAACCTCTAGAAATTGTCATGGAAAGTCAGTAATTCAGGAGGATGATTGTGTTTGTTTCAATAAAAAGTCTGAAGGATAACTGCAATTACATCTCAAAATGTACAGATGCTGTCATGTCCTTCAGAAGGCAAATTAAATGAAAGTGATTTGCTTAGGTATACCTGGGTGAGGGGTTGTTTTTGCTAGTTGATCAGAAATTAATACTTCTGGTGCAGCACACACCAGCTAAAAGTCTCAGAAAGGTTCTTGTCAGATTGTTCTGTAGTACTCTAATTTTTTCACTGTTCTTTATTGGATTCTACAGGCTAGGTTGTAGTTACAAACCTATCATTTTCAAGAAGTGGTTTAGTGATTATGTAGAAAGATGAAAAATCACAGAATTAATCAGGCTGGAAAAGACCTTTGAGATCATCCAGTCCAACTTATCCCTCAACACCAGCTAATCAACTAAGCTATGGCACCAAGTGCCACACTCAGTCTCTTTTTGAATACTCCCAGATATGGTGACTCCACCACCTCCCTGGGCAGCCCATTACAATGCAAATCACTCTTTCTGTGAAGTACTTCTTCCTAATACCCAGCCTAAACCTCCCCTGGTGCAGCTTGAGACTGTATCCCCTCATTCTATCACTAATTGCCTGGGAGAAGAGACCAACTCCCACCTCTTTTCAGGTAGTTGTAGACAGAGATAAGGTCCCCCCTGAGCCTCCTCCAGGCAGAACAACCCCAGCTCCCTCAGTTGCTTCTCACAGGGCTGTACTCCACACCCCTCACCAGCCTTGCTGCTCTTCTCTAGACACATTTGAGCATATATCTTAAAATGAGGGGCCCAGGACTGGACACTCAAGGTGTAGCCTAACCAGTGCTGAGTACAGGAAGAATGACTTTCCTAGTGGTGCTGGCCATACTACCCCTGATACAGGCCAGGATGCCACCTTAGGGCCTGGATTCTGTACTGATATTAGCGATGATGCTCTAGATTTGTCCTGGTAAAAGCAAAACACTTCAAAACCTAGGCTCATTGCTGATTTGGGGAGAACAGCAAAGCAGAGGAGACTTTTCCAAAGCAGAACACTATTTCAGGAGGTCAGGTAGATAGTGGAAAGTTTTGTCCCTTCATTTTAAAATATTGACATTCTCCATATATAAAGTTGTAGTCTTTCATTGTGTCAATTGACCAAAACAAAGGAATCCAGAGGAGGAAGATAACCTTTCTCATGTTGTAAATTGGAGCCTTGGAAACCTTTACTTCAACCAGACAAATCACTCCAGGCTCAGGGGTGACCTCATTGCTGTCTACAACTACCTGAAGGAAAGTTGTAGCCAGGTGAGGGTTGGTCTCTTGTCCCAGACAACCAGCAACAGAACAAGGGGACACAGTCTCAAGTTGTGCCAGGGGAGGTCTAGGCTGGATGTTAGGAGGAAGTTCTTGCCAGAGAGAGTGATTGGCACTGGAATGGGCTGCCCAGGGAGGTGGTGGAGTGGAGTCGCCGTCCCTGGAGGTGTTCAAGAAAAGACTGGATGAGGCACTTAGTGCCATGGTCTGGTTGACTGAATAGGGCTGGGTGCTAGGTTGGACTGGATGATCTTGGAGGTCTCTTCCAACCTGGTTGATTCTATGATTCTATTCTATTCTACTTCTGGGAAAGAATGCTTCTTCAAGTGTATTCTCCTGTGAATGTTTTGTGTTATTACATGGCAAAAGTCACCAGCTCTGGGATGGTCTGTGTGTTGTAACTTCAAAGCATAGTTAGCATCTCTTACAGAGCTTGCATTGAAATATTTGGAGCCATAAGACCTTGATTGTATGCTATATAAAATCAGATGAGTCAAGTTTTAATCATTCAATTTTTCTGCCTGACTACCAGAATAAGGTTCTTTCTATCATCAACATGTATTTACCTGGCTCCAAATGGAGGTTAGCTTCTGATGCTGACATTCACACTGTTTTAGTGGTATGGGCAAGATTAACATCCCCACAGCCAGGTCTACAAAGGAATAACTACACCATATGAACAGAAGAATTCCTGGTGATTTCTACTGCTCTGTTCGTGTGCCAATAGGAACAGACGAACAGGAAATCCCCCAGGGATGGCCCCACTCTAAAATTATTCTGACCATTTTCAGAACTCTTTCCTAAAGCACCTTTTTGTGCCTACCTACAATAACTGCAGCTGACGGGAGATGATGAGTGTGAAAAAAAAAACTATAATAAAAGGAGGGAAGAAGTGAAGTGAGGAGATGACAACAGCAGAAAAATCTTCCAAGTAATGGCAAAGTCTAGCATAGCAAAACCAGAACCTCCTTCAGATTAAATTTTCATACTAATCTTAAATAATGTATTTGGAACCTCAACACTTTTATAACAAAGGAGAAAAGAAAAGCAGAAAGGCTAAAACAGCTGTAAACGAGGGAGAATATGTATACAGATGCCTGAGGCTCCAACAGTCACAAAAAAACCAAACCTCTCCTTCCCTTCCTCCCAGCTTCATTCACTTGTTAGCCTCTCATTTAGGAAAAATCTAATTTAAGGAATTTGCAGTGTTTACTGACACTTTCATCATTTTACCTGTATTGAAAATACAGAAGAAACAACCAAATCTGTTGGTTTGAGGAAGGCAGCTGGGATGTTTGCATAGGCTATAGTTGTGGGCTGTCTTTACGTCTATGTGCACACCCAAGACCTGCTGTATACTTCTCATGCTTATTGAATCCTGAGATCGAGAAAATTTGATCAAGATTTCAACACCAGTAACCCCACTGAGGTTTGAAGGGTTTTTTGTTAAAATTATCTAGCCTTCCTCCTGTATGTGGCACTGTGCAATATGTGACTGCCTGAAATTCTTCTGTTACTTGGCTATCAATTTGACAAAGAAATGTTTTATAACTGGTGAGAAAATTCAGTGCTTTGAATCCATTTTCCAGAATTCCCTTATTTTTGGTAGCAAAAGGGAGTAGGATATTGCACACTATAAGGCAAGCGGTGGCATATAGAGCAGACATTTATTTATGCCCATCATCTGTTTAGAATGAACCTGTTGAAATTCTGATCTTAGATGGGTTTCCAGAAGATACTGGTGAGAACTAGGTATCAGCTCTAAAGTCACAACAAGGAAACTGCCCTGCAGTCAGCTAAATTGAGTTGAGCTTGATGAACTCTTAAGAATATTTTGTGTATTTCATCTCCTCCTCATTTCAAACAGGTACAGGAAGACTTAAACCTCTTGTTTTCCTGACAGTTTTGAATTTATGAGTCTCCTTACCCTATTTTTATGATTTTGGGGGGTTGATAAGGTGATTTCATGAGTGGAAAAGGCAAGCACTTGTAACAGAAATCATAGTCATACTGATGAACCACACACAGATGTTTATTAGCCATTGCAAATGCTGTAATGATTCATGTCCCCTCCTTTGTTTTTATGCTCTCCTTCTGCCACTTCAGTAGTTCTGTGAAGTACACAGATGTTACTGTTCACAAACTTGAATCTTGCTTAAGAAATTGTTGGCTTTGAGTTTCACCTCATCCATGGCCTCCTTTGTTCCCCTCTCACTTCTTCTGAGCACTTCCATAATTTTCATCCAGGTCCACCACCAACTAGACCACTCTGATATGGCAACAGGGCAGTTTGTCTTGGGTGGACATTCAGGTGTCTCTGCATTGTGCTGTACTATAATCATGCAAACTGGTTTCCAGGCACAGCTGTCTTTGAGGGCTGCTACTCTACCTGGAGATTCATGAGCATCATTTCCACAGAGGCTGCTTTCACTTAACGTGTAAGACTGCATCCATTCTCAGGACTGAGAAGGGTCTCACATCTTCCCAGCTGTCTTTATTCTCCTAGAATCTCACTGCCTTGTTGGATCTTTGAGGCCTTGGGACTTCACTCTGTAAAGCCATTGAATACTGCATTTAAACAGAGCAAAGAGATGTTTAAGGCATTCTCAAAGAGACTTTATAAGCAAATCTCTTCATTCCCTAAGGAAAGCTCCTCTCAGCCAGAGCACCGGCTGCCTGGTCCATCCAAAAATACTCTCTAGGTGTTGCTATTTTCAGCAGCACAAGGACTACCAGTGTCTGACTCACATTTAAAGCAAAGGAAATTAATCTTCGAGCAAAACAACTGGCATTATTAGCACCCAAGGGGCAGAAGCTGAGGCTAATATAGGAAACCATTTGCTAGAGAATTCTCTGAAGGGGAGAAAAGTGGAGCTGGTTGCCCAGCTAGCTCTGGCTTCTGAAATGGGAGCATTTAATAAACTCCCTAAAGCAAGTGAAGTATTTAATAAATGGGGAAATAAATAAATAATAACCACCAGGACAAATTTGGGAAAGGATTCATGTCCCACAAGATCTTCTATTTCCAAAGCCTGTCTAGGCAGAGAGGGGAACTTAGGGACAAAAATAAATTGACACAGTCCCTCAGATACTCCTCTAAATACAGTGGATGAGTTTTGCCAGTGCTCATTTATCATAATTACTCTTTTCACTCCTATTTCCATTTTTTTTCAGGGGAGTAGAGGATATAAAAAAACACATTACTTTATTTTCTTCTATTTTTCATACCTCTTTGTAATAAAGAAAGGGGGGAAAAAGGAATAAGAATTGCAAGTCACCAGGAGTTTCTAGCTCAAGAAAAAGAATTCTACTTGGAAGCAAGTGGATCAAGTGAACATAGAGAACCTAGTGGGCTTACTGAATCTGAGCTGCAGTACTCTGGAAGTGATGTTCTGTCCTTCAAGGATCCTGTACAAATCATCACCTAAAAGAAGTTGCTCAATTTCTAGGTACTGCTTAAAAAAAAAGAGAGAGAGAAGAGAGTAAAAAAAAAAAAAAAAGTCTCTCCAGACTATGTTTTAACGTTTACATTTTAGCCCTTTCCAGCAGTACTGTTGAGATCTAGCATGAGTGTCCACTTGTGGATTCTGTTGGTGGCTTTAGCAGATGCAGTTTAGGGCAGGTGTTTAAAAAATAATACCACTTTCTCCTTTTTATTGGTAGGCAGAATATTTTGAGAGAGTGACTAAGCACAGGCCTGGAGATTATAAAATTTGCTTAAGTGTTAATGGGTTGATTGCTGAGTTACAGCCTGCCGTCTTTCCTGGAAATTGATTGACTGGTGCTGCAGGTCTTCACACTTGACGCTCGGATTTGACTCGAAAATTCTGCCAAGTCTTTTACTCTGAAATTTATCTTAATTAGATCTGAAAGACCTGCCACAGCAGAATAGTCACACCGATTAAAATGAAAAACAGGAGAAATTACTGATCAAATTAATCATAATGTCGGGTTACAGCTGTAGGTCTGATGTAATTTGCCACTCCAGTGAGTTACATCGGGCCAGGCAGAGGAAAGAGAGCTGGTTTTACGCTGATCCGTAACACCAGGCAGCTTCGGGCGGCCCATCAGGACGTTTATTCCATTCATTCTCTTGGCTTATTCTGACCTCAGTGCTGCAACGAGAAACAAATTAGGCAAAAGAGAGAAAAAGAACCTCCTTTTATTCAAGGGGTCGTATTGGAAACGTGAGCTTTCCAAATCCATCTTGTTTCATTTTTCCCCTTTCTCCACCAACCTTCTACTTTAGTTTGAAGTAACCAACAATTAATTATGTGGAAACTGGAAAATTAGAAGGTTAGAGGTTATCACCTTGGGCACGTGGCAGAAGATGTGTATTTCTTAGAGCTCCTAGTGCATTAGGATATGAGGGAGTTAGGACCATTTAAGCAAATGAGAAGGCATGTCCTGGCATACAGGATAACTCACAGAAGTGGTAGTCCTAAAATTCATCTTTAAAATATGTGCTTGTAATGGAAGTACAAATCAGTGGGTGAATCCATCTTAGAAGAAGATAGGTTGTTGGTCAGAAGGGGGCCAGCTCTTAAATTGTCATCTGGAAAAGAAGTCTTCTGTAAGTTTCCTAGTATTTGTTCCACCAGCAAGGTTTGAAAGACTTTTAGGACAACCTGTCTTGTAGCACTGCTGTATTTTTTGCTGCTGATCTAGGGCAAAGTCCAGAAATGAAGATATTTGCCACAAGATGAGAAAGGAACAAAAAACAGCTGAGCACTGTGAGTCTCAGGAAAAAGAATGGTCCTACCTTTGATATACATTCGATTTTTGTTTTGATACTGTAGTACCTTAAACCGATCAAGAATTCTTTAAGGGATTTTTCATTTTCAATAGTTATGTATTGTGTTCAGTTCTGGGCCCTTCACTACAGCAAGGACACTGAGGTACTGGAGCATGTTCAGAGAAGTTCAATGAGGCTCATGAAGAGCCTGGAGCACATGGCCTACAAGGAGCAGCTGAGAGAGCTGGGGGTGTTCAGTCTGGAGAAAAGGAGGCTGAGGGGAGACCTCATTGTTCTCTACAGCTACCTGAAGGGAGATTGAGTGAGGAGGGAGCCTCTTCTTGGTGTCAAGTAACAGGAAATGGTTACAAGATGCACCAGGGACAGGTGATGGTGGATATTAAGAAATATCTCTTCACAGAGAAGGTTCTCAGAAATTGGAGTGGTCTGCCTAGGACAGTGGCAGAGTCACCATCCCTGGAGAGATGTGTGGAGATGGTGATTAGAGATATGGTTTAGTGTCAGCCCTTCAGTGTTGGATTGAGGGTTGGACTTGAATGATCTCGGTCTTCTAACCAGATGCATTCTGTGATTCTGTGACTGTGATTCTGTAATTCCACAAAGATGATTTCTCTCCTGCCCTAAATTTATTTATTTATTTT
>WAAF01020822.1:0-23242 GCA_013400475.1 Tricholaema leucomelas | reverse complement strand
AAAGAAAAAGAAAAAAAAGAAAAAGAAAAAAAGGGGGGAAAAAAAAGGGAATAAATCATTGAATTAAATAAATAAATAAATATCTTTTAACAACCTCCAACCAACCAAAAGGAAAGGAATAAAGCATTGTTTTTTTTAAAGGCATAAAAAAAAGAAGTTAAAAAAAGGGAATAAATCATTTAAAAATGGCTTTAAAAAAAGGTTCAAAAGGGAATAAATCATTTTAAAAGTAGCTTTAAAAAAGGCTAAAAAGAAATAAATCATTAAAAATAAATAGCTTTTAAAAAGGGTTAAAAAAGGGGAATAAATCATTTAAAAATAGCTTTAAACAGGCTAAGAAGGGAAAAAATCATTAAAAATAAACAAATAGCTTTAAAAAAGGGTTAAAAGTGGAATAAATCATTAAAAAAAAATAAATAGCTTTAAAAAAAAAGGCTAAAAAAGGAATAAATCACTAAAAAAGAAATATCTTTTCGAAGGTTAGCTAAAGGAATAAACCATTCCAGGCTGTAAGCGGCTACAAATCTGGAGCCAGTTCGGTTAAAAGGGGAGCAGCTCATTCCAGCCCAGCCGCTAATGATGCGGCTGCAGGCAGCTGTGCGGAAGGGCTGCAGGCAGCTGTGCGGAAGGGCTGCCCGCAGAGCCCGCAGCAGGCGAGACAGGAGCTCTGCTGTCTGCAGAGGCAGCGCTTCGGCAGCTGCGTTTCCAACCTCAAATCAAAGCGCTCAGCCCTGCGGTGCTCTGCTCCTCGCCTCTGTGCATCGTGCGTGTGTTTGGCTCCTCCTCAGCTGTCTTTGGTTTCGCTTTGCTTTGTTTCCAGGGAGGAGGAAGGGCCAGGGGCTGCTGTCTGGGCAGTTCCTCTCTCCGCAGGTAAGTAAAATGCTGTTCCCCAGGTCTGGTTTCTCTCTGGCTGGTTTTCCTGTCCCAAATCCTTGCCACTGACTCCAGGACACGGCAGGTGGCATGATCTTGTACAGACACCTGTAAACGTTTCCTTCAGCCTTCCACGGCTGATGTAATTATGTGCAACTACAGACACTGGACTGGGGCTGCAGGAGGAAAAGTTTGCCCCTGAGAGCAGTCAGAGGCTGGAATCATCTCCCAAGGGAAGCAGTGGAGCCCCCTGCATGGGGCAGTCTGAAGGCTCAGCCTGGCAGGGTGCTGGCCCAGCCCAGCTCTGCTGTGAGCTGGAAGGGTTGCCCCAGGTGGTCCTTGGGGTGCCTTCCCACCTGGCATTCTTGGATTCTGTGGCATTCCTGTTAACCTGAGAAACATCAGTGGCATAAAACAGCTTTTCTACATACAGGTAACACTAACAGCTGCTGCTGCTGCTTAGAGCCTGAGGAGAAGGCCCTGGGGGTCTGGGTTGACGAAAAGCTCAACATGAGCCTGCAGTGTGCACATGCAGCCCAGACAGCAACCCTGTGCTGGGCTGCAGCAAGAGCAGTGTGGGCAGCAGGGCAAGGGAGGGGATTCTGCCCCTTTACTCTGCTCTCCTCAGACCCCACCTGGAGCACTGTGTGCAGGTCTGGAGCCCCCAGCACAAGAAGGACATGGAACTGCTGGAGCCAGTCCAGAGGAGAGCCACGAAGATGCTCAGAGGGCTGCAGCAGCTCTGCTATGAGGACAGGCTGAGAGAGTTGGGGCTCTGCAGCCTGGAGAAGAGAAGGCTTCGAGGAGACCTTAGAGTGGCTTTGCAGTATCTGAAGGGAGCCTACAGGAAGGCTGGGGAGGGACTATTGACAAGGTCTGGGAATGTCAGGACGAGGGGGAATGGGTTTGAACTGGCAGAGGGGAGATTTAGACTGGATGTTAGGAGGAAGTTCTTTACAGTGAGGGTGGTAAGACACTGGCACAGGTTGCCCAGGGAGGTTGTGGAGTCAGAAGCACCCAATGTGATCAAAGATCACACTGGGTGCTTCTGGCTCCACAACCTCCCTGGAGACATTTAAGGCCAGGCTGGATGAGGCCTTGAGCAACCTGCTCTAGTGGGAAGTGTCCCTGCCTATGGCAGAGGGTTGGAGCTGGATGATCCTTGAGGTCCCTTCCAACCTAAACCATTCTATGATTCTATAAGAGCTCTGAACTGGGGACCTGTGCAACAGCATCCCTCAGGTTGCTTTTTTTTTCCCCCTCTCCATCAAGGCTCTCCTAAAAGACCTGAGAGTTTCAGTTGAATAACTCCTGGCTGCTTCTGACTACAGATGAGGAGCAGTGAAAGCACTTCAAAGGAAAGGGTTCCTTAAAGTGAACAATGTTACTGGCAGCAGGGAATTCGATCTTGGCTCCATTTCAAGAGTGGCTATGCAAGAAGCTTGAGAGAAGTCCAATTCAGCTGGTGGAAGGGCTGATGGAAGGGCTGGTGGAGAAGTTGTGGTCTGAGGAAGGAGCTGATGGAGGGGCTGATGGAAGGGCCAATGGAACGGCTGGTGGAGAAGTTGTGGGCTGGTGGAAGGGCTGGTGGAGAAGTTGTGGGCTGATGAAGGGGCTGGTGGAAGGGCTGATGGAAGGGCTGGTGGAGGGGCTGGTGGAAGGGCTGGTGGAAGGGCTGGTGGAGGGGCTGGTGGAGGGGCTGGTGGAAGGGCTGGTGGAGAAGTTGTGGAGGGGCTTCTCAGTATTAAGCATCTCCCTGTGCCAGGCAGCAGGGCTGTGCTGTGTGCCCTCTCAGCTGGCATCATACTGTTCAGGGGCTGCCCCTTCCTGAGTTGAAGTGTTCCTCAGGTAGTAGCTGAGTTCTGCCACTTGCTCTTCTTTGCTACATTTGAAGTTGTGCTCCTCTGATGTCCTTACTGGCACTGCAAAGCTCATTAGACAAAGATGAGTGGAACTAGAATCATAGAATAGAATCATAGAATCAGTCAGGGTTGGAAGGGACCACAAGGAGCAGCCAGTTCCAACCCTCCTGCCATGGCCAGGGACACCCTACCCTAGAGCAGGTTGCCCACAGCCTCAGCCAGCCTGGCCTCAGCCACCTCCCTGGGCAACCCATTCCAGCCTCTCACCACTCTCATGCTCAACAACTTCCTCCTCACCTCCAGGCTGACTCTCCCCACCTCCAGCTTTGCTCCATTCCCCCTGGACCTGTCACTACTTAATAGCCTAAAAAGTTCCTCCCTAACTTTTTTGTAGCTCACTTCAGATACTGGAAGGCCACAATAAGGTCACAACTAAGCAGTGTGGAGCTACTGCTGTATTTATCCCTGAGTACAGCTCTGCAAGCAAGCACACTGAGCATTTCACTATTTTACACATAGATCTATCATAGAATCATAGTCATAGGCTGGGTTTGGATGGGACCCCAAAGATCATCTAGTTCCAACCTCTCTGTCACGGGCAACACCACTTCCTACTATGCCAGCTTGCTCAAGGCTCCATCCAGCCTGGCTTTCAACACTTCCAGTGAGGGCAAAAGGAGAGTTCTGCAGTGCTCTGTGCTGCATGGGTGAAGCCTCACCTGCAGTACTGGGTCCAGTTCTGGGCTCCCCAGCTCAAAAAGGACAAACAGCTACTGAAGAGAGTCCAGCCCAGGGCCACTGAGATGCTGAGGGCACTGAACAGCTCTCATGGAAGGAAAGGCTGAGAGAGCTGGGGCTGGTTAGCCTGGAGAGGAGGAGGCTGAGGGGATCTGAGCAATGCTTGCAAATAGCTAAGGGGTAGGGGGCAGGAGGATGGGGCCAGACTCCTGTCAGTGGTGCCCAGTGACAGCACAAGAGGCAATGGGCACAGACTTGACCATAGGAAGTTTCATCTAAACTTCTTTATTGTGAGGGTGGCAGAGCTCAGAACAGGCTGCCCAGAGAGGTTGTGGAGTCTCCATCTCTGGAGACTTTCAGGGCTCACCTGGCTGTGTTCCTGTGTGACCTGCTTTAGGTGTTGCTGCTCTGGCAGGCAGGCAGGACTCAATGATCTCCTGAGGTCCCTTCCAACCCCTACCACACTGTGATTCTGTGATTCAGTCATTTTCTAGTATGTTTAAGGAGCAGGGGTCTCTTCACTAGTTGGTGGCCAAGCATGTGAGTACCAAATCCAGAAAACCAAATAAACCTGCTAGGGAGACAAAGGTAAAGTTCAGCTGCTGCTTTCAACCCACTATCACATCTTGTTGAGCAGACAGCACTGGATTTACACTGCTGTGCAGTTCCATATCAGAAGAAGTTACTTTCCCACTTTACTGGGACACAAAATGAGCTTGCCATGAACAGAAAGTTTAGGGTGAAATACAACTGGCAAGAGAACAGGAGTGGTAAGGCTTGGAAGGGACCTCTGGAGTCCAACCTTTCTGCTACAGTAGGATCACCCAGGGCAGGTCACACAGGAACACATCCAGCAGGAGACTCCAGAACCTCTCTGGGCAGCCTGCCTGAGGGCTGTCACCCTCATGGTAAAGAGGAATCTCCCCGTGTTGAGGTGGAACTTCCTGGCTTCCAGTTTGTGTCCATTGCCCCTTGTCCTATCAGAGGACAGCGCTGAACAGAGCCTGGTCCCTTCCTGACACCCACTCTGCAGATATTTATAGACATTGGTAAGATCCTCTCTCAGCCTCCTCTTCTCCAGCCTAAACAGCCCCAGAGCTCCCTTAATTCCAACTCAGAAGAGCCAGCTGTAGCCCAGCATCACAGAAGAAGGCTGTTTTATTGCTACTTACCAGATCTCTGTATCCATTTAAGACATCTTTAGTTTGTCTTAGCTCTAAGGAAATGATTACTATCCTACAGCACAATGGATGAATGATGCTGGGCTGCAGCAAGAGCAGTGTGGGCAGCAGGGCAAGGGAGGGGATTCTGCCCCTTGGCTCTGCTCTCCTCAGACCCCACCTGGAGTCCTGTGTGCAGTTCTGGAGCCCCCAGCACAAGAAGGACATGGAACTGCTGGAGCCAGTCCAGAGGAGAGCCACGAAGATGCTCAGAGGGCTGCAGCAGCTCTGCTATGAGGACAGGCTGAGAGAGTTGGGGCTCTGCAGCCTGGAGAGGAGAAGGCTTTGAGGAGACCTTAGAGTGGCTTTGCAGTATCTGAAGGGAGCCTACAGGAAGGCTGGGGAGGGACTATTGACAAGGTCTGGGAATGTCAGGACGAGGGGGAATGGGTTTGAAGTGGCAGAGGGGAGATTTAGACTGGATGTTAGGAGGAAGTTCTTTCCAGTGAGGGTGGTGAGACACTGGCACAGGTTGCCCAGGGAGGTTGTGGATGCTTCCTCCCTGGAGGTGTTTAAGGCCAGGCTGGATGAGGCCTTGAGCAGCCTGCTCTAGTGGGAGGTGTCCCTGCCTATGGCAGGGGGTTGGAGCTGGATGATCCTTGAGGTCCCTTCCAACCTAAACCATTCTATGATTCTATGATTTAGAGGTAGAAGAAAGACCAAGTGCCTGTCAGACTGCATCTTCCACAGATGTAGCTAATTTGACTTGTACCATGTGTGTACTGATATGACAGTGGAGCAAACTTACAGCACAACTAATATGCTGATGAGCTGCTGAGCACTGGGTTCATTGAGTGGAAAAACAAGTGGTTAGACAAGGAATCTTCAAAGTACTTCAAAATCTAAGGCATGCATTTCAGGGGAAACCAGGAAGGCATGAACAGATTAAAAGCCTGCTTAATTCAGAGAGTCACAGCTTGGATTGGGTTGGAAGGGACCCCCAAGGGCAGCTTGTCCAGCTCCCTGCAGGCAGCAGGGACACTTCCAACTACAGCAGGCTGCCCAGGGCCACATCAAGTCTGGTAATGAGTATCTCCAGGGGTGAGGCCTCAACCACATCCCTGAGCAGCCTGTTCCAGTGTTTCACCATTCATCACTGCACAGAACTTCCTCCTGATGCCCAACCTAGCTCTGCCCTGCTCCAGTTTCAAACCGTTGCCCTTGTTCTGTCCCTGCAGGCCTCTGCAAACAGTCTCTGTCCAGCCCTCTTGCAGTCCCCTTCAGGCACTGGCAGGCTGCTATTAGATCCCCCTGGAGCCTTCTCTTCTCCAGGCTCCCTCAGCCTGTAATCATAGCAGAGGTGTTCCAGCCCCCTAAGCATCTTCATGGCAGCCATCTCCATGGTTCCTCTCCATGGCTCCACCAGGTCCATGTCCTTCCTGTGCTGAGGGCTCGAGAGCTGGAGGCAGTACTCTAGGTGAGGTCTCACCAAAGCAGATAAATACCTTCACACCTATTTTTTTTTCACACCACCACTGCTAGCCTAGACAGTATGTGCTGGCAGCACTGTGCCTTACAAACTCACCATCATCAGCTCCTCTCACTGCACCACTAAGCTGCCTTTGCAAGCACCAAAATGGTCCAATGGAATCATGTGAAGGCAGAACAGCAAGAGTAACAGCTTTGGTTTATTTCCAGTCCATTACTAAGGACAGCTCCAGACTAAAAATCAAGGGAGTTACACATGGCAGACAGCAGGGCAGGTCTCAATGAATGAAAGAATATTGACCTGCCCTCTGGGCCAATATATCACCTTGGTGTAAATCTGCAGTGACACTGAAGTGCAGCTGCCTCATGCCATGCTAACCACATCCATTTACTGGTTTTCATACTCACATTAAAACAGGCTCCAGGCTGTTCTGCTGTCTGCTAGGATGATAAACCCACAAATCTGTTAAGCTAAAGGAGAGGGAAGCAGGAGAGAGAGGCACTGCAAGTCTATCTTCAGGGTGTAAATGCCAGAAGTCAGCAGAGTGCAGAAATTTGGCAGCAAGGCCACTTTTGCCCCAAGTACATCCTAGAGATCTTTACAGCCAAACCAGCAAGTTTCTCTCCAGGGAGCTCCTCCTGTATGGGCTGCATTTGTTCTCACACAGGCTCTCACACCTTGCCTTGCCTTGCCATAGTGCTCTGTGCTATGCTTAGCCATGGCATCCACCGAGGCCTGCCTCATCCTCTTGGCTTTCTTCTGGCTGCTGCGGGGCAGTGATTGTCCTCTGGGCTCAGCACTGGAGAGGCCACAGCTTGAGTAGTGCAGTCAGTTTGGGGCCTCTCACTACAAAAAGGGCATTGAGGTGCTAGAGAAGGTCCAGAGAAGGGCAACAAAGCTGGTGAAGAGTCTGGAGAACAGGGCTAGGGAAGAGTAGCTGAGGGAGCTGGAGAAATGGAAGAGTTAGTCTGGAGGAGGCTGAAGAGAGACCTCATTGCTCTCTACAGCTCCCTGAGATGAGGCTGGGGCCAGCTGGGCTTCAGACTTTTCTCTCTAGAAACAGGTGATTAGGGGCACAGGAGATGCCCCCAAGTCACAGAATCATAGAATAGGTTCAGCTGGAAAAGCTCTCTGAGATCACCCATTCCAACCACCAACCCAGCACCACCATGGCCACCAAACCCTGTCCCCAGGTGCCATGGCCACAGCTTTCTGCAACACCTCCCTGGGCAGCCTCTGCCAATCCCTGTCCACTCTGGCACCAAAGACATTTTTCCTTCTCTCCAACCTAACCCTCCCCTGCCACAAGCTCAGGACATTTCCTCTCCTTCTAGCACCTGGGAGCAGAGCCCAACCCCCAGCTGCCTGCAGCCTCCTCTCAGGGAGCTGCAGAGAGCAATGAGCTCTGCCCTCAGCCTCCTCTGCTCCACTCTAACCCCCCCAAGTGACGTACGGCAAAGACTCTGTAACTCGGAAGCTCTAAAGTAGGTCTGTTTATTGCGCAAGAGGCACGGGGGATATCTCCTCCAAAATCGTGCATGCCCAAAGGAGCAAGCACCCCACATTGCTACACTGAACCATGCATGTTCATGAAAGGCCTGTGCATTCTTATCACTAAACCCACCTGCTCCTGCTTCCTCTGCTAATTATCTCATCAGTCCTCTGCGCTTGCGCAGTTCCCTTCTGAAATTGTGGGCAAGGCTCCTTCACATGTGGGCAGTGGTCGATTGGAGGAAGGCTGTGAGTCTTCATCACAATGTACTTTTCACCCCTGGCTGGCATGTGATGACCATGCAGGTTTGTAGTACCCTTGTCAGCCTATCTCCTTGATGGTCTTCTGCTTTTCCTCCTCATGGGTGCTGGCTGATAGGATTATGGCGAGTGCTGCTCAGTCCTTCTCCTCCATCCCAGATAACATTGTGAAGTATTTGGTTTTTTGCCTTGCTTTGGCCTTGGAATGTTTTCACAGTGCTACTTGAGAATACATCCTTTGTTAATGATTGAGACCATCTTTTCCCCTTGTTAGTCATCTACTTCTCTATGATCACCTATTCTGTTTCTTTGTTTCTAGTATAGCTATACCGTTGGTCACCCCCTATTTCTTCATATCCCCATATCACAAGCTCCCTCAGCTGCTGCTCCCCAGCCCTGTTCTCCAGGCCCTTCCCCAGCTTTGTTGTCCTTCTCTGGACCTGCTCATACAGGATCTTCACAGAAAGGGTTGTCAAGCTCTGGAGTAGGCTGCCCTAAGAGGTGGCTGAAGTCCCATGCCTGTAGGTCTTTGATGACCGTGCAGATGTGGAGCTGAGCACATGCCACAGGTGCAGACAGAACAGTGCCAGGCTCATAGAATCACAGAATCACCCAGGTTGGAAGAGAGCTCCAAGCTCATCCAGCCCAACCTAGCACCCAGCCCTGGCCAAGCAACCAGACCATGGCACTAAGTGCCCCAGCCAGGCTTGGCTTCAACACCTCCAGGCACAGCCACTCCACCACCTCCCCGGGCAGCCCATTCCAACGCCAAAGAACACGGTTGGGCCGAGGCTGGACTGGAGTCAGTTGGTCCTTTCCAACGGACAGCCAAACGCCAGGTCGGCCGCCAGCTGAGAGGGTATGAAGGTCTGGGCGCCCGCACACAGACCGCAGCAGCCAGACGCTCTCGGCGCCAGGCGGGACCCCAGCCCCCGCCGCTGGGACCCTCCGGGCCCCGTTCTCACGAGAGCAGCGTGCAACTCTCGCGATAGCTGCGCGGGCCCCGCCCGCCCCGCGGGGAGGAGACCTGGCGCCGCCTTCGCCTTTTCCGCCGCGTCGCGCGGAGCTGCCGGCAGCCAACCAGGTAACGGCGCGCGCTCCTCGCTGCCGCCGCCTGGTAACGGCCGCGCGCGGGACGCCGCCGCCCGGCTCCGGGGACGGGACCCGCCCGACCTGATCCAGTCCGATCCACCCTGGCCCCGCTGGGGTCCGGCGGGGCACGCTGCAAACAGCGGCCCTGCTCCCACCGGGTCTCCAGGGCCGGTAGGACGAGCCCCATTTATTTGACCGTTCTCTCCGTTTCGGAGGATCCGGGCGGCCTCGGTGCCGCTCGGGGGAAGGGGCGTGTGGGACATGCCCGAGCCCTCCTTTGCCGTCCCGGCTCCTGGGCGTGACGGAAGCCTGGCGGGAAGTTGGAGCGGCTGAGGCGCGGGGTTCGCTCCCGCCTGGAGAGCCCTCAGGCGCTGGTCATGGCGGGACTGCTCCGAGCGCCCCGGCGAGCCTCACGAGTGAGTTTTGTGTCTGGTGTTTGTGCAGGGGGAAAGAAACGGAAAGCGAAACGATAGGCGCCGCTGGGCGGTACAGGAGGTTGTCGGTGCTCGGGCTGCTCGGTTCTGGTCGGGCGCTTGTGCGCTGTGGTTTCGCAGAGAGGCAGCTCTGTGCCTGTGGAAACAGAGGAGCGGCTTCGGTGCTTTATGGGTGCCGCTGAAGGCGACCGTAGGGAGGTAGTTTATGGTTGCAAGACGAGGGAAATGGAAATGGTTCGGTTCTGGGCAAGGCTTTATCAGGAGCAAAGCATCGGCTGAGAGCGGCCTTGTGCCTGGCCTGCCTATAGGTGTTGGAAGACTGATTAAAATAAAGCCTTTAAGGGGTAACAATTCATGGAGTGGTTTGGGTTGGAAGGGACCTTAAAGATGGTCCAGCTCTAATCCTCCTGCCATGGGCAGGGATACCTCCCATCAACACAGCTTGCTCAAGTCCTCGTCCAGCCTGGCCTTGAACACCTCCAGGGAGGTTGTGGAGCACAGAAGCACCGAATGTGATCACAACCTCCCTGGGCAACCTGTGCCAGGGTCTCACCACCCTTAACCTGTGCCGGTGTCTCACCACCCTCACTGCAAAGAATTTCTTTCTCATCTCCAGTCTCAATGTTTCCTCTTCCATCTCAAAGCCATTGTCCCTCATCCTATCACTACAAGTCCTTGTAAGTTCTTCCTATCACTCCCCAGCTGCTCCCCAGCTTCCTTATAGTCCCCTTCTGGTAATGCAAATAATGGGACATGAAGCTTAGAAGAGGGCAGAGCCTTGCAAACAGAGGAGCTGGCATGTGGATTGCTGCAGCGTTCCCCTTTTGTCTTGCTGGTGGCAGTGTGACTGCCGCAGCCCTTGGGCAGACCTAAACTCTTGTCAGGAGGAAAAGGACTAACAAAAGTTTGAGGCTTTGCAGCCAGGGGTAGGGTGGGAGGTGGTGTCACGCCTGGCTGAGCAGCAGTGGTGCCAGGAGAAGCATCGAGCTGCGGGAGTAGTGGATTGCTGTCTTCATGCCTGGAGCTGGGAGAGGCAGAGTGACTTCCTTACTCTGTAGCTCTTAGGTATCTATTTTGTATACAGAAGGTGTCTTAGCCTCTGGACATCACCCTGCCAGCAGCCAGTGCTGCACAGCACCCTGATAAACCTGATATCTCTTCTCTGTGTGTGGAGTGGGCTTTGTACACCAGGCAAAGAATGCTGCTTTGGGTTTGGGACAGAACAGGGCTAGGGGCTGGCATTGTGCTTCCTCCCAGCTCTCTCTCCCTGCCTGCACCTATCTGGACATCCATCCCGGGCATTATTTTCCCTGAGGACTAGGAAAGCCTTTCTTAGGACAAGAAAGTAAGCTAAGAACACCTTTTACACCTGTACAACTGCCCAGACCTGTCAGAGGATCTTGAACGTTTGTTGGGAGCCTTCTGTTTGAAGACAGGTTGAGCACCTGTACAAAGGTGACCTACAGAGGTCCCTTTCAACCCAAACCGTGCCATGATTCAAAGCTGTAGGTTGTTTTGGGATCGTGAAGCAGGCGAAGCTTGTCAAAGCACACCTCTTTCTGTCCCTGTTTGTGTTGTGCTGGTGTGCTAATCGCTTGCAGAAACTCTGAGCAACTTCTGTGGGTTGATTTTTTTTTGTTATACACTGGAACCCAGGAAGTTCCACCTCCACCCGAGGGAGAGCCTTCACTGTGAGGGTGACAGAGCACTGGAGTGAGCAGGCTGCCCAGAGAGGTTGTGAAGTCTCCTCCTGTGGGGATTTTCAAGACCTGCCTGGACATGTTCCTTTGTGACCTGCTCTAGGTCACCCTGCTCTGGCAGGGGGTTGGATTCCCCATGATCTTCAGAAGTCTCTTCTGACCCCTAACGTTTTATGGTCTGAGTATTAGACACCCAGTGCCAATGGAATTGCAGGGTAGCTTGGCTCCGTGCCAGACCCAAGTACCGGTGCTTCCCCTGTAGTTTACCCGAGGGCATCATCTGTGCTAAGAAAGCCTTCAGAACAAGCCAGAATGATGGGTGGGATTGTTAGAGTTGTGTAGGCAGGCTGATTGTTGAGAGGGAGCTCTCTGATGTTGATGGTTCTTCTCAAATGCTACTGGTTTTGAGATGAGTGCATGTTGAGGTTGCTTTCCTGTTTCTTTTTTATCAAGGAGTCAGAATCGTCTCAGTGTAGCAAGGTGAAGACTTCAAGGGGGTGTGAGCTTTCCTCTGCAGAAGGATGTCCTTTGAATCGTGTTTGTGTAAGGGATATGTATAAACAAATACCTCTGTGACAAAACTTTTGACAGATGCTTTTGCTGCCGGCCAGATTTGTGGAAGCATGGGTTTCTGTGGGAAAACAGGAATTGTGTGTAACTGTGGCTTTACACAGGGAAAGAATAAAGGCTCCTAAACATCTAGATGTAAGTTTTAAGGTCCTAGCTGGTTAAGGAGGAGGGAGAAATTCTGTTAGTTTGTAAGGACTTACAGCAAAATGCTTAGCATCTTCAGAATACTTAGCAACTCTGCTCTGCCTTGGTGAGACCACACCTGGAATGCTGTGTCCAATTTTGGGCTCCCTAGAAAGTTCCACCTCAATACAAGGAGAAAATTCTCTACTGTGAGGGTGCTGGAGCCCTGGAGCAGGCTGTCCAGAGAGGTTGTGGAGTCTCCTTCTCAAGAGACTTTCAGGACCCATCTGGATGTGTTCCTGTGTGCCCTGCCCTAGGTGACCCTGCTTTGGCAGAGGGGTTAGACTCTGTCTAAAGATCCCTCCAAGCTCTACTGTTTTGTGTGATTCATTAGAGTCTGGTAGGAGGTGTCCCTGCCCGTGGCAGGGGGTTGAAAAGTAGATGGTTTTTAAGATCCCTTTCAACCCAACCTATTTTGCAGTTCCACACTTTGGGGGCGATGTTGGTATCAGAGTACAGCTTGACAAGGACAGCAGGCTTTGTATTTAGTCTGTGGCTGCAAGTTCCTGACAAAGGAGATGCTGTTGGTTTGTCATTCCAGACACACACCTGTCTTCAGAAACTGTTCCATCATTATGTAATTTGAAACTTCAAGTGTGAGAGTTGAGCCAGTTCTGCAAATAAGAAATTGGGAGCAGAAACTAAGCAAGATGAATGCATCTGGAGGAAGCTGTGGGAGCCCTAGCTCTGCAGAACCTGCAGGAGATTTCTTCAAGGAATTGTGGTCCAAGCTGAAAGAATGTCATGATAAAGAAGTACAAGGTAAGCTGTCACAACTTGGTGTCCTGGGAGGCTGGCTGCTGCCACAGGGGGACTTTGAGGCAGAGTATTACTGTGTCTGTGTGGAATGGGACAGCTTTTGAATGTCTTATGCAGAAAGTTGGACTGGATAATTGCAGCTGATCATTATAGGTTCACCACCTGGACCTGTTAACAGGGTTATATTTGAACTCTCAACAAGTACAAATGGTTCTGTGAAGGCAAAAGTAACACAACATTACAGGAGAACTCTGTTAGCTTAGGAAATATTTCCCTGTTACTTCCCTGTCTGTGGGTTGTGGTTCAAAGTTTCCAAATTGGATGATTCCAGGAATTTTTTTGGGAGAGATTCTTCTCTTACTCTGCCCTGGTGAGGCCACATCTGGAATATTGTGTCTAGTGCTGGGCCACTCAGTTCGAGAAAGACCTCAGGGAACTGCTTGAGAGAGCCCATCCCAGAGTCCCCAAGCTGCTGCAGGCAGTGAAACATTTCTTGTGAGGCCAGGCTGAGGGAGCTGGGGCTGGGAGCAGAAGAGCCTGAGGGCTGCCCTCAATGCTGTTCTAAAGATGTGCAGGGCAGTGTCAGGAGGAGGGAACCAGGCTCTGCTCAGGGGTGGCCAAGGACAGGACAAGAGTAAGTGGGTACAAACTGGAGCAGAGGAGGTTCCATGTGAACATAATGAAAAACTTTGTCACTGTAAGGGTGCTGGAGCCTTGGAACAGGCTGCCCAGAGAGGTGGTGGAGTCTTCTCTGGAAACATTCAAGACCTGCTGGATGTGTTCCTGTGTGCCCTGCCCTGGGTGATGCTGCTCTGGCAGGGGGGTTGCACTGGCTGAGCTTTGGAGGTCCCTTCCAACCTTTAATGTTCTGTGATTCTTTTGCCCTTGGCTTTAGAATAGAATAGAATCAACCAGGTTGGAATAGAGCTCCAAGCTCACCCAGCCCAACCTAGCACCCAGCCCTATCCAGTCAACCAGACCATGGCACTAAGTGCCTCATCCAGGCTTTTCCTGAACACCTCCAGGGACAGTGACTCCACCACCTCCCTGGGCAGCCCATTCCAATGCCAATCACTCTCTCTGCCAACAACTTCCTCCTAACACCCAGCCTATACCTTGAGGCTGTGTCCCCTTGTTCTGGTGCTGGTTGTCTGGCAGAAGAGACCAACCCCACCTGGCTACAATCTCCCTTCAGGTAGTTGTAGACAGCAATGAGCTCTGCCCTGAGCCTCCTCTTCTCCAGGCTAAACAACCCCAGCTCCCTCAGCCTCTCCTCATTGTGTTCCAGGCCTCTCACCAGATTTGTTGCCCTTCTCCGGGCACCTTCCAGCACCTCAACATCTCTCTTGAATTGAGGAGCCCAGAACTGGACACAGCACTCAAGGTGTGGCCTGACCAGTGTTGAGTACAGAGGCAGAATAACCTCCCTTGTCCTGCTGGCCACACTGCTCCTGATCCAGCCCAGGATGCCATTGGCTCTCTTGGCCACCTGGGCACACTGCTGCCTCATCTTCAGCTACTATCCACCAGTACCCCCAGGTCCCTCTCTGCCTGGCTGCTCTCAGCCACTCTGTCCCCATCCTGTAGTGCTGCTTGGGGTTGTTGTGGCCAAAGTGCAGAACCCTGCACTTGGCCTTGTTAAATTTCATCCCCTTGGCCTCTGCCCACACTATAAAATGTTTTGTGTTGTTTATTTCCCCTAACTTGTGCAAAACATCACTGCAGATCATTAGCCCTGAAGTGACAAATGCTTCTTCAGTTTTTACTGTTACAAACTTCCTGAACAAAATCTCCCATAGAGTAGCTTATGTTCCTATTATATTTGGACCTTTGATACCAATTTCACTGTGGATTGACTATTGGTATCTTTTAATTCTCCAGTGGTGTAGACAATTAATAGCACTCAAAGACTGATTATTGCACCATATGTTTATATTTGTATCCTTATTATAATCTTGTTTTACAAACAGTCATAAAATTGTTTGCTAGAAATACTCCACGAGAAGTTAGCATTTTGTTCTGCTAATCTTAAGTCACAACAATGAAGAAGAGTGTGACCAGTAGGTTAAGGGAGGTTCTTTTCCCCTTCAGCTGTGCCCTGGTGATCCCACATCTGGAGAACTGTGTCCACTTCTTGGCTCCTCAGTTCAAGAGAGACTCCAGCAGAGAGCCATTTAGATGTTGAGGGGACTACAACATCTCTGTGAGGCGGAAAGGCTGAGAGCCCTAGGAGAAGAGCAGACCAAGAAGGGATCTTCCAAATGCTCAGCAAGTGCTAAGGGTTCAGGGGCAAGAGGATGGAGCTGGGCACTTTTCAGTGGTGCCAGTGACAGGACGAGGGACAATGGACAAACTGGAACCCAAGAGGTTCCATCTGACCAGAAGGAGAAACTTCTTTGGTGTGAGGATGCTGGAGGCCTGGAGCAGGCTGTCCAGAGAGGTTATGGAGTCCTTTTCTTTGGAGAGATTCCTCACCCACCTGGATGTTGTAACCCTGGGCAGGCTGCTGTGGGTGACCCTGCTTTAGCAGGGGCTTGAACTGATATATCTCTAGAGGTCCCTTCTGTCTGCTACCATTCTGGGATCCATTCTTTTGGATTGAATTAGAACAGCATTTGATTAAATTTCACAATGTCCCATTTTGCATATCCCTTTGCATTAAACTTGGTTTATAGTAGGCCTGGAATAAAAAGAGATGGGTTTTTCTGAAGAGCTTTAGTTGTGCAAGCAAACTGTTGCAGCCAAGCCATCCCAGTGGCCTTGGGTGTTTCCACCAACAAACATGGGCATCAGTGATCCAGATGATGGGATCAAGGTATCCTCACTAAGTCTGCAGATGACACTAAATTGATTGGCAGTGTAGATCTGCTTGAGGATGGAAAGGCTCTGCAGAGAGACCTGGATAATCCAGGTTGATGTGCTCAGACAAATTGTATGGGGTTCAACAAGGCCCAGTGCAGGGTCCTACACATGGGTCACAACAACCCCAGGAATGCTCCAGGCTTGGGGCAGAGTGGCTGGAAACTGCCCAGCAGAGAAAGACCTGGGGTTGCTGATGGGCAGCAGCTGAAGACAAGCCCAGGTGGCCAAGAAGGCCACCAGCATCGTGGTCTGGATCAGCAATGGTGTGGCCAGCAGGAGCAGAGCAGGGATTGTCTGCTGTGCTCAGCACTTGAGCACTTGAACCATGCCTTGAGTCTTGGGTTCAACTTTGGGATGCTTACTCAAATAGAGACATTAAGAGGCTGGAGCAGGTCCAGAGAAGGGCAGCAAAGCTGGGGAAGGGTCTGGAGAACAGGGCTGGGGGGAAGCTGGTGGAGTTTAGTGTGGAGAAGAGGAGGCTATAGAAGAGTTACAGAGAGCTGTGGAGGAGTCTGGAGGAGCTGCTTACAGGAGGCTGAGGAGAGACAACTCCCTCAGAGGAGGATGAAGCCAAGTGGGGATTGGTCTCTTCTTCCAAGGAATGAGTGATAGGAGTAAAGGAAATGGCTTCAGGATGCACCAGGAAAGGTTTGGGTTGAACATTATAAGAAACCCCTTCCCCTGAAAGGGTTCTCAAAGGCTAGCACAGGCCCATCCCTGTCTCTGGAGGTGTTTCCGAGAGGCAGAGCTGTGCTGCTGAGGGCCACGGCTTGGTCCCAGCCTTGACCAAGAGAATTGGCCATTGACCTTGACCATTAGAGAATGGTTGGGCTGGATGAGCTGAAATGCCTTTTCCAACCAAAATTTCAGTGATTCTGTGATCTAAGTTCTCTGTTTGCTGACTTCTCCAACTTCTGTTTGGCAGCTGAAGGGGAGATGCAGCAGACAGTAGCATGTTGTTATGTTTAAAGAAGCATCTGTGATAGTATGAAGTACCCTTTTAGTTTGTGTCCCAGAAATACCCTTTTAGGTTGTGTCCCCAGACACAAACACCTTATTTTTCATAACTTTTCCCTTATGAAATTCCTGCTGGATCTCTTCTGAGTGGGTGTGCTGTCAGCTGCAAAAGCACTGACAGGATGGGATCTGGCAATCTATGGCATGTCTGAACAGCAAAACCTGAGCAAACAGAAAGCTCTGGTGTAGGGGGGGAATGTTGAGTGACTCTTCCTCTACTTTCTCGGGGTGTGCAGCACGTGATGTTCAAGTTTGGGTTTTCTTTATGCAAGTGTAGATACTTTTGAGAATCCATGCTGGGTGTGGCCAGAGAATTTTGCCACTGGGCAGCTTTTTTCATGCCTAGCCCTTTGTCAGTATGTCCCACACTGTGTTAGGTAAAATTAGGTCTTCAACGATAAGATCAAAGACACGCCTGAAGGAGAGTTAATTTTTGCAGAAGGTGGGGATCCTCTTCTAGAAAATGGCACTGGAAGATATTTTAGCAACATCAAACACAGGCTTGCCTGGACTTTGCTTGTTTCTGAAGTCTATAAATAAGAATTAAAATTGACTCATGAGTTTCCAATCCAAATGTCAGCAAAAAATTACATTCAAGATGGCAGAGGGTGGATTAAGGGGAGAATAATAGTTGGAGAAAAAGCTTTCTGCATGTATCATAGAAACACAGAATGGTTTGGGTTGGAAGGGACATTTATCATCTGGTTGCAACCTCTCTGTCATGGGCAGGGACCTCTCCTACACCATAGAATCATAGAATCAAGCAGGTTGGAAGAGACCTCCAAGCTCATCCAGCCCAACCTAGCACCCGGCCCTAGCCAGTCAACCAGACCATGGCACTAAGTGCCCCAGCCAGGCTTGGCTTCAACACCTCCAGGGATGGGCACTCCACCACCTCTCTGGGCAGTCCATTCCAATGCCAATCACTCTCTCTGCCAACAACTTCCTCCTAACATCCAGCCTAGACCTGCCCTGGCACAGCTTGAGGCTGTGTCCCCTTCTTCTGTCCCTGGCTGCCTGGCAGCAGAGCCCAACCCCAGCTGGCTACAGCCTCCCTGCAGGGAGCTGCAGACAGCAATGAGCTCTGCCCTGAGCCTCCTCTGCTGCAGGCTGCACACCCCCAGCTCCCTCAGCCTCTCCTCACAGGGCTGTGCTCCAGGCCCCTCCCCAGCCTTGCTGCCCTTCTCTGGACATCTTCCAGCACCTCAACATCTCTCTTGAATTGAGAGGCCCAAAACTGGACACAGCACTGGAGGTGTGGCCTGAGCTGTGATGAGCACAGAGGCAGAATAACTTCTCTTGTCCTGCTGGGCTTCCAATACTTCCAGGCTTAGAGCCTCCATAACTTCTCTGGGCAACCTGTTGCAGTGCCTCACCCCCTTCACAGAGAAGAATTTCTTTCTAATGGCTAATTTAAATCCAGCTTCTTCATGTGCAGTGAAATAATGAGCTTCTACATCTACCACGCACTGAACACTGACTCTGTTTTCTCACCAACCCATGAAAGCAGGGTTTGTGACACGTGTGTACAGCTACAGAAGAGTAGAAAACACATGAAAGAGTTTGAAATGGATTTTATTGGTTTCTTTTTTCATGTTATGATATTGTAAAGAGTGTATATTGCCACCATGGGAGCTAAACAAACCCAGCTTCTTAATCTTTCAAACTGATCACTTGCTGAAAAACCTCCCAATTTTGGCCTTCTATCAGTCACTTATCATCATTTTCTCTCTATCATTTAAAGAGATTTCTCTGTCTCTCCGAATGTCTCCATCTCTCTGGATTTTCTCTATCATGTAGAGAGAAAACAGCTGTTAAGCTCACTGTATGGCTCCTACAACCCATCTCCAAAAGGTACTGGGTATGAGCAATGTCAGCTGACTATTCATGGAATTCACCAGTGATCAGCAACTCAGAATGATGAGAGTTAAACTATACATTGACTTACGTTTCCTGCCTGCAGACTGTGGGGTACTTGTAGAGTGCTCACAAGTTGGAAAGGGATTTAGTCTCACAGTATCACCAAGGTTGGAAGAGACCTCACAGATCATCAAGTCCAAGCTGTTAGCACAGAGCTCGAGGCTAGACCATGGCACCAAGTGCCACGTCCAATCCTGCCTTGAACAGCTCCAGGGACGGCGACTCCACCACCTCCCTGGGCAGCCCATTCCAGTGTCCAATGACTCTCTCAGTGCAGAACTTTCTCCTCACCTCAAGCCTAAATTTCCCCTGGCACAGCCTGAGGCTGTCTCCTCTTGTTCTGGTGCTGGCTGCCTGAGAGAAGAGAGCAACCTCCCCCTGGCCACAACCACCCCTCAGGTAGCTGTAGACAGCAATAAGGTCTGCCCTGAGCCTCCTCTTCTCCAGGCTAACCAATCCCAGCTCCCTCAGCCTCTCCTCGTAGGGCTGTGCTCGAGGCCTCTCCCCAGCCTCGTTGCCCTTCTCTGGACACGTTCAAGCATCTCAATGTAGTAATGCTGTTTATGAAGTACCTGATGTCTACAGCTGTTGATTCTTGCATGGAGCTCAAAAGAATCATGTGGCTGCTTGCTCCTTGTGGGGCTTACCAGCTTGTTTCCTGACTCAAAGTCTAAAGCTCTAGACTCAAACTGTATTTCAGTGTAGAAATGTGCACACAAACTCTCCTAACAAGAGCTAACCTGATTTTTTCTTCCATGATTCTTTACTGTGAGGGTGGCAGAGCTCTGGAGCAGGCTGCTCAGGGAGATGGAGCCTCCCTCTCTGGGGAATTTCAAGGCTCTCCTGGATGTGTTCCTGTGCAAGCTGCTTTAGGTGATTCTGCTCTGTCAGGGTGTGGATGGAATTGATGACCTTCAGAGGTCCCTTCCAACCCCCACCATTCTGAGATTCTTTGGTTCCTTGCCTCTGAAAGACAGAGAGTACTAATAGGGAAAAACTAGTGACAGATGCAAAGCAAATTGAGGAAAGCAGTCTGCTTGATAGATTGCTTTAGGAAGGGAAATGACTGGAAGCTCCTCAGAAGTGATTATACAAAACAGGGCTGGAGGGGATCTCAGAAGGTCATCTGGTCCATCTCTGTGCCCTTAAGGCAGGATTATGCCTGTGTGGGTGCTGGCAGAAGCTTGTCCAACCTGTTCTGAGAAAATTCCTCCGGGAAAGGTTCTGCAGGCATTCAGGCACTTGACAATTCATCAGCACAGAAGCTGTCATACCATTAATTGCAACAGCAGAGGCTGATCCAGTGGCAGGCTTCACTGTGTGTTTAGTTCATCTGCCGGGTGAGCGTTGCAAGCCATCGCTGTCGTGGCAGCCGCATGGCCCTTGCCAAAGCACTGCTCAGCTGGAGGTGATGCAAGGTTTGAGAATTACAGAACTGTGGGGGTTGGAGAAGACCCAAGATTGAGTCCAACCATGAAACCAGCACCACCACCCTGGCTACTTAACCATGTCCCCAAGTGCTATGGCCACAGCTTTCTGCAATGCCTCTAGGCATGGGAACTCCTGGGCAGCCTCTGGCAATCCCTGACCACTCTGGCACCAAAGACATTTTTCTTCCTCTCCAACCTAACTCTCCCCTGGAACAATTTTGGAACATTTCCTCTGCTTCTATCACCTGAAGAGCCCAACCCCACCTGAGTGCAGCTTCCTCTTAGGGAGCTGTAGAGAGCAATGAGGTCTTCTCTCATCCTCCTCCACACTTAACGCCCCCAGCTCCCTCAGCCACGACTTGTCTGTTCCATAGAAACACTGCATTAAGGCTAGCTCTGAGTCAGGAGTGCACACACACACTGCAGTCCCACAGCAGTTTCTGCTCTCACTGGAGTGTGAACTAAGGAAATCTGAAAAAGCAAAGCTCTTTCAGTGAGCAAACTTAAAACCTCTGAGTGCTCTGAACAAGCAAAGGAAGAGATTACACTGGAGGCAGTAATTCAATGCTCTTGGAGCAGTGTAACAAACTGGTTTCCTGCCTCCTTATTGCAGTCATTTGAATTAGGGAAAAATGCAACCTTTAAGTAACTGGTGTGGTTCCTCTTGAGCTCAGGTGAGAGGGGAGATTGAGTTACCTGCAGCACAGAACTGGGCCTTTTGAGTGCTCCCTGTACCATCTGTGGCTCAGGTTGCCAATGTTACAATCCTAAAGCCCTGCAGAACAGACAACCTGTTCATACAGGAGATGCATTGTTGTGCAGCTTCATTCCTTCTGCTGGGTGTGGAGCAGCATTAAAGCACACTTTATAGGGGTTCTAATTGCAGATGCTTAATTGACTTGATGAATAGCAGCTGCTTAAAAAAAAACAACCTTCTTTCTATGCTGATGTGCATGATAGAACACAACAGCTCACAGGTGTTGGGCACTTGGAGGTAGAACCAATCTTGCTGGGTTTGCTAAGGACATTTCTTCAAGTGGTCTCTGCATTTTTGTCTCATTGTCTCACTGTCATCTTGTAGCAGCCTGTGCCATGGGTTCACTGAGGCTCTGACTGGCCTGACTTACCTTATAAGTGGCCTGAAGAGTGAAATCCTCAAGCCAGTAGTTTTCCCCTTCCATACAATCACAGAACTGTTTTGGCTGGAAAAGATCTCTACGATGGTGAAGTCCAAACATTCAGTTTTTTTGAGGATGGAATACACCCCTGAGTTCATCCAGTCCAGCCTCTGACCTAACACTAACATATCCACCAGGTCATGTCACTAATGCCACATCCAGTCTTTCCTTAAACACCCCTGGGACAGCTACTCCAGCACCTCTCTGAGCAGTCCATCCCAGAGTCTAATTACCCTTTCTGTGAGGAAGTGCTTCCTGACATCCAACCTACCCCTGAGACAGTGCTTCATAACATCTAAACTACCCCTGAGGAAGTGCTTCCTGACATCCAACCTACCCCTGAGACAGTGCTTCATAACATCTAAACTACCCCTGAGACAGTGCTTCCTGACATCCAACCTACCCCTGAGACAGTGCTTCATAACATCTAAACTACCCCTGAGGGAGTGCTTCCTGACATCCAACCTGCCCCTGAGACAGTGCTTCCTGACATCCAACCTGCCCCTGAGACAGTGCTTCCTGACATCCAACCTGCCCCTGAGACAGTGCTTCCTGACATCCAACCTGCCCCTGAGACAGTGCTTCCTGACATCCAACCTGCCCCTGAGACAGTGCTTCCTGACATCCAACCTGCCCCTGAGACAGTGCTTCCTGACATCCAACCTGCCCCTGAGACAGTGCTTCCTGACATCCAACCTGCCCCTGAGACAGTGCTTCCTGACATCCAACCTGCCCCTGAGACAGTGCTTCCTGACATCCAACCTGCCCCTGAGACAGTGCTTCCTGACATCCAACCTGCCCCTGAGACAGTGCTTCCTGACATCCAACCTGCCCCTGAGACAGTGCTTCCTGACATCCAACCTACCCCTGAGACAGTGCTTCATAACATCTAAACTACCCCTGAGGGAGTGCTTCCTGACATCCAACCTGCCCCTGAGACAGTGCTTCCTGACATCCAACCTGCCCCTGAGGGAGTGCTTCCTGACATCCAGCCTGGACCTCCCCTGTGGAAGCATCAGGCCGTGCCCTCTAGTCTGACTCCACCAAATCTGGAGCTGAACCATGTCCCTCAGCACCACATCTCTGCCACTTTGAAATACCTCTAGGGATGGGGATTTAACAACCTCCCTGGATAGCCTGTTTCAGGTTTTGAGAACCCTTTCAGTGGTTCAGAGGTTTCTTCTAATGTCCAGCCTAAACCTCCTCTGGGGCAGCCTGAAGCCCTTTGCTGTCTTGTCACCCGAGACTAGAGCCCAACCCCCACCTCTCTCCAGCCTCCCTTCAGGAAGTTGTATCGAGCCAGAAGGTTTCTCCTCAGCCTCCTTTGAGCTACTCTCAGTTGAGTGTGGCAGGGAGAGCCGTAAGGAGTCTGTTAGCTGCCTCCCCCTGCCTTTCCCCTGTTAAGATGCAGTATCAGGTGTGAGTTTTGGTTGAACTCGGATCTGTCAGAAGTGTTCTGGTTTCCTCAGGTCCTGGTTTTGTTCCAAGTGGCTCACACTAGCAGGAACACCTTGAGTACTGTGTCCAGTTCTGGGCCCCTCAATTTAAGAGGGACATTGAGATGCTTGAACGTGTCCAGAGAAGGGCAACGAGGCTGGGGAGAGGCCTCGAGCACAGCCCTACGAGGAGAGGCTGAGGGAGCTGGGATTGGTTAGCCTGGAGAAGAGGAGGCTCAGGGCAGACCTTATTGCTGTCTGCAGCTACCTGAGGGGTGGTTGTAGCCAGGAGGAGGTTGCTCTCTTCTCTCAGGCAGCCAGCACCAGAACAAGAGGACACAGCCTCAAGCTGTGCCAGGGGAAATTTAGGCTTGAGGTGAGGAGAAAGTTCTTGACTGAGACAGTCATTGGACACTGGAATGGGCTGCCCAGGGAGGTGGTGGAGTCGCCGTCCCTGGAGCTGTTCAAGGCAGGATTGGACGTGGCACTTGGTGCCATGGTCTAGCCTTGAGCTCTGTGCTAACAGCTTGGACTTGATGATCTGTGAGGTCTCTTCCAACCATGGTGATACTGTGAGACTGTGAACTCGCACAACCTTTCCAGCTGAAGTTGCTCACAGCATTTCATAGATTGAAGAAAGTACAGCAGTTAGAAAAACAGTGAGGTCACTTTTGGATGTCATGGGAATTCCTGTGGGATTGATGTTTGCACCCTGTTCTGACCATGTGAAGCAGGAGTGGCCAGCACCTCTGTGGGCTTTTATGATCAGGTTCCCTGCCAGGTGAAT
>WAAF01020820.1:387127-462761 GCA_013400475.1 Tricholaema leucomelas | reverse complement strand
TGTAGAACACTGCACTTGGCCTTGTTAGATGTGAAAGGGCTCTTAGCTGAATAGCTCATATTCAAAGTTTGCCTTCCATAAACATTCCTCAGCATTCTCTGGCAACGTGTGCAGCTGAGAAACAATTATGCCAACAAACCTGTTTTGAGAATAGCTGTAAAGATTTGCATTCCACTCCAGTTTCTAACACAGACTTCCCTTCTGAGGATGGAAAATTGCTCAGTTCTTATCTGTCTCAATTCTCCAGCTCTGAGGTGGGAAAAACAACATTTCCTTTCCCCATTGCTTTCTCTGTATATTTAGATTAGAAGCACAAAAGGGACAATGGCTGCTTGGTTATGTTCTAGGGTAGCTGCTAACACACAGAATCGCTTATCTTGGTTATTTGTGATATACATAAAACCAATGCTTTCAAATACAAAGGAAAACTTGACTATAAAATTGATTAAAATATTGAATTTCAGTATTTTCCAAAGTCTAATTAGTAGCAAATGAGAGGAATTCTTCCTTCAGAGTATTTGTGTCAGTGTGCTGCTCTTCTGTGCCACATTAATTCTGCTGCTGTCATTATGTATGTCATGCATTCCCTCAAAGAGTTTTTCCTAGGCTACTCCTGATGTAATGCAGTGCTATGTAGCCCTCCAGGCTGAAAACGAACAAGACTTTTCTGGTTTGCCAGTACATCTTTGAGATCTTTTCTTAATATCAATTTTAGAAAGAGAGTTTCATTCTAACTCACAGTTATAGATGCAGACTAGGCCACTGAGTAGTCTGTTGTTCCTCAAGAGTATTTCCATACTCCTTATGTTTCTGTTTTGGTTTGATATTTATGCATTCTGAATGGTGAGAACAGCTGTTTGTGAGGTGAATGTCCTCCCTGGGCGGGGGGGAAAGTGTAAACTCTTAATTTACAGAGAATTCAACAGCATAGTTTTCATATTAAAGGACTTGGTCATCAGACATTGAAACCATTCCAACTTAAACTTCTTTTGTGGAAACATCTCCTTTAGTCTAAAAGTAATTTACCTTCAGAAAGACAATAAGAACATTTCTATTGTGGAAACATCCACTTTGGTGTAAAAGTAATCTACCTTCAGAAAGACAATAAGACCATTTCTGTGGCAGCTTGCACATCATGCATCTATGACTGGTTTTGTCACATATCCTCATTGCTGTCTACAACTACCTGAAGGGAGGTTGTAGCCAGGTGGGGTTGGTCTCTTCTCCCAGACAACCAGCAACAGGACAAGGAGACACAGCCTCAAGTTGTGCCAGGGGAGGTATAGGCTGGATGTTAGGAGGAAGTTCTTGACAGAGAGAGTGATTGGCATTGGAATGGGCTACCCAGAGAGGTGGTGGAGTCTCGGTCCCTGGAGATGTTCAAGAAAAGGCTGGATGCAGCATTTAGTGCCATGGTCTGGTTGATTGGACAGGGCTGAGTGCTAGGTTGGAGTGGATGATCTTGGAGGTCTCTTCCAGCCTGACTGATTCATAATTCTCTTAGTAAAGATGGAGTTCTGGGTCATTTGTAATCACTCTGCTGCCAAGTGTGAAAGGAAGTATGACCATCAGTTTCTCAGGTAATTTTCAATGTCTCTTAATGTGAAGAAATGTGTGAGGTGTTGGTAATTTTGAAAGTGGTCAGCAAGCCTCGTAGCCCAAGAGTTGTGTTTTTAGTTTCTGTATTATTTGGGGGAGTATATTTTGAGTCTGGAGCAGCTCAGGTGAGTACTAAATTCTCTTTGGTTTTGAAAACATGATTAGTGGCCATTTCAACTCCTTTATGCCTGTTAACCATCTGCAGTATATCTAATTTGCTGGGTTTCTAAGATACTTGCTCTCTTTTTAACAAACTCTGAGGTACAGGTTAACCAGTGTCTTTATAGAGTATCTGACTACAACCTGCTGAGCTGAAATTTGTGGCTCAGCTCTCTCTTTTCATATCATAAGCAATTCACCATTTTTATGATCTTCCCTCTAACCTGACCCTGGGGGAAGAAAGTCTGTAGATCACCTTGCAGTCTGAGCCTTGTGCTTGGCAAGGTACTTCTCCTGCTAATTACCAGAGCTGTTAATTTTGTTGTCAGGTTTGACAGTTGAGAGATTATGGCTATATATGTCCATTTCCTAGTAGTGGATTAAGAGTTAAGAGCAGGATTGTAAAAGCATGAAAAGCAATTTGAAACCATTTTTGCTTCTCTTACTATGAGATTGCAAGATTTCAGCAATACTATTTCAGAAGGAGGGATCAACTCCTATTTACCAAGTACCCCTGCAGGGACAGTGACCACTGCAGTTTTGACAGGCTGTTTACTTCAGAAACGCTGCACAGTAGCTTACAATGGATGTATGATAACTTCCAGCAGCCTCTTGCAAACAAGAGTAATTGCATGGTTATCTTGTGGTGCTACTACTGCTAGGTCTTGTGGTATCATGACAATTTTAGCCAGCACTGCAAGTGCTAAAATTAATCCAGGGTTACCTTCATGCTAGACATTAAATTCTAGGTTTGAATGAAATACATTTTCTCCTGCTGATGACTCAGCAGAAGTGTGAACATCTATCTCAGATACACCTGGTATTTTGTGCTAGGAATTAGCAGCATGAACAAGGTCATCTTCTATTGCTGCAGTTTGTTTTCCTCTTCTGAGGCCCTTACCTTTTTGTGGCTTCCAAATCTTCTATCTGTATTTTAGCTTCACATCTCATACACCTGAGGAGGTAAAGGCGCAATAGGATTAAGGAATAAATAGAACTGCTCATCTGTGTGTTGTAAGCACTGATCTGTTAAAGAAAAAGGAAATGCTTTCTTAGCTCATTGCACTGTAGTTTTGGAAGGAGTAAAGGAAATTATAACCACAGCTTGCCTAGGGACAGTACTGAATTATCACTGGAGGGTTGTAGCTCTGCTCTTGTATAAGACAATACCTTGTGAGAAGTCCCTGCCCATAGCAGGTGAGTTGGAGCTAGATGATCTTTGAGGTCCCTTCCAGCCCTGCCAATTCTATGATTCTAATAGGCAAGTGTTAACATATACATACATGTTGCCTATAAGTGATGTGTTGAGAAGCTGTGGATCTCTGTGCTGCTAAGATCTGATACAGATTTGGATGTACTTTACAAAGTCCAAGTATGTCTACTGGTTTCCCAGTTCTGCAAGAAGCTGGTTGCTTCCTTCTGTTGTAAACATGTTGTGAGTCAAAAATGTGGCTGCTACCGTTCAGCTCCCAAGTCAACACAGGTATACATCAAAGCCTTTCTGGTTGCGTGTAGAGGTTTTTATTGTTATTATTATTTGCCTTTTTAATAAATTCTTTTACTGCCCCTCAAGCATATCGATCTTTGAAGTTAAAAGTCTACTCAAGAACAGTCAGTGAGCTCGCTCTGAGCATAGCACTGATCTGGCTCTTAATCATCGAACAGTCCCTGAAAAGCTTTTTTTAACCTTGCTAAAGAACCTGGACATCTTCAAACCCTTTAAAGTATATTAAGTATTTATTTGGTTTTTGCATTCAGCAAAAGTGGAGATGATGGCTCATGGCTTTTCATATTTATCTGAGAGGTTTAAAATATTTCACTAGGGTCTAGTTCCACTTCTCTGGAGCGGATGTCTCCACAAGTCATTTTCTACTGATAACTTGTTATTCTCCAAGGATACTTGCCTTAACTTTTGGCAGGCAGCACACTCTTATTGGAGGAGAGAAACAAGAAAATGGAGCAGAAACAAGAAAATCTTGAAATCCTTGTTAATACAGCTGGAGCCTGGTCCTTCAGCTTTCTGCAAGCAACTGGAGTTATTTTATGGTGAAAATATTCTATGTCTGTTTGATTTTTGTTTGCATAAATCTGAATGGGATTATTAGGGGAAAACATAGTCTCTGAACTTCAAAATGTGAATTTAGTATGAAAATGTTTATTATTCCTCAAGAGAATGGGTCAAGAAATAATTCTCTCTCTCTCTCTCTCTCTCTTTTTTTCAGTTTCCTTTTGCACTCTCATCTAAAGCTAAACCTTGTCCTGAGTAGTTTATATGACCATTGCTGACCATAATAGCTCTCATCTTTTGTTTCTTCCTCACTTTCAATATCTTGCCTACGTCTAGAAGTTGCTTCTCTAGGAAGAATGACTGCTGCTCATCAGGACAGAGCCTCCTCTGGGGCTTGAAAGGACAACTGTAACAGAAAATAGTACTATTGTGTGGTTGTCCTCAAATTTCTGAGGGCTCTCTTTGCTTTTTTTTTCAGGAAAAGATAATGAAATGCTTGATATTTTCCCCCCAGTGATATCTCACTTTGAAGATGTAGTTATCTGAATATTGATTGAAAAGCAGAGCATGAAATCTCAAAAATCAAGCTACTCTGAAGAGCGAAGCTCCTGTGAACCACTCAGAGCTAAACCCGTGGTGTTTTTCTTAACCTTGCCACAGAGGATGAGGAGAGCTGGGAAGCCTGTCACACATCTGCTGCCTCTGGGCAGAGCTGTGTTTGCCTTATCTGTCAGCTTATCTTTTGAAATAGAGATACTGCAGGGTTTTTTTTTTTTTTTCTTATTTTAAATTAAGGTTGTTCATATATTTAAGTCTTCTCTCTCCCTGCTAAAAACCAGGATAACAAAGCCTGCCAATGTTGTCTTTTTCAGTTTATACTTTAAAATGTTTGACCCACTTGTTGTATTCTTGGCATCAGCCTGTGTGTTTTAGCAAGACTCCTTTGGAAATGAGCTAATGACATACGTGGAGGATTTGCATAGATAAAGTGGACTTACAGAGCTGTGTGATATGAGAGCTTTAGGAGCATGGAGAGTCGCTCTGTAGTCTACTGTTTGAGGATCCATGAAGATGATCAGAGGGCTGGAGCAGCTCTCCTATGAGGACAGGCTGAAAGAGTTGAGGCTGTTCAGTCTGGAGAAGAGGAGGCTCCGATGTGACCTTATGGTGGCCTTCCAGTATCTGAAAGGGGCCTACAAAAAAGCTGGGGAGGAACTTCTTAGGCTGTCAGGTAGTGACAGGACTAGGGGGAATGGAGCAAAGCTGGAGATGGGTAGGTTCAGACTGAATGTGAGGAGGAAGTTCTTCAGCATGAGGGTGGTGAGAGCCTGGAATGGGTTGCTCAGGGAGGTGGTTGAGGCCCCATCGCTGGAGGTGTTTAAGGCCAGGCTGGATGAGGCTGTGGTCAGCTTGCTCTAGGGTAGGGTGTCCCTGCCCATGGCAGGGGCACTGGAACTAGATGATCCTTGTGGTCCCTTCCAACCTGACTGATTCTATGGTTCTATGCAATGTACGTCACTGCAGGGCTGGACCTATTTAAAAATCACTAAAGGTCTTGCTAGTTAACTTCCCTTTCATGTAATAGAGAAAAAAGCTTGAATGAGTCATGTGAAGCCAGCCATGAGATTAATATAGACAAAGATGTCATATCCTCATGCATGCAGCTGTGAATGGCATATCTACTTTGCCATCTGCAGATTAAATGGACATAGTGTCTCAGTGGCGGCTGCAGGGCTTGGTATAACTCAGTTATCATCAGACAGATTTCCTGTTGCCTAATACCCAAACACAATAGTTGTTTAGCATCAGACTTTGGTTTCTGGAGTAGTTTCAAAGCTTGCCAGCCAGAGTACGTAGCTTTATAACACCACCACCATTAACTAATTGCACTCACACACAGAATTATGGAACCTGAGAGGATAATTTGGTGCATCATGAGTATATCTTCGTGCATTTTTCATAGGCAGTTTATATTGTAGCTGATACTTAAAATGGGAACATTTTCCTGCAGATCTGTTTACTCTAATTTCTTTCCTCCTGGTAATTTGGGGCTTTCTTTTGTATCAATTAGAAAAACAGCATGCTATTTAATTATAATATTTACAGGAAGAGCTTTTTTTCCCATATTGCAAGCTGTAACAAGTTTGATGTCAATTAACCTGTCTATTCACAAAGGCACATCTGCGTTGACCTTTAAGTAGCATTTACAAATTGGCCAGTCAAATGTGAGTGCTTGGTTTCTAAAATGCATTTAAGGACATGCTATGTTAAGCTCACACAATCTTGGTAGGAAAATACCATAACTCCCTCAAATCATGCTGGTATTCTGGTCATGGCTGATAGAACTGAGCAAGTTTATCTCCATCTAGAATCTTCATCAAAACTTATTTGTGAGTTCGCCGCAAAAGGCCAAAGCTAGGAGGAAAATCTGTGTTCTTCATACTGAAATCTTTGCTGCAGTCACGTAATTCTCATTTATTTCAGTGAGTCACTCATGTGCACAGAGATGAGAAGTCTCCCTTGTTAGAACTTTAAAGATTTCCATGGGAGTTTGCTTCCTTGAATATTTTATTTTCAGCTTTGTTATGGTAAGATGATTTTCCTGACATTTTGCTGATCACAAAGCAGCTGGCCCCATAAAAAATAAAGCACACACACAAAGAAACAAATGACTGCATGTCTAGGGGAAAATGTGAGTTCTGTGTCTGAGCTGCAACAGATTGTCATCATTAAAGCAAAGCAGCAGCAAGTACTGGAATGATGGGCATTAGAGAGGAAGTCTTTTCTCAGGTTGAAAGACGAGAGAAAGGTGGTACTTTATTTACATCATTGTTCATTTGGGCTGTATCGCCTAAGCTCTGACCATTTTTTAAGTTCCAAATAATGGCATTAAATGCAAAGATGGTAATGAGTATAAACACTGCAAGGTGCACACGATTTAACTGTACAGATCACACCATCCCTTACTGCAGGTCTAAACATACTGCTGCACAGACCTGCCAAGGTTGGAGCAGTCCAAAAATACCTCTGATTGTCCATGCCAGGTGTTCTCTGACCAAAAAAAAAAAAAGAGTTGAAACCCAAATTTAAATTTGCAATAGAACCAACCCCAGACATAGCCATTTTCTACTGTGGTCTCTTTTCCATCTCTGGAAAATATTTCTAGCAGAAGATGGTTCTTATTCTTCATCCCCACAGCACCCCTTTGCTGGTGGGAATACTTCTAAGTCTTTGCTTTTGAGATACCAGACAGCTGAGCAATGGAGTGGTCTGTAGTGCTGAAGGGAGATATGGTAAGGCCCTGGCCTATCATTGGAGGGAGGGAGCTTGCTCTACCTATTCCCCAAGACTTTTCCTGTCATTAGAAAAAGCATAAGCAAAAGAAATCATAGAATCATGGAGTCAACCAAGTTGGAAGAGACCTCAAAGATTATCCATTCCAACCTATCACCCAGTCCTGTCCAATCATCTAGACCATGGCACTAAGTGCCTCATGCAGGCTTTTCTTGAACACCTCCAGGGACAGTGACTCCACCACCTCCCTGGGCAGCCCATTCCAATGCCAATCACTCTCTCTGGCAAGAACTTCCTCCTAACGTCCAGCCTATACGGCACAACTTGAGACTGCGTCCCCTTGTTCTGTTGCTGCTTGCCTAGGAGAAGAGACCAACCCCTAACTGGCTACAGCCTCCCTTCAGATAGTTGTAGAGAAAATCTAGCTAATGGTATGAGGTGGGGCACCCCCTCTACCTTATTCCCCATCTTTTTATTAGAGGCTTTCTTGTCTGAGGCTGTTTTCTATTTCTATTTAATTTCTTGTTGACTTGCATATGATTATCCATATTACATGAGTCATTATGATGTTAGAGATCCATATTAAGGAAAATGAATAACCCACTCCTGGAGAAGAGAAGGCTGAGGGCAGACCTCATTGCTGTCTACAACTACCTGAAGGGTGGTTGTAGCCAGGTGGGGGTTGGTCTCTTCTCCCAGGCAACCAGCAACAGGACAAGGGGACACAGCCTCAAGTTGTGCCAAGGGAAGTATAGGCTGGATGTTGGGAGGAAGTTCTTCACAGAGAGAGTGATTGGCATTGGAATTGGCTGCCCAGGGAGGTGGTGGAGTCACCATCCCTGGGGGTGTTCAGGAAAAGATTGGATGAGGCACTTAGTGCCATGGTTTAGTTGACTGGATAGGGCTGGGTGCTAGGTTGGTCTGGATGATCTTGGAGGTCTCTTCGAACCTGATTGATTCTGTTCTATTCTATTCTATTCACTTCTGGTTACTTATAGGTGTATCTGTTCCCTCCACTCACTTATGGTTGTTTTCTCTCTAGTTGTTGGAAACTGAACGCCAGAAAATGGGCTTGGTGTGGAATTTTCACGGGAATTTTTGTTGAGGTTTTCCCCTTAAAACTTTTTAATCCAAATCTGGAAGTAAAACCCAAATGACTTCTAAATTTTCCAAAGGAATAGGTCTGCACCCTTTATTTATATCAAATGTTACATTTTTGCAAATGAAGAATTGTAACCTCAAGTTGAATATAAATGTTTTTAGGCAGACAGCATCCTGGCTGCTGGCCCAGGCAGCTGCATTGTTTCTCCTGGGGCTGGGTTTCTGGGCAGTCAGAAGTGATGCAGGATCTGGAAACCAAGACTTCAGAGCAAAACAATGATGGAAATGAATGCACTGTCCTGAGGGGAGGATTGCTTTGTTCCTTTACAAGCAGCTTGATTTTGCTTGCTTTCATTTCACTCCCCCCCTTCCTATTCACTTTTCTTTCATTATTCTTCCCTTGTCTCTCACCGCTTACTTCTCTGTCACCTCCTCACCTTGCCACCTTTGCTGTTCTTGTGTCTATCCATGCAGAGATGTAGCAACATGAGCTAATACCAGCAAAACTTTGCAGAAGTATGCTCTCCTGGGGAAAGTCAGGACATGTTTCAAAGCAAGCTTAAAGTATTTCTTCTAAAATTACCTGAAGGGATGTTGTGGAGAGGCTGGTGCTGGGCTCTTCTCACAGGTGATTGGAGACAGAACCAGGGGGAATGGCCTCAAGATGAGACTAGGCAGGTTTAAGGAAAAAGTTTTTCACGGAGAGAGTGGTCAGGTACTGGATTGAGCTGCCCAGGAAGGTGGTGGAGTCAACGACCCTGGATGTGTTTAAGTGTCTGATGTGGTGCTTAGGTTTAAGGTGAATCTTGTAGAATAGGGCTATAGGTTGGACTTGGTGATCCGGAGGGTCTTTTCCAACCTGGATATTTCTGTGATTCTGCACAACTGAAAGAACTGAGTCTGTACCTTGAAAGACAGTTCCTTGTTCATCGTGTGGTTGCTTAGCTGATGCCTCACAAAGGCAATATGAGTTTTAATTCATAGTGGTTTGTGGAGGGGTCTTGGAGTGGTCTCGTGTCCTTTCAGAGCTTCCCCCTTTCTCTGCAGCCAGCTATCAGAAAGAATTTGTTTTTCTTTTAAATTCTTGTTGACTGCTCTCTGTTTGCCTTACCAGCTGAGGAGAAGAAACGCAAAGATGTATGTGTCTGATGAAATATTTAGATTTTTAATACTAGCAGCTCACAAGATACATAAACCATAATTTATTTCTGTTTACAGCACTTCTACTGGAAGTATCTTGCTAATCTACCTAATATATGTAAGAAAATGCAGACACAGGGAGATTTTTTTTTTTTATTGTGACTATCAATCTTCCCTACAATATTATGAAGCAATAAGGAATGGACTTTTCCAGGAACTAGATGTCCTATTTATTAAAGACAATGCCTCATGCTATCTGTCAGTGCCCTGTACGCTTCACCAGGTGACCTTTTTTGAAGCAACTCAAATGGGTGACGTAGTTTTCCTGCAGGCTTTCAGTGTAAGATTTTGTCACTTTTCCAGATGAGATCCTATCATCATTGTAATGACATCCTGTGACTGTTGCCCTCATAGGAGCTGTAGGGCCAAGCACAGCTGGACTGTTGCTGGAGGCCAGCGGAAAAGCAATAGTCACTAAAGACTCCTTCTCTCAGCCCTGATGCTCAAGGGAACATGTCTCAGACTGAGGACTAAACAATCCATCTGCCAGGGGATTTGAAACCAAGGTGCTTTAGGTCATTTGACTTCATGACAAACATCCTACCTGTGGCCATATCCTCAAGGCAAAGCTGCCCTTTCCCATTACTTTTCTCTCTCTGTCCCCAGCTGCCAGCAAATCTAGAGTATTTGCTTTGTAACCATATTTAGCTTTCAGTTTGCTGAACAATGGATTTATAATCTCAAAACTAATCAGTGTTTTCTTTACCTCTTGCTACTCTTGGTTTAAAGAAAAGAACTTTCTCCTTGGTATGTTAGCTTTTCCTCTGGAGGTTTTTCCCTCCCTTGTTATCTCTACTGTATCTTCCTGTAATGCTCTCAAGTTCATTGTGACAGTGCATTGGCAAGGTTCATTTTCATGCTCTTACACTTGTTAGTGGATGTGGGTCATTACAGGAGAACGTTAGAAAATGAGATCTAGCTTTTTTCCCCTTCCATCTTATATGGGAACCAGTTATACGATGTTCTGATGACTTCTTGAGGCAAGAACTTTGGCAAAGCAGACTGAAGATGTAGGAGGACTTTACTCTCCAAAGCTGGCAGAGAGCCAGTCTCAAAGGTGGGGGCTGCACCCTGCACATCTAACTGACAGTTCTTCCAGCATTCACAGCCATGTTACACATAGATGTGCAGCTAAAAATTGAAGTGTAAATGAACCCCAAGATAAAGAAGAAGGGCAGTAAAACCATGCTTGACTGACTGAAGTCTGCTACCTCTTTTGAAGTTAACCAGATACCCTGCCCTTGGCTTCAGTATGTGAGATCAGAAAATAAATCCTATTAATACTTTCATTTAAACTGCTCATTCAAATTTGAGTGGGCTGGCAAGCCATAAGAACCCAGGTTTGCCCAGGATTACCCCTGGTATAAATTAAGTACACATATCAGAGGTATGAGGATATCAAGTCAGTTCATTTAAATTTATGTTATTAAAACAAATGGAAAATTGATTTTTGTTAATAGAGGCCTTGATTCACCCTTAGCTTAGCTCCATTGACTTCGGTGGATTTGCTCCTACTTCACTTTGTTATAAATCAGGGGAATACCAAGTCTAGGGGGTGTAAATGCTAAGACCAAGTGAAATATTCACTTTCTCGTGTCTTAACCACACTCCAAGTAATAGAAAACGTGTTCCTTCTGATTTATTTACTGTAATGCAGACAGGAAGTGCAGAAGTAATGACTAGCTGCTTATTGCAGTGTTTGGCCTTAGTAACTAATACAATGATAACACAAACATGATTACAGATTGACATTGCACTTAAACTTAAGATATTTGTAAAGCAAGAAGCAGAACTTGGGTACTGACTATTCCCAGACAGAACTGGTTTCCAGCCTTCAGGCTCAGCAGCGTGCTGAGGTCTGAGGTCACTCAGGTACCTGCGCGGAGTCCTTCCTCCCTCTTTTAAAAAGTGTCTTCTTAGTCCTCCGCAAGTGAAAAATTAATGGACCTTCTTTCGTTTGCTTTCGTGACGAGAAGGGAGCACTTCCATTAATGACACTAAGAATAGGATTTACTGTAACTTGGCCTCAGATGGTATTTGTGGTTCCCACACATCCTGTAACAATATGCTTTCTAAACTTAAACGGATACCGCCACGTTGACTGTTATAGAAAAGCAGAAGGAAGATGATGAAGCTGCTCCTCTGAGCTAATTCTTTTTCCTGAGGCAAATTTATTTGCCTCATGTTCAACACCTTGGCAAGTTGAACAAAAAGCCCTGACATGAAAGTGAGACAGGCCTTGAGTGTGTTTCACCAATGTGTCTGCAGAGAGGTGATTTCCTGCAGTGTGAGGGGTAAAGTAGAAAAGCAGATTTCTACGGCTGGTTTTTCAGTCTTGTGCGGTATTATTGTCTGACAAGGGCACAAATATCATATTCATCTCCACTTTTCCGTTCCTTGGTGAAACCTCTCCGCCTTTTCAGCAATTTCCCCAGCAGCTGCATGCTCTAGCAACCTTCTACTGATCACTTTGCAGACAATCCCCCCAGTCAATGCTCCTCTGGGGTAGCTCCATCACAGATTGATGAATTGGTAGTTTTCAGCTCCAAGTGGCAATCAGCTGCCCCTGATCCTTGACCTCTTGCCCGAGGCTGCCTGTAGACTTGTCAATCATGGAAATATTTTTTGTGAAGTTAACTCTTTAAGCAATTAAGGTCTGTATGCACATCTTACATGGTGCTTGGGCCAGCTAAAACTTCTCTTAGCCATTACCAGTCCCTGAGTAAGCCAGTCCTGCATAGAATAGATAAATAGCAGCCATCCATCATCCCTTCTATGGTTTAGGAGTGTAATTTCATGAACTGCCTGTGTGGGAGAGAAGTGTGAGAAGATGCTGCGTCAGTGTGTGGGCTGCACAAGGGACAAAGAGGTGACTTAAAATTTATACTGAAAATAGAGAGTGAGTAATAACATGCCCACCATGGACCTTTCTTCAGAAGAAATATGCAGATGAAAAATGATTTGAATGATGGGTTTAACTACCAACAAAAATGAAACTGGGAAGCTGAGGTGTGAGCCGACCCTCTGGCAAGATGCTGTAGCACACAGGCATAAACCACAAAGTGACATAAAACTGTGTCTGGGGAATGAAATTTTGTGACTTGGAGCTTGTAAAGAGAAAATTTCTCTGTACCTGTTTTCTTTCTTTCTTTCTCTTTCTTTCTCTCTCTCTTTCTTTCTTTCTTTCTTTCTTTCTTTCTTTCTTTCTTTCTTTCTTTCTTTCTTTCTCTCTCCCTTCCTTCCTTCCTTCCTTCCTTCCTTCCTTCCTTCCTTCCTTCCTTCCTTCCTTCCTTCCTTCCTTCCTTCCTTCCTTCCTTCCTTCCTTTCTTTTGTGTTACTTTCCCATAATTAACGGAATCACTAGAAGCCTAAAGTGTCATGAAGTTCCAGACCTAAAATCTGAGTCCTGGAGGATTTCTAAGATGAATTCAGGCTGTGATACTGCATCCACTGTTGATGCAGTGGACTATGGGAAAGGAATTGAATTTTGTGCCTTGGACATTAGAGCCAGACCACCAGATCAATTTCTTTTAGAATTGGAAGGTGTTGTAAATTTCTATAGTGGTGAGACCCTGAAATAGGTTGCCCAGGGAGGTGGTTGAGGCCCCATCCCTGAAGGTGTTTAAGGCCAGGCTGGATGAGGCTGTGGCCAGCCTGCTCTAGGGTAGGGTGTCCCTGCCCATGGTAGGGAGGTTGGAACTAAATGATCCTTGTGGTCCCTTCCAACCCTGACTGATTCTAGGATTCTATTCTAAATAGGACTCATATCCAAACATTACTCCATTATATTTGCTCAAGCAAAAAAGTCTTAACAACTGTGCACAAAACAGAAAATAAACTGCTAGGAAAGCACAAAGACGCTATTTAAGATGATGAAATGATGGAGCCTGATGTGATATTTGTCAGCTGTGGCCTTCTGAATTCACCTGTGTAATTTTCCAGCATTCATCATTTAAGATGAAACAGGTTTTTAGCAATAAAGAGAAGACTTTCTTCACAGAAAGCTTCTCCTCATGCACACAACCTGAAGAGAGTGTCGCTTTATTTCTCCTGTTGTCATTTGGGGTGAATGGGATATAATCTCTCTTCTTCATTCTTATGTGTCCTCCTGCTTGAGATCCTTACAACCACAGTCGGTTTGGTGAAAAACATCTCTCTCCCATCCCTTGATTTCCTAAGAAAATAGATACTTTGAAATATAACACTAAGTGCTGCCTTCCTAAAGAATGTCTAAAATTCCTGTGAGACAATGCATTGTTTCAAAACAAAGCTATTTCAGGCGATTCTACCCTCCTATGTACAAAGCTATTCATCTGAGAGACTTCTTTTTCCAGCAGAAATACTCTCACTCTGGGGTTTTATCTTTTAGAAAGGAAAAAGAAAGTGGTTTTGGACCAGCAGTTTCATATTGTTACAATTTAAAACAAAACAAACAAAACCAGATTCTGCAGAAATTTGAACCAATTACCATTGTTCCTGTCCCTGTCGAGTCAAAGCCAACACAATCCCTCTGCAACATCTCTTACTAATGTTATTTATTTGACTGCCAGCCTCTGGTGGTTGTTTTCTTCATTTTTTGGGGTTTTGACTTGATTTGTGGTTTTTTTTGTCAAATGTTACCAAGAATCCTGTACCACACTTATCTTTCAGCAGGAAAAAATGTAGCAGGCTTGGTTTTACTCACTTTAGGGTCTTACATAGGTCTCGGTGTGGAGGAAGCTAACCCCTGAACTACTAACTACTACTAACTACTAAATTTTTCCTAACTACTGAATTTTTCCACGCTCCCCATTGTCATGCCAAAGTTCTCAGGGTGTTGGCACATTGTTTATTGCTATTTGGTGTGCCTAGCAGGAGAGAGAATCAAAGTACTGGCACATTGCAAGTAATTTAGTACCAACAAGGATGTGGCCTGTAGATTTTTATGAACTTCAATTCACAAAATTGCAGAGCTGGAAAGCTGTGGGCTCTGTAGAAATGTTGTCATTTCCAAAGGAAATATTTTATAGAAGGCAGGTAGGTTTTGGCCAAGTGGAGAACCTCAGCTGTGGTTTTATGTATTCTTTCTCTCTGTGAGTTCATTGTGGGCTTGAACCAGGAAAACCTAGCTAATGTGGTGACAGTGAAAGCATGAGCTCAAAAGCATGGATAGAGCATGGATGTCTTTGCTGCTTGGTTTTGCAGAAAACAGAGCCTCAGATCACTAGTAGGACCTTTCTCAGCACCAAGCCTGCTCACTGAAATTAGAGATACAAAACCATCTCCTAGCCCCTGCATTTTAACCCCACTCTGAGTCACTTCATTTGTTATTGCAACAGAAGATACTCACAGAGCAAAAGCAGGACACCATTGCACTAAAATGGGAAGCAAATTGTAGGTGTCCTTCTGGATAAACATTTAAAGATGTCCTTGTTCAATACTGATGGCAATAAGGAGGAAGCTGATTTTAGTAGTTCATAGAATCATAGAATTATAGAATCAACCAGGTTGGAAGAGACCTCTAAGATCATCCATTCCAACCTATCAGCCAGCCCTGTCTAATCAACTAGACCATGGCACTAAGTTCTACATCCAGGCTTTTCTTGAACACCTCCAGGGATGGTGACTCCACCACCTCCCTGGGCAGCCCATTCCAATGTCAATCACTCTCTCTGGCAACAACTTCCTCCTAACATCCAGCCTAGACCTCCTGTGGCACAACTTGAGACTGTGTCCCCTTATTCTGTTGCTGGTTGCCTGGCAGAAGAGACCAACTCCCACCTGGCTCCCTTCAGGTAGTTGCAGACAGCAATGAGATCTCCACTCTGAGTCACTTCATTTGTTCTTGCAATAGGAGATATTAACAGAGCAAAAGCAGGACACTATTGCACTAAAATGGTAACACAATTGCATTAAAATGGGATGTAAATTGTAGGTGTCCTCCTGGATAAACATTTAAAGATGTCCCTGTTCAGTGCTGATGGTGATATGGAGGAAGCTGGTTTTAGCAGTTGTTGGGAAGTAGCCAGTTTGCAAGATTACCAGAAAAATGTGCTGCTTTTTTTTTTGCAGCAGTCAACCCAGAAACATCTTTCTGTAGAAATATCTGTTAAACAAAACCAAAGAGTGGAAAAAGAAAATTAGCAGCTGCTATTGCACTAAACCTTAACATAGAGACACTGCTTTCTGAGAGCTATCATTAGAGCCAAATTAAAATATAGCAGAGATTTTTCTAAATAAAACTGTCAATGAAGATAAAAAGTTTTTATGTTGACAGTAAAGCAAACGATTTTTTTCCACTCTGTTGAGGTTTTGTGATGGTGCAGTATATCTGCCTGACTTATGGCACACTAATGACAGATTAACAGCTGCGGGAGAGATGATTGCTCTGAGAATCTCTCTCCAGCGAGCAAAACTGAAGGCCTGTGGGCAGGGGCTGGATTTGGAGGCAAAATGGGTGGAGGATTTACACAAGGCTGCACATTGGTAACACAGAGAGCAAATTAAGAAACACGCTTATGGATATGAGAAGTGGTTCCTAGGTAGGGAAGCCTCACCCTGGAGCTACTGCAGGAACTGAAATGCAGCAGCAAAGTAACTGAGCTTATGTGTGTTCTATAGGTTAGGGAAAGTATGCCCTAGCAATAGTGATAACTGCTGGGGATAGTAAATAGGTTAAGTGAGAACTGTAATCTGCTGCAGTCTTTTAATGTATTGTTGGTATGCTTATCCAGCAACCAGCCTGAAATAGTTATTTCCTTGGGTGTTTCCCTTAAACATTCACAGGAGGAGAAAAGGTCACATTAGAGGATATTTTCTTTTCTCACCACCTAAAACTAGACACTTTATTCTCACTTTGGGGTGGAAAAAGCTCAAAGCTCAGATATATCCCCATGGTCTGGCAGGAGGAGAACTCATGCTGTAGTGGGTACGCGCTGACCTGTCCTGCTACACTCAGGGTTGCTATATTTCCTGACAGGGAGAAGTGAAAGGAAGAGAAAGTTTGGAAAGTTGCCTTCTTGGTAGAAACATCCATTGGATTAAATTTTTACTTTGAAGACCTTACTAATCTACTATTATTTCATCTGTCTGAAACAGTGCTTGGTAGTTTGTGTCTGGAATTTTTGTTATTTGTTGCAAGCGAGGCAACAGAATGGTTTGAACATCAAGGTTTGAAGTGGAGTAAGCACCCCTCTGCTTGATAACTTCATTGTGTGATGATGGCAGTGGTGGTTGCGTGTTTTAGCTGAGGCTTTTTGTTATGAAAAAATAGGCAAAGAGGGGCTGGAATGCTACAGCAGCAGAAGCCATTCATAGCCTCTCTGCTCTCTCCCCTCTGTGCCCGCAGCAACTGGACAAAAAAAAAAGGACTGTAAATCCTTGAGCCATAACTCATTCTCAAGTCTCCAAATGTGCTGGAGCTGCTCCCTTCATTGTACAGTGCCCAGTTACAACCTTGTCCAATAACAAGGACTATTGGCAGCTGTACCAACTCCCCCACCCTTTAGTTTCCAAGTCCTGAATTGCACCACTTGCAGCAAAAAACACACATTTAGCTCTTCAAAACTACCATAACTTGAAGGTTCTTGGATGCCTCTAAACCAGTCTGTGATAACCTGAATTCACTTGGAGAGATCTTCAACATTTAATTAGAGTAGTTATTTTGGCAGGGAGAAGGAAGGAAAAAAAGCAGAACGCTTAGAAAAGAACAGCTTTTCCTGGGATTGTGACATGTGAATAATGTAAAGAGGTTTTGAGATCTATGCTTTATTTTAATTAGTTTCTGAATTGGTTTCTGCTTTGCCTATTCTTTCTCCCCCTCCTTTGTACTGTTTATTTTTGATGACATCTGCAATCCTGAAAAAAAAAAGCAAGGGGGAGGGGTTGAAGAAAAAGGAAGCAAATTAACTTGGTTCAAGCCACATCAGCACATCCCTTGGAAGATCACAGCAGTCAGCTGTAAAAAATGGGCTTATGCTGAGAGAAAATGAGGAGCTCAGAGGGCTGAAAATGTACTTACCTATTTATTAACTACATCTATCTTTATTATTTTTGTATGACACCAAAAAGTGTTCTTGGCACTTCGCAGATGCACACAAAAGATATGAGGTGGACTGCTGTAGTATTATTTTAAGGCCACTCTGCATTTACATCTGCCAAAGCCAGAACAAAGTCTGTTCTTTCACAAACTTCAAGTGTAAATAGACCCAGTCGAGGAGAACAACAGGTAAAGAAATTACCTGTGTGGCTATGACTGAAGGGTATCACATCAGTTTCAGAAAACTCTTTTCTCTACTTTGCAGACCCCTGCCTCATGACACTCTCATTGCTGTCTACAACTACCTGAAGGGAGGCTGTAGCCAGGTGGGGGTTGGTCTCTTCTCCCAGGCAATCAGCAACAGAACAAGGGGACACAGTCTCAAGTTGTGCCACAGGAGGTCTAGGCTGGATGTTAGGAGGAAGTTGTTGCCAGAGAGAGTGATTGACATTGGAATGGGCTGCCCAGGGAGGTGGTGGAGTCACCATCCCTGGAGGTGTTCAAGAAAAGCCTGGATGAGGCACTTAGTGCCATGGTCTAGCTCATGGACAGGGCTGGGTGATAGGTTGGACTGCGTCATCTTGGAGGTTTCTTCCAAGCTGGTTGATTCTATGATTCTATGATTGTATTTTGCCAGCTGACCCCCTTGTGTTCCACTCACATCAAGCAGTGGGCAAAGGGTAACCTCTAAAGTGACAGTCTGCCCATTTGACCACCTGTGGGCCTAAGGAGCATAAAGGGAGTCAGAGTGAAGGAGATGATGCTCACAAAGATCTTAAGCAGAGACATGAGAAGGAAGAGATATAGAAACCCAAAGCTGAAGGAAACAGAGCCAATCAGCTGATTGCTCTTGAGCACAGCATTACATAGCTGCAGCTGTGAGTCTTTTCAAGTACGATGAATTGTCCCTTTTGGACACGGACAATGCTGTTTGCAAACTAACATTTCCTATACAAAGAGCAGAGTGCAAGAAAAAGAAAATAGCTACAACATCCTTCTCATAAACCTGGGGCCTATAGAATCATAGAATCAACAAGGTTGTAAGAGACCTCCAAGATCATCCAGAAGTTGATAGATACAGGTATCTGTAGCCTATCATTTAGAGTCCACATTTAGTGATTATAATCCTGGGTTCTTCCTGGAAAGCCAGGATGTCTATGGAGTAAAAGAATGTGAAATACAGTCATAATTTCAAGTTAATTTTGGATGAAAAAAAGAAAAATTACCTTAACTGATATTATTTTGTGAAATAATTTAAGCCTCAGCTAATATTTCAGTAGGAAAGAAAAGCACTAAGCAACCTGTCACACACACAAAAAAAAAGAGTGACAGAAATGTTTCATTTCAATATTTGTCAAACAGTTAAGTTTTGAATTTTTTATTTGGTGTGAACATATTGGGGTTTCAAATGTGAGTGAACATTTTGGGTTTTGAAATGTGTATCTTCTTATTTTTTTTTCCCCAGAAAGCTCATAGTGAATCATATATCATTTTATATATCATTATATCCTGCAGAGGGACCTGGACAGGCTGGATGGGTGGGGAGAGGCCAATGGGATGAGATTTAACAAGGCCAAGTGCAGGATTCTGCACTTTGGCCACAACAACCCCAAGCAACGCTACAGGCTGGGGACAGAGTGGCTGGAGAGCAGCCAGGAGGAAAGGGACCTGGGGGTACTGGTGGATAGTAGGCTGAAGATGAGGCAGCAGTGTGCCCAGGTGGCCAAGAGGGCCAATGGCATCCTGGCCTGGATCAGGAACAGTGTGGCCAGTAGGACAAGGGAGGTTATTCTGCCCCTGTACTCAACACTGGTCAGGCCACACCTTGAGTACTGTGTCCAGTTCTGGGCTCCTCAACTCAAGAGAGATGTTGAGGTGCTGGAACGTGTCCAGAGAAGGGCAACAAAGCTGGTGAGGGGCCTGGAACACAAACCCTAGGAGGAGAGGCTGAGGGAGCTGGGGTTGTTTAGCCTGGAGAAGAGGAGGCTCAGGGCAGACCTCATTGCTGTCTACAACTACCTGAAGGGAGGCTGTAGCCAGGTGGGGGTTGGTCTCTTCTGCCAGGCAAGCAGCAACAGGACAAGGGGACACAGTCTCAAGTTGCGCCGGGGGAAGTATAGGCTGGATGTTAGGAGGAAGTTCTTGACAGAGAGAGTGATTGGCATTGGAATGGGCTGCCCAGGGAGGTGATGGAGTCGCTGTCCCTGGAGGTGTTGAAGAAAAGCCTGGATGAGGCACTTAGTGCCATGGTCTAGATGACTGGATAGGGCTGGGTGGTAGGTTGGACTGGATGATCTTGGAGGTCTCTTCCAACGTGGTTGATTCTATTCTATCCCCAAATATATGTTGGATTTTTTTTTCCAACCTTTTCTAAACACTGAGCAGACCAGGAAAAAAACAAAAAAAAAACAAAAAAAAAAAAACACCAGGGAAAAAAAAAGTTATTTGTGAAAGTGTGTGAAAATGAGGGCTCTGAAAGACTGCCCTGAACACTGGCTTGCTAATTCTGAGTTCAATAAGTGGTACGTGTAAGGTGGAGGCAATTCTGCTATCATGTCATTCTGTCCTGCCAATCCTCTCCTAAGCATTATCAACTAATGTGTGACAGTTATAAAGTGGATTATAGGCCGCTCTGTCTGATATGGCTAAGCTGGATCCATCAAACATCTATCACTCAAAATCTCAAATTGGACTTGAGCCTCAGTCTGTGAAGTTGCAGATAAGTCATTTGTCACATTTGGTAACACCTTTCCTCTGCTTGGTGTGTCCCTTGTGGCCCCCTATTGCAGTTCAGCATGCTCATTTTAGCTGTGTTTTCAGGATGTAATATGAAAATTACTAGGCATTATGAAAAGGTCATCTCTGCTAGGCTTCACAGAGGAAGTAGGAGGAATGGAGTTGCTTTTAAGATATTCATCATCTGCCATTATGTCTTATTAATCATCCCAAACAAACCTTGGACAGCAGCTCATTAGAGAGTGCATGTCCTACGAATGTCTGTGATAGATGCTGGCTTTAGTTTCTTCTCTTTCTGACTTTTTTGCATGGAGTTATTTAGATTCTTCTTGATGCATTTTGATTATTGGGAGTGCAAAACACATGTAAATGTGTTACTTCTGTTAGGAAAAGATGAGCAGAGAAAAGCTGTGTTGAAGAGTGAGAGTTAGCCTCTAGTGAGCAGAAGCCTCTCTGGATGGGGAAGTACGTACGTGTGCAGCTTGCTGCTGAAACCCAGCTTGGTGGTTTAACAAGGTTCAAGAGCACTGCCACTATGAGAGAAACACATGATGTCAAAAAAGCTTGCCATGCCTCATCTAAAGGAGGCATTAGGTAGCATAATTGTGGAAGTACTTAACTCTGTAGTGCAGCTCAGTGCACTGTTCACAGCAGAGATTCAGCGTTTGTAAGAGCTATCTCTGGAGGAATTGCTGATGCCAGCATGGGCTTTTGCACTGATAGAATGGATGAGGTTAGTCCTTCCAGAGGAGCTTGACTGTAGTCACATTCCATGCTTCTGGGCTTCATAACCCAGTCCCAGATCACTATGTTAAGGGGCAAGGAATACATGCAATTGAATTATTAAACTTATTCCCATAGAGCTGGGGAGCCAGCACACAATTCAGCACTTTGAAGCATTGCTTTAGAAGAAATAGGCATATTCTGGCACTTCAGAATGAAGACTTAAACGGGCTAGGTGGAAGTGCACATGAAAACAGTGTTCAGGAGTTATTCTCTTACTGATTTGGAAATCAGAAGGCTTGATGCCTTCTAATCAATAGGATAGGAAGTTTCATAGTTTCTTTCAGGTCATTTTTTTTATGGGATAAAAAGAGGGGAATAGAGGTGCATGTTTATTTTGCTGCCACTTTAAATGATTTAGGCTCTTCACTGGTGGAAATGTGGAAGCTACTATCACTAGGTGAGCCAGGAAAAGTGAGATCTGGAGCAGTTTTTTTTTCTATAGTGGGAACTGGAGGGTTTTCAGAGAACACATTATCCTGGTTTCAAATAGCATTTTCACCTGACCCCACAGAACTATGAGAATAAAACAATATCTTTTTGCAAGCAGATGCTGATTGCCTTTTTTGAAACCAGAGAATCAGACTTCCCTCTTGTGTAAATAGTCACAGGTATGTGTAAGGTAACCTCAGTTACGCAATTCTGATTAGCTCTAAAGGCTATCCTGACTGTTTGCATGGCTGCCTTCTCCAGCAGGGTAAAGGCTGTGATGAAATACCATGAAAGACAAGAAGATAGACAGGTTGGCCTCTGACCAGTATTTCTACTTAGCTTGCATAATTAAATGGTCACCTTATGCAAACTGCTCTGGTAAGACCTGTGCTGCTTCCTTGTGCCTCTTTGCTAAGTTGCTTTTCAGTACACCTCTCACCCTCCAGCTTCTTTCATCCACATGGTGAGAGGCAAGGAAAAAACATGTCCCAGCTCATGGTGGTGGTTCTTAGAGGAGTTTTAAGCATCACCATGGAAAACATTTCCTTCCATAACACAGGTACAGAGGAAGCTTTTGTGGGAGCTTTACTCCTTGGTAAACTGGATTCTGGTGGTGTAGGCTTTGCAAATCCACGTCATGGATCAGCACAACTTCACATATCAGCAGCAGAAGGATTGGCCTGTGGGTGCAAAACCTGTGTCTGCTCATGTGGCCTGGTGGTTTCCTTGAAGGCAGAGATTTTTGCTGCATTATGACAGAGATGTCAAGAAATTAGGAGTATCTTTGTTTTTTATCCTTTATGCTATGTGCAAGAAACACAAAAAACTACTTTTGGATGGGATGGTACAAATTGAGGTGGCTGCAGGGTAGGCAGGAGGGCTATGCTGATACCACAGCAGGTGGTATCACAATCTTTAGCTTGGCGAAATGGGCTAGCACATGTCTTTTCCTTCTGTCTTTGCAGAGATCCTAGCACAGTAGAATATGCTTTCAAAAAACACCAACAGTACAAGAAGCTCCATTACTGTGGGGGGGGGGGGGGGGAAAGGGGTGTGTGCTCTATGATATTTGCTTATGGATAACCCTTTAAATAAGTGAGTAGTTACAAGAGCAGAATTCTTTCAGGAGAATTTCAAGAGCAGCATGTTTCAAGTCTTTCAGGTGCATGTTGTGTGAACTCTGGAAGAAAAATCTTTGTGTATGTTACTTTGCAAAGACATGGGTTGCAAGAGCATCCATGGTTGTAAATGAGCAGCTCCTGCCCTTGGGAGCTACAAGACATCCTTCTCGGCATCAAGGGGTGGAAGGAGCAGCCAGCTGGGCTAAAGCAATCCTCTTATTGCTCGTCCACCTCTAGAGGGTGACAAATGGCCACATTGCAAGTTGTTACCATCATTTTGTCAAGACACACTCTTCAAAAGACCGTGTCATCAAGCTATATGGAAACTTTGTCATAAAACTCTCTTATCAATGTTCTGCTGGCACATCTTTGAAGACTCTGGTAGTAGGGAATATGTGGGGCAGTATGAAGATGATGAGCACCAAATAATCATTTGCTGTTTCCCTTAATGAAATTGATGCTTCCTGTGCAGTTGAAATGTGCCATTGCTTGTACAGAGCTTTTTATTTTGATGCCAACACTCCACATACAACCTCTAGAAAGTCCCTGTATTGTAGATGTCTGGAAGGGAGGCAAGAACTTTCCTAAGGCATGGTAAGGGACTGGGTTTGAGCTGGAATAACCTTTGATCTGACCTGGTGTGATAATTCTTATGTTGGGATGTATGGTAGCGTAACGAAACACAGCATTTTTGCACCAATAGATACTCAGTGTGATTGATGCAAGCATGGAAATCCCATGAGAGCTTTGCAGCAGCATAGCTGTATGCAGTGCAATTCTGAGAGTCAGAAAAAGGATGTGATGTCTACCACCAAGTATGGAAATGCACATGGAAACCAGTTCCACCACTGAGATCATCCAGTAGACATCTTAAATAAGCAGAGGACAAAATGTAACTGTTTTCTCTGCCCAGAATGATGACAAACATTGTAAGCAAAAGACCCTCTTTTATATGTGAGATTAATAGTTCTAGAAAAAGCTTTATGTTTCTAGAAAACAGAAGAGCAAGTCTATCCAGAATACAGAAGAGAAATTCTATCCAGAAGACCAGTGAACTGTAGTAAAATGAGCAGAAATTATAATGTGCAGACTTGTGAATGCAGAGGGAAGGGACATGCATTCATGCATCAACCTGAACAACATGAGAGTACACACACAACAAAAATATGTCCAAAAGGATGTTTTCAGTATTGGCAGATTAGATAATGAGAATTGAAGGAGAAACTATTTTTTTTAAATTTTTTTTTTAACGTAAGAAATTGAAACATAGAATCACAGAATTGACCAGGTTGGAAGAGACCTGCAAGCTCATCCAGTCCAACCTAGCACCCAGCCTTGTCCAGTCTTTTCTTGAACACCTCCAGGGACAGTGACTCCACCTCCTCCCTGGGCAGCCCACTCCAATGCCAATAACTCTCTCTCTGTGAAGAACTTCCTCCTAACATCCAGCCTAGACCTCTCCCAGCACAACTTGAGACTGTGTCCCCCTGTTCTGTTCCTGGTTGCTTGACAGAAGAGACCAGACCCCACTTGGCTACGACCCCCCTTCAGGTAGTTGTAGACAGCAATGAGACCACCCTGAGCCTCCCCTTCTTCAGGCTAAACAACCCCAGCTCCCTCAGTCTCTCCTGAAGGTAGAGTTTAGAATTTGATGTCAGAAATGGTTAAGAAAAGTACCACCCAGACACAGCTGCTTTGTCAGCAACATCTACACATCTATTTTTCTTTTGCAAGGGACTGCAGAGATGCTTATGATACAATTACGTATTATGGTGCTATTGTTGCATACAGAATGTGAGGGGGAGAATGTCTGGAAGGAGGTACAGAAATGTAGGGGGAAAAAAAGGCAGATAAAATTAAAACCATCAGACCAGCCAAGCTGAATAATACCAGCTGAGGACTGGCTCATTTTGTGATGTCTGTGGCACACCAGATACGTGCACATGTATTGTGCTTACTGCCCTGTGGGAGCAGCTGAAAGAAAGAAAAAGGACCTTTCTAGAACAATACTGGCATAAGGCATGTACTATCATCGTAACCCCCCTGATGTGTTCTGGTTTTAGAGTAATTGTGTGGGTGTCTGGTGTTTGAAGGAGAAAGGAGAGATACTGCAATGAATCACCTCTTCCTCCCCTCCTGACTTCTGCACCATGTGCAAGGCTGGTGGCGCTTCAAAGCCTTTTCTCACTGTACCACAAAGGTGTGCCTTGATCTTTTAATCTCTCTTAAGGTCACATGGGGCCATTTTGCTTCGCTCGACATAATCCAGTCCAGCAAACACTGCCCAAGAGAGGGCTATCCTGACAGACCGGAGTGCAACCGCTGTCTCTCAGCTCCCTGTCTCCTCAGCTCCCCATCTCCTCAGCTCCCCCTCCACACACTTGCTCTCCCCTCCAGCAAAAGTGGTTCATTGATTCTGATATTCTTATCCTTTGCTCCTTGGGAGCTTCTGTCCTCTGTAGAGGATAAACCAGAGCCCTCTTTAGTCCTGACTATGCACTGTCTGAATTTCTCTATCAGGTAGTGCATGGGGGCTCCCCCCACCCCCCCCCAATCCTGCCAAGTTGTGCTCCCTTAGACCTGGAACCATGGCTACAAAGAAAGTCAAGGGAAGTTTTCCATTAAGTCTAATGGGGATAAAGCTGTAGCTGACGAGGCAGACACATAAGTGATGTATTCCATTTCTACTTTACATGATTAATACAGGGAACCAAATGTCTGTATCAAATTCAGTGTCTGTTGTAGTTATGCCAAGTTTCAGGGCTCAGACAGCTGGCAAGCAGCAAGGAATTTCTTTGGAAATGCAAACCATTAGTAAATGGCCCTAATTCTTTTACTACCTTTTTCCTTTGCTTAGCTATTTTTGTCTCTCCTTTTATTCATTCCTATTATGTTTGAAAAGGATTTTTCACAGTCATTTTAAGATTTGCTGGTTTATACTGAAGGGAAGATAAAGCCCTGTTTGGTTGAGGTGACCTGCCCCATTGAGGAGTTGCTGGGGATCCTGCTGCACCTCTCTGCCTTGCTCTTCAAAGGGAAGTTCTGATGCAACATTTCTGTGGCCAGAGAGCAAAACGAGTCCCATGGGAACAGCTTCATTTCCTTTGATGTTCGTTGGATTTGGCAGTTCAGCATCACTTGATTCACCAGCCTGGCAGAGAGCCGGGATGCCTGCAAAGCAGGTCAAGGCTGTCATAATTTCACTGTGGAATAAACCCACTTTCTGTTGCTGTTTTGTAACAGCAGCAGAGCTTTTCCATTGCCCTGTGGAGAGGCTGGCCTCAGTGGTGGTGAGGGACTGAAACTTGGCTCAGCACTTTCTGGTTCTTAGCCCTATCTCAGCTCCTGGCTGTGCTCACGTACACACCACAGAGCTGCAATCAAGTCGGCATCCTTGCTGTGGCTACAGAAGAGGAAAAAAATACCCACATGAGAAATAAACTGAAATTCTCTGCTGCAAGAGGGCAGATGAGTGGTGCAAGGAAATTTGCAGCTTGTCAGCTGGTGATTCTGTTCTGGGTCAAAGCCTGCATAGAAGCATTGGCTTAGAGGGACAAGGAATGGCCATATTCGGGGTACACCCAAGATCTTGAAGAAGAGTTTTCCAGCTGTCCTCTCCTCTCTTGCAGTGGGAGCTTGATGCAGTCCCTTCTAATGCCTACCATTCCAGCCAGAGAAGCTGCCATAAGCCTAAACCCCACTGCTTCCTCTGAGAATATGAAGTCTTCTGGAGCCTTCCCTAAGGCTGATGGGTACCCTGCCCATGCTATGTGTATATATGCATATATGTGTGTATACACATGTATATATGTACATACAGATACACATTTTCTTCTGGGAGCCTGAATGGAAAAGCTCTGAGCTTGTGTTAGACTTCTTCATCTGTAACCCCCACTGATATTTCCTAACTCTGCACTGAGTGTGTCTTCCCAGCTCTCTGAACAGTATCAGTGATGGAGACAGACCAAATGCAGATACACATTCTGCTGAGCATTTATGCTCACTTTATTCTCCACTGGCCATCACCATAGAGCTTATTTTAGGGTAAAGTAACCAAAATGGGCTGTCCAGGGAGGTGGTGGAGTCACCATCCCTGGAGGTGTTCAAGAAAAAGAAAAGGTGTTCAAGAACAGACTGGATGTGGCACTTAGTGCCATGGTCTAGTTGTTTGGACAGAGCTGGGTGCCAGGTTGGACTGGATGATCTTGGAGGTCTCTTCCAGCCTGGTTGATTCTATGATTCAAGAATGGGATGGTTGGGGTTTAGATTAATTAATAGAAGTGTTTAGTGCTTAGCAGGGATGAAAATGATGGTGTGAGCCTGTAGGAAGTTGGTCAGCTGCTTGCAAGCAGCTGCTGTTTGCAGGAAGACACCATGCTGGTTCTGCCTGTATTGAATGGACAGTGCTGGTCCCCCAGTTTAGCTCACATGCCCCTGTGTGATGAGCTGCTCAAGTATAATTCTGTAATGATAGCTCTTTTTCCCTGCTTCCATCCCTGTTCTACACAGTTAGTTGGCCTGGGTTGGAAGCCTGAGGATATAAGGATATAAGAGTAAAATGCAAACAAGCCATACATTGGAACTATTCATAAAAAGGGTTTATTATCCTTGATACTGCAAGCTGCCAGAGCTGAATGAAATGAGACAGCAACTTAGAGTGGGTTTGCCTGCCTGTGTGGGAGGAAAGTGTAGAGACTGTTTATTTACAATTACTCCTTTTCTGGATAGCTGGTGCAAAACAGTGCTCCCTTACCTGGTTCAAAAATCAATGAGAATCCTTCTTGGCTTATATTTTGTTGCTGTTTCACTTAACCTTTAAACTTTACCTGTTGGGTAAGCCTAGAAACAGCAAACCAAAACCCTTTGGACACGTCTGAATGAAAGCCAAACCCCTGAGCCTTAGCTTTGATATATATTGCTCTGGAGCACTGGTTGGCTTTGGGGTTTGATGCTTGGATGTTTGCAGCACAAGATTAGCACTCATTGTGTCTGATGAGATGCCAGGTTGCTGCAGGATCCCAAGGCAGCCCCCACTGATGACTTTCCTGAGCTTTTTTGCTAAGTCATTGTTGGGTTTGTTATATTCTCAGAGTGTAGAAACAAGCTGTGATCTTGATATTTTCTCTTTCTCTTGGAAGTGCTATAGAAGTCTCAAAAGAGAAGCAAAGGCTATTTGGTCACTTTCTATACACCTTGACACAAAGACTTACAGTCTTTCAACTGTAAGAGCCCCGATAAGTAACTTTGCTATTTCAGCATCTTGCCCTACTCTTCCCAAGGTGGTTTGCCTGGGGATCCATCCTGACGTCTCTGTGTCTTACCATCAGAAGAATCATTTTAATACTTAAACAGCTTTTGCTCTGACCAATAGGTTACAGAGACATCTAAATGAATACAAATCCTTCATATATATACATATATATATAGCTAAGTGCAGGACCTGTGACTGCACATCAGCTTTAATTGCCTTGCCTTGAGTTACCTGTGAGCAGGCTTTTAAGTCTTTGGCAATACGCTTGGCAAAGTAATGCTGGATTTAATTGTTTTCTGGATGGAGAAATTTAAGCAAGCTCTGTGATTTCAGCCTTTGAGTGAGACAGGTAATTCCCTTTGAACAAAGTTTTAGTGCTATTTCTGACAGATGAGATTACTCCAAGTTCCAAGTTCCACACTGAACACCTCATCTCAAGGCGACGGATTCAGGGTGAGGATGAACACTGAGGAGAGAGGCAGCTGCTGGAAGGACATGATAGGGAAATAGAATCATAGAATCAGTCAGGGTTGGAAAGGACCACCAGGATCATCTAGTTCAAACCTCCCTGCCATGGGCAGGGACACCCTACCCTAGAGAGGACTGCCCACAGCCTCATCCAGCCTGGCCTTAAACACCTCCAGGGATGAGGCCTCAACCACCTCCCTGGGCAACCCATTCCAGGCTCTCACCACTCTCATAGTGAAGAACTTCCTCCTCACGTCCAGTCTGAACCTAACCACCTCCAGCTTTGCTCCACTCCCCCCAGTCCTGTCACTGCCTGACAGCCTAAAAAGTCCCTCCCCAGCTTTTTTGTAGGCCCCCTTCAGATACTGGAAGGCCGCAATAAGATCACCTTGGAGCCTCCTCTTCTGCAGACTGAACAGCCCCAACTCTTTCAGTCTGTCCTCATAGCAGAGCTGCTTCAGCCCTCTGATCATCCTCGTGGCCCTTCTCTGGTCAAATTCCAGCATCTCCACATCTCTCTTGTAATAGGAGCTCCAGAACTGGATGCAGTACTCCAGGTGGGGTCTCACCAGAGCGGAGTAGAGGGAAAGAATCACCTCCCTCGACCTGCTGGCCACACTTCTCCCTTGGAGCCACAGGAAAGAGCTATGGCCACAACAGCAAAGAGTATATTTGATGCCCACGGTTGCAAGTGAGATGTTCTCTTATATTTGTGTCCTCTTTCCTAGTAATTTATCCAATTTTCACCTCTTCTTAAACTGTCAGCTTTATAGTATGCATTTTCAGGAGTAAGCACTGCTCATATAGCTTCTGTGCTGTGAACCTCTGAAAACTTGATTTTGAGTTCCAAAATGTTATTATGCAAGAAAAGAAGAAAAATAAAGTGTCAGCATCATCTATATCTGTGGAATTAGCTCTTTAAAGCTAAGATCAACCTATGTTAGCTCAGTCAGGATGAAGCCATATCAAGAGCGTTATCATTTTTAATAACTTGAGGAGATTATACAGCACAGTTGTGAGTGCCATCACTTCTTTGCAGAGAACACACTAAAAACATGGATTTTGGCTTGTGCCACAGTGCTGCATAATGGCAGTGTTACACAGTGTGCCAGTAATTCCATGGGATGCTCCTTTCTTTGGATCACGTATCTGTTATCACTCCAGACAATGAGTATCTGATACAAAATAAAAGTGATGGATGCCAAGTGAACCAGTGAGTGGGGAGAAGATACTGTGGTTCATTGACTAACCAAATTGCTTTGGGGGTATTTAAATGCATCTCCAGCTTTTGATTCTGCATGGGCTATTATAGATGAATTCTGTGATGATTCAGCCTTGGAAAAATTAACCTGTTCTGTTCCATGTGGGATGCTGGTGATCACAAAAGTATGATGATGTGATGAAGGACTGTAATGCAGTTTCCAGGGTGAAAACATGCTGTATTTGGATACTGATGAAAGCTATTTTGCCATTCAATTTTAGCAGAATAATGTTGCTGTTATTCTGACAAGCTGAGCAAAATCTGAGTGTTGATTGGAAATATTGCCTGGACTGCGTAGCTTTAGGCAGCAAACAGCGCGCACCACATCAATGCATTTGCTTGACTTGATCCCCTATTTCATAGCTGGGTTTGCCATTCCAGCACGACAGAAACTGAGGTGGATTGATGAATTTGCTGCAGAAAAAGCAAAGCAGCTGTTAAGTGAAGCAGGGAAAATCCCCCAACAAGCTATCTGTGAATAAGTAAATAAAAACCTGGGTTGGCTTTGCTGGTGTTTGCACCCATCTTGTATTTTGTTCCGAGGAGATTGTAACAGATCCATTAGTTTTGCATAAGGCTGGTGACAAAGAATGTGTTCAGAAAGACATTTTTAACTTTTACATAGAAGTACCCACAATGGAAAATTTTTCAAGAGTGGCTAAAATAAGATGTCATCATCCATATATGTCTTGTCCAAATTAATGAGCAAGGTCTGCACTTTTAAAGAGAAGAGAGAGATACTTCCAGTAGCAAACACCAAATTCTTTAAGAACAGCTCCAGCTGTCATGAAAACTATCCAGGCTGATGGTAAGTCAGCTTGGAAAATCTGATGCTACTTTTGGAAAGTTCAAGGGATTTTGTTCTGTCTGATCCATCAGGGCAACTTTTTTACACAGGCTTATAGAAGGGAGAAGACATCCAATTATCAGGAAAACTCTGTTATCCTCTATTATAAAGGAATTCCTAATAACATTTAAAACATTGGCATGCAAAGTGCACAGACCAGGGCAATGCAGGGGCACTTTGGGGTTTTTCTGCTGGGTGCTTGCAATTGGAATTTGCTGCAGACAGGTTGTTGTCATGCAGACACTCTGACCTGGTGTGCTTGCTGTTACCTCAAATGAATTTATGGTCAACCATGAACTCATTACAGTGGCTGGCTAAAACCCATCAGCGAGTTAACCTTGGAAGATGCTCTTCCTCTGCAGCTGTTAAGATGCTGGTGAAATAAAGTTGAACCTAAAGGCATCTGAGAGGCTGAGGAGCTGAAAACCATAAACACAGAGAATTATTTTTTGCAGATAAGCATGTGCAAGCTGACAAGCAAAACCTTAAAATTGAATATATACTGTCAGTAAGATGTAGTCAAATACTTACTGAAATCCAGGGAGCAGAAGAATATATCAGAAAACAGGAATATTGGTTAGTGGGAAGCCAACAGGGGGCAATTGGAGCCTTCCCTGCCTGAGGCTGCAACCTACCTCTAGCCATCGCCATTAGCCCAAATTGTTGTCTGTTGGGCTGTAAAGTGTTACATGTTCCATTTAATTAACACCTTAAATTTGATCTTGGTGGTGTGGGAACTCCTGGAGAAAATGAAATAAATTCACAACTTGTATTAACAAAGACAGTGTTTGCAATGAAGTGGAAGCCAAGAAAATTACCCTGGAAATGTTAAAATGCTGCACAAGGAGTAGAGTCAGGTGAGGGCTGCTGGCTCACTGTGCAGAGCAACTGGTGATTCTGCCTTGATTTTGGTGACAGCCAGCATGAGTGGGTGGAGGTCTCACAGAATACCTGCAGACCTCACTGGGTCTGGAGCTGCTGAGAGGATGTAGCACCATCTCAAGTTTCTTCCTGCTGAGAGGGATAGGTCTCTCCCAACTCAAAAGCTTGAGAAATGACTCTGTATCATTGAGCATTGATGATTAATCAACAAACTAATTATCATTCCCTGAGTAGGCTCTCAGTAGCATTTCTGTCAGGAAGAGTGAAGGCTGAGAAACAAGATCTAGTATGCAGAAAATACAGCTTGTTTCCCACATTGTCTGCCACCAGATGACACTGGAGGAGGTTTTAATGTTCTAGGAGTAGAAGGACTTCTGTGTGTAATTGTGGCTGGTGACCAGTGTGAGATAAAAGCCTTCAAAAAAGATGAGCTTGAATTTAAAAAGAGAATAGAACAATCCCTCTATGGACTGTGATGTGTACCCACCACTGGAGGCCATTAGAAACATGTGGGGACATTTGGCAAGACATATAGAATCATAGAATCAACCAGGTTGGAAGAGACCTCCAATATCATCCAGTCTAACCTATCACCCAGCTCTGTCCAGTCAACTAGACCATGGCACTAAGTGCCTCATCCAGGCTTTTCTTGAACACCTGCAGGGACAGCAACTCCACGTTGGGTCTGCTTTGGGAAGGGGGATAGACTAAGTAATTCCTTTAATATTTTTGCAGCCCTATTCCTGTTTATTATTATTTTTATTCTTGCCAAAGACACTCAGGAAAAGCAAACCTGCAGATTTAGAATAGAATAGAATAGAATAGAATAGAATAGAATAGAATCAACCAGGTTGGAAGAGACCTCCAAGATCATCCAGTCCAACCTAGCACCCAGCCCTATCCAGTCAACTAGACCATGGCACTAAGTGCCTCATCCAGGCTTTTCTTGAACACCTCCAGGGATGGTGACTCCATCACCTCCCTGGGCAGCCCATTCCAATGCCAATCACTCTCTCTGTGAAGAACTTCCTCCTAACATCCAGCCTAGACCTCCCCTGGCACAACTTGAGGCTATGTCCCCTTGTTCTGTTGCTGGTTGTCTGGCAGAAGAGACCAACCCCACCTGGCTACAACCTCCCTTCAGGTAGTTGTAGACAGCAATGAGGTCTGCCCTGAGCCTCCTCTTCTCCAGGCTAAACAACCCCAGCTCCCTCAGCCTCTCCTCATAGGGTTTGTGTTTTATATAAACATGTTATTCCTGCTTCTTTCAATTTCTTAAATGGTTCAATATACAGAATATGTTCCATGTGGCCACATCCTGTCTTTAGGAGCAGGGAATTGTATGGATTGCATTGCTCCCTCATTGGGTTTTTCTTGGTGGGCAGTGTTGTGTGCTGCCTCACTGTATGGAGTGCATTCAGTGGGACACCTTTCACTGAAATTCCTCCCTCCTTCCTGCAGCTGGGGTTTGAACCAACAGCATCCTTCTCAGGTCTCAGCTTGGATTCCTGCTTGTGTTTCATAACAAGCAGCAGCATCTCTTTGGCATCCAGCAGGACACCTGCCTGCCCTGCTTGCATTTTTCATGTTAGTGAGCTTGCTAGGCTCAATGTATACTAGAGCCAAAAGCTTCACTTCTGGCTGCTTTTTTGGAGGTGTTTTGGTTTGAAGGGTTTTGAGGAAAATATTTCCTCTGTTCTCTTACTGCATGTCAGCAGTGGCTGCAGCCACTGTGGAAAGAGTGAGTACGTGAGTGAGCGAGCTTGGTGCCACAGCAAGAGCAATCTGCAGGTGAAGCCTGCGGTGGTGTGGGGAGAAGATGCGCCTTTATCCACACACACCATGGAAATGGTCACTAGGAATAAAGGAGCCCAATCTGGCCACTGTGGCGTTTCACCGTGCCAGATGAGAGGTGAGCTCCCCGGGGTGCCCGCTGCCAGCACGCAGCCAGCCTGCATCCTTGGGGCTGCAAGGGGACTCCGCCGAGTGTTTAACATATCAGCCGAGTCACGCTCCGCGCTCGCATCACACAGCCCTCGGCAGAGAACCCTCGGCGTCACCATGGCAACGCAGCTTTGCTTAAAGCAGCGCTTACGAGGATGCAGCTCGCAACGAGCCAGGGGTGATCGGGGCGGCTGCGTGGGGGTGAGAGCGATGCGTTCGTCTTTGCTTTCCTCTCCCCCTACGCTCATCAAATGCGAGAAGATTGTGTAAATGAAGGACTATAATTTCCCCTCACCTCCTCAGCTTTTCTCAGGCAGTCTGTCGCTGGATATCACTCCTGCGTTAAACACAACACCACAGGGCTCGTTTTCAAAACCGGGTTTTTTTTGGGTGGGTAGATCAGTGATATTCTCTGTACTCTGGGAGCTCAGGGAAGCTCCAGCAACACCCATGGATCCAGAGTCATGGGAACTCCATCTTCACATGTCCAGCGCAGAGCCATAAAAATTATTAAGGAAGTTGAACATCTTCCTTATGAGGAGAGCCTGAGGGAGCTGGGGCTGTTTATTTTGGAGAGGAGGAGACTAAGGGGTGACTACATTCATGTTTATAAATATGTAAGGGGTGAGTGCCAGGAGAATGGAGCCAGGCTCTTCTCGGTGATGCTCAGTGACAGGACAAGGGGCAATGGGTGGAAGTTGAGGCATAGGAGGTTCCATGTGAACTTGAGGAAGAATTTTTTTACTGTGAGAGTGACAGAGCACTGGAACCAGCTGCCCAGGGAGGTTGTGGAGTCTCCCTCTGGAGATATTCAAGAACCATCTGGATGCATTCCAGTGTGATCTGCTCTAGGTGATCCTGCTCTGGCAGGGGGGCTGGACCAGATGATCTTTCGAAGTCCCTTCCAGCTCCTGACATTCTATGATTCTACAATTCCCTGGGACCCTGGGGCAGAGCATCGAGGGCAAGGTGCTCGATACAGGGATCAGGCATCATCTAATGGCTATCTCCATGGTTCCTAAGGTTTTGGTTTGTTGGGGGTTTTGCTGCTGGTAGAGTGTGGCTCCTAAATGATAATTTTGGTGCCTGTCTTCTTGTATCCTCTGATTTATGCTGTGATGACCACAGAGTTATGTCAGAAGTACAGGAACCCAGTGACAGGAAACATATTACCGCAAATTATACATTTCCCTCCAAGTCTGTAAAGTGACATAGGTGATACCAGCATTGGCTTCTCCAGCAGTCACTGGTGGGAGCCAACTCCAGCAAGCTGCAGCCATAGCTGCTGTGAGATCTTGCTCTCAGAGTGGATCAAAGACACTTTATCTTGGAGACTTTCAAGGCCTGTCTGGATGTGCTCCTCTGTGATCTGTGTTAGATAGTATTGTCCTGCTCTGGCAGGGGGGTTGGACTCGATGATCTCCTTGAGTCTCTTCCAACCCCTAACATCCTTTGATCCTGTGATCTTGGTGGTTGTTCATGTTTTCTCCCCGGATTTCCCATGATAAGAAGTCACTGTAAGACAGAGCTCAGCCTAACACGGAGTTTTCATTCCCCTCCACAAATCACCCCAGGCAACCGTAGGACCCAAACCACTTTGAGCATTTTGTCTTTGCTATGGACATATTTAAGGACATGCTCAATTGCAAATGAGCAAATGTGCTCCAGCACACCCCACACCCCTCCACCCCCCCTCCCCTGAGGAGGGGTTTCCCTAAATCTGCTCTCGCTGCCTGGCTTTGGTGGAAGCTGCAGGAGAAATGGTTTTTCAGAAATGTTAATGCAGGAAACATTCCTCCCCCTCACACTCTTCACACACTTTCTTTAGTGTGAATATTTTTTTTTCAAGTTTTCAGTCATCTGCATGCATGACTAAAGGCTGAACCAAAGCCAGGCAGGTTGATGGATCCATTCCTCAAGACCTATATGAGCTTGGGTAATCACCTGGTTTACCGGGGTATCAGAGATGTGCTGAGAGGTCTCAGACCACTCTCAGGTCAGCATATTGAGTATCAAATAGCAAAGTAAGTTGGATCAATGGGTTGCTTTTATCTCCTCCAAAATGATTGCTATTTTTCTCTCTTCCCTCTTTTTTTTGTTGTTGTTTCGGTTTTAGTCTGTTCTGAATAACTGTTTTCCACAAAGAGTGAAGCAAAAATATCCATCCAAAGCAGAGAGCATGCACCAGCTACTGCCTGCCCCCTCAGGAGAAACCGTTTGGGAACACTGTAATATATACAAATATAAATTGCTACAGCTATTAAGCAGTGAACTGAGACAAAACTGAACTTGCATCCTTGTTTAGCTGCTCAACATGACAGTGTGATAAATGCAAAAATACACTTCTTGGAGTGCCGAAATGGTGGAGATTTAGGAAGCAGGTTCTATTATTTTTCACATGTTGCGTTACTGCTGTGATATTCTGCCAGGGTACCGTGGGCAGGGAGTTTGATTTCACATGGGGGTGTGCAGTTTGGATCTGTAGAAAATCTCTGTGAGTTGTACATAGTCAACTCCAAACTTCACATCTCTGCTCTTGCATTGTAGAATGGAGTGAAAAGATTGATCCATTAAACCAGTCTGCTAATTCTCTCACTAAGACTAAGTCTGGGCAGGATTCCCAGTTGCTTAGCTTCATCACTTAATCTATGGTTTGCCAGTCATTCAGGCAAAATGAAAATTCTCCCCAGCCTTTCACTCTTATGGCCCTGCCCTCCATAAATAATGTTTATGGAGAAAGCCTGATCTTGCTTACTTTAGGGAGCATTGTTTTGCTTTCACAGCTACACCCAGCAGAGGACTGGGACCAAAACCTCAGAGCCACAGACTTTCCATCCTTCAGGATGGTTGAATGTGCATCCAACTATTGGACATCAGGCTTCCCACTCATTCTCCAACCTTGTGACAACATATGGGCAGTCTGAGGCTGGGCAGCCTGGGAAAGCGTGATGTTTGAGCTTTTTGCCTTTTAGCAAACACATGCTGTGAGATGAGGAGTGTTGCCTGCTATTATTCTTTGCAGTGCTGGGGCTGGATCCAAACAGAGCATCTGGAAGGCAGTGAATTGCTGAGAAGGGCCTTTGGCAGAGCTTTTTTGAGACTTAATGTTTTGGGGCACTGACCTCAGGGAGCTGGTGGCATCTAGGTGCCATGTGCTTCATCTCTGTAAGGAAACAATGGAAAGGTGAAAATTAGGATTATAATAATGCTTCTTTCTTCATCCAAGGATATCAGGAGTTGTACATAGAGGCCAGACTGTTATTTCTACTCTGCTTTTATTTTGGATTTTGTTTTGTTTTGTTTACTTACTGCAGGAGGTGCAGCTTAGCTTTGTATTCCTCCACCTCCATCAGTTGTAGTCTCTGTTCACACAAGCCCTGGACTAGGAATGAAAATATTAGCAAATTGAACTGAGCATGAAAAGAGGCTTCCAAGAGACTGTGTCACTGTATAACCACCTCTTTGCTAACAACGAGAGTTTTCTTGAGGAATAATAAATGGGACATCTTTAGTGTATATCTTTGCACCTCAGGAGGCAAATCACACACCAAGACCCTTCTGAGAGGGGGGAGAGAAGAAGGAAAGAGGAGCATACAATTTCACATGCACTGGTGAGATGTAACTCTCCCTTCCTTCCCACCCACCAGACTGATGAGAGAAGAGGCAAGGAATGGTTTGGGTTGCTTTCAAAGTGGCTCCCTAGGACTGTGTTTTCTCTTGTTTGTGAAAACACCTGAGATTGTGTGACATCTCCATTGCAGAGAGCATCCTGTGCCCTGCTGCTCACGTCATTGTAGCACATGTTGGACTTTGCAAATAAAAAAGTCATGGTGTGTATGTATCCTCAGGAGGTGTGACTGCCTCAGCTGTCCTGAAGGCAGCGGGAGGAATTGCTAGCTTCAGAGCTGGCCCTTGTTCTAGCTGCAGAAGAGCACGTGCTGTGCGAATGACGTGATCTGAATCTTAATCACATCTTGTTTGCATCACTTCACAATTCTGGCTCAGCCTCTGGGCTGGATTTTCCTTCTTGTTTCCAGGGCCAAAATCAGGAGGTGTGCTCTTTTTTAGGTGGGCTGGGACAACACCTGAGACACACCAGAGAAAGCAGAATGGTTTAGAGAGAGGGCTCTTGCCTGGTAGCCGTGCAGGCAGAATGCTTGGGCAGGCTATGTCTGCTCCAGCTACAGCATCAGTCTGCAGCCTGGTCGTAATGTTGATTGTTTTATCAGTGCCATGGTTTAACACCAGACAGTAACTAAACCCCATGCAGCCACATGGGAAGGAGAATCAGGGGAAAAATCAAAAAAACCCAGTAAAACTCCTGGGTTGAACTAAAACCAGTTTAATAACTTAAATAAAATGTAGTGATAGCAATAATAATAAAGTAGAATAAGCATAATTATAATTAAAAAAATGGCAAGAATAGGGAGAAATAAAACCCAAGAACTGACAAATGATGCACAATGTAATTGCTCACTGCCTGCTGACAGATGATCGAGCAATGATCTGCCCACCCTGGCCAACTCCTTCCAGTTTAAACTGGGCAGGATGCTCTATGGCATGGAATATTCTTCAGGCTTGTTCAAGTCAGCTGTCCTGGACATGCTCCCTCCCAGCTTCTTGTGCTCCTCACACTAACAAAACATGGGAATTTGAAAAGTCCTTGATCTCCTAGCAACAACTAAAACCACTGGTGTATTATCGGCATTCTTCTCGTGCTGCATCCAAAACAAGGCACTATTCTAGCTACTAAGAAGAAAAATTAGCTCCATCCCAGCCAAAACCAGGACAATCAGGTTCTGGCAGCATGGAAATCTCAGTTTTCTTCTAAAAGCAGGTGATATGGAGTCTCTTCAGGGGGGAACTTTTATTTTCCCACCTTGAAAGAGAGGCAGGTAAAGATGGCCAGGCTTTGTGTCTGAGGCTGTTCTAGAGAGCAAGGTGGGCTTCAACTGGGCATTCCCTGGGTATTCTGTCAGCCACCCAAAGCAACATCTCCCTAAGCTGGGGCCGCTGTAGCCCGTGCAGCACTGGCAAGAGGGAGGCAGCTGATATCTGTGGCAAAGGGACACCCCAAATGGCACTGTGGTGCCTGAAATGGAGGCAAGCTGGGGCAGGGTTTATACCAGCTCTTTTCTAGGCCCATTGCTATTGCACTGCACAAAGTAATGGGGCACAAAACTATATTGAAACAGCGATGCTAGCTTCTGTCTAATGTCATGAAGATACTGGTTGACTTTTTCTCCTTCTGGAGAATAGGAGTTACCTTATAAAACCAAAACAAGCATATTAATGGGCTGTTGGTAATGTTGTTCTGAGATGGATGCAGAAGGTTCAGAGGGTTGGATTGCATCCTTTTTTTTCCTGGTATGCTGAGGGATTTTGGCCAAGCCCTTCTGCGTCATCTTATTTTGCTTGTAAAACAAAGACAAAAGTGTTGTGTTCAGCTGAAAGGATTTATTTTTACTTGTGCAATACTCAGAGTAAAGGGCTGAGGAAGGGCAGATAAGTGACATGTGGTTAAGTTATACAGCAAAGCAAAGTAAAAGATCCAAGCCTTTGCAGCCATATGCAAGAATTATTTGGAGTCAGCAGATGGCAGGACTCTAGACCAAATTTGGGTTTGCTCTGTAAATCAACACCATCTTTTACAAGTTGTCTGTCAAATGGGACATGGACCTTCTTAAATGCCAGGAGCATTAGAATATCACCACAAAGGATCTAGGTGCAGAAAGTCTGGAAGATGTGATAAATAATCAGCAAAAACTTCCTGCCAGGCACAGTGGTTGCAGAGGGTTCTCTTGGCTTTAGAAACAGACAGTGCAGGGCAGTGGCAAGCTGTATATTTCCAGAATTTCCACCATCGTGGGGAGTGTTATTGCAAGAGACACTACAGCCCAAGCTGGACCTTATGAGAAGTGCTGCAACTGGGAGATAAAACCATTAGGGCAGCTAATTGCCATGCTCTTTACCTTTCTTATCTGCAAACTTGGAGTCTCAGCTGTAGACCTCAAGACATTTTACTAGGTGGCAAAGAAATGATATGCATTTTCCACTTAATAGTGCAGGTAGCATTATATCATTTTTCATTGCCTGCATGGTGTAGCAGTGTTCAGGTCATCCTGGCCTTTCTAACGAGGCAAGAAGAAATGGATAGGATTTCTGTGGGATGTCTTTGCTAGCAGCTTTCCTTCCCTTTAACAGAAAACATCAAAGGAGACTGCTGTGAGCTTGCAGTAGAGACTAAATGTGTAGCACCAGGATAAATAAGACACACAGTCTTTTGGGTTTAGAGGACATCCCTTCGTTTTTGCTCAGTACAGTCCAGTCTTCCCTTTTGCAGTTTTCATGACAGATCTGACACAGACAATCTTCTCTTTTAATGCTGAGCTGTGAGTACTGCCAGATGCTCAGTTCTGTAAGAGCATGCAGTTTTGATCAAACCAAACCAATTATCCTACCAGAGTGATAGTTTACCAGGTGGAGTGTGGAGTGTGTCCATCTTGCAAGACACTGCTGGAGTCTTTTTTCCTTTTCCTTTTCTTTTTATTTCTTTCTTTTTTTTTTTTTTTTTTTTTAATACAGATGTATTTTTTAGACCCACACCATTATTTGATTAGATTCCTACTCCACTAGAGAGCAAATGACACACTGCTGTGGAGGTAAACTGCTTTCAGCTAAATAAAGACTTAATTGTGACACAAGTAATTCAACACACATAATAGAAGACAAGTACCTTCAGGCTGGAAGATCGACGAAGTTGACAGCTTTTGAAAGTTGTAAAGTGCAACTGTTATTAGAGCAAGGTGGTGGGTGAGAAACAACATGGCCTAAAGAAGAACTTGTCAGCAAGGCCAATATATATATATATATAAATATGTATATCTTGAACAACTTGAGAGCTGCTGAGGAGGAAATATAGCTGCTTTGAATCTCCTGATCAGGTGCAAGATGACTCGGAGATGGTCACAGAATAACTTTTGGAAATGTAAAACTGCAAAGCCAGGCTGTAAAAATTAGAGTGAAATGAGGAGAGAACTCAGTGATATTGCAATGTTAGTTCTGTGGACTCTAAATGATGCCTCTGAGCACTGTTTGTTTTCCCTTTAGTTGCTGAAGTGGTCGAGCGAGGTTTATTCCCACGTACCCCAGGGCAGGGGTTGTGCAGGGAGGGCTTTTGGAGGCACCCAGTGTCAGCAAACCCTGTGACCAAGTTCCTGTCCTCTCATGCAGCAAGCTTGAGAAAGAGAACTTTCAACTCAGGAAAGAAAAGGGAAGGACATTGCAGTAAAAATAATCTGGGCTGCTTTGCAAGTCACTTAAAATCTTGAAAAGAGCAGCTTATTTTTTCAGAGCCCATTGGAAAATGTTCATCAATGGATTATTTTTTTTCTAAAGGTCACATATTTCCTGAAAGGAAATTACTTCTCATTCTGAGAGTCTCAAATTCACTGTCAGTCTATCACTCTCCTAATGTGTGGCACTCATAAATGCACTTGGCTTTAACTTTTCAGCTCTTCTGAGCGGCATCGCCCTCTTTTCTTACCGTGCTTTTGTGGTGGTTTTTTTTCCCAGCCCTCTCCAATTCTTACACTGTTGTTGGCCTTTACAATGAGCTCCTTCTCTGAATCTTCTCCCAAGGCTCCTTCATGAACTCTCTCATGCTTCTACACCTAACACCCTTCAAGACATATTTTTTTTAATGCCTTTTGTGCCTCTTGCAAGCTCTTTGCCCTAAGCTCCTCTCCACTGTCACCCGTTGCCTTTCCTGCTGGAACCTAAAGCACACTCTGCTGCAAAAGGTGGTGTGTTAAAGGGATATGTTGCATTCGAACTGCCAAGGGTTTGCCAAGGACTGACAAATTTTTGAATGCTCATCTCAAAATTTATTTTGCCTCATTATGTGGTCTTTTGCTTTGTTGGGGCTTTTCTTAATTACCTTTTGACTTGCTGCTGTGAAAATTCAGATGAGTTCAGTGATCTCTGAACCAATTTCTACACATGCTGTAGAAAAGGTGGTGGAAATTACACTGGAAACCAAACATTGTGTGGTGTGATAAATAGTGATTTGGAGGTATATTAACCTGTTTCCTTTAGGTAAAGACATGTCTTATACAATAAGAACAACACAAGAGCTGGCATTTCCTCCTGATAAGATGCTTATCTCATGACTTCATTATCTTTCCATGAAAATTCTTCAACTCTGACCTTTCCAGATGGGCTAAGCTTTCACACTGACTGGCAGCTTGCAGTACCACGAGGGCAACTGGGAATATGAGGTGTTTTGCCTACCCTAAATCATTGAGATGGTGATAACTTTTTGAAAAGCAACTTGATGAAACCTATTTCCCATCCTTTCGATGACAGATAACTTATCTAGCAAAGTAAACTGAGTAGATGTAAGAGAAGAGCATGTGGAAGTGTAGACCAGATTGCTTACTGGAGAGAGGGACTGCAGTGCTCCCTGGTACTGCCAATGGTACTGTTCTGGGGAGCTGACAGCTTAGGAAGATTGCAACCTGTTTTCTGCTCGAGCTTTAGTGTTATGAGAGAGATTTAGGGATGTAACAGAACAGTGCTGAAACAAAGCAAGGTGCTGTTATTGTTGCCTGCTGATTCAGGAAGTCAGAGGTCCTCTGCTTTTCCCTAGGCTTGCTCTGACCTGGGATGAGTGCACAGACTGGCTTTTTTCTCTAGGAAATCACAGAATCACAGAAACATCCAGGTTGGAAAACACCCTCAGGATCACCAAGTCCAACCTATAACCCTACTCTACAAGATTCACCTTAAACATTATCCCTAGGCACTACATCCAAACAACCCTTAAACACATTCAGGATGGGTGACTCAACCATCTCCCTGGGCAGCCCATGGAGAATTCCATGGGAATAAGCTGCACTGTTTTAAGACTGTGATTATACACTGCTATATGCAGCCAGAAAAACATGACTAGGGACAGATTCGTGGTGTCCTAGCCCCTTCCAAGGGCAAGCTGTGCACACACAACCCTTTTTCTCTTACTCATTTAAGGGTAAACTCTGTCTGTAGCACAACTCTCACTGAAGTCACTGTGACATCTGCTGAAGTCACTTTACCAGCATTATGCCCTAATTTCTTTTGCAGTCACCACCTGACTGGGCATAACATAAAGGCTGTCCTTGAAGCATCTACTTACAGAAAACATATTAAATGTATCTGTACCCTTGGGAGTACCTCAGATCTAAGTATTGAATTCTTCTGCAAAAACTTCAATAAATGAAAGTGTCCACCGAGGATACATCTCAATTTGGGTACCATTTGAAAGAGTCAAAAGCCACTGGTTCATATCCTGCATCACCAGTGTGGCTGCAGAGAGCTGCTTCCCTGGGGTCAAAGGCTGGATGGACTGTGCCTTTGTGCGTACCCTATTAATAGGCACTGTGAGGTCTCCGTCCCTCACATTTGTATCTGACCTCCCCAAAGAGATGTAATGGATCTTTTTAGCCTTGTAGGTGGCTTGAGTTTTCCTGCATTTTCTGCTACAACCCATTTTCTTACGTTCTCGCCACCCCTAGGGAGCCTAGGACTTGGTACACTGTTCTCTCCCTGCCAGGCTCCCACTGGAGTGAGACTGGCTTCTGCGAGAGGGAAATCAGAGGATCAGGAGAGACAGTTGGCCTTACAAAGCTCTCTCTGTAAGGAGGGAGGTAGGGCAGCAGTGAACTGCTGAGCCTCATTAAAAGGAGCCGAGACAAAGCCACGGGAATGACTGAGACAGCTGAATTCCCTCAGTTTCTTCTCCTATTCAGTTTTTGCTGTGACATTATTTTCCCTGCAGGCTGCCATGCTCCTCTGGGCAGTGAGTGCACAGCTCCCTCAGCATACCTGCCTGCACCTCAGTCCTGCTGTAACCACTTCAACCTATCAAAGTGCCTTGGCTTTGGGAGAGTTTTAAGAACATATGTGCATACATTTTTTACATTAGCAATAGCTAGTTCTGGAAGATGAGACTTGTGCTGGAAGTGTCACGCTGCTTGTCTCTTCCAGTTGTCTCTCTTACCTCCTCCAACTGCCTCAAATAAAACTTGTGTCAGAGAGACAAAGCCACCACTCTGGGAGAGCTTCATTATGCTAAAGCAGCAGCAGTGTGGGAAACACCTTGTACCTGTGAGCTTTAATTGTCCACGTGGGTGTCCTAAGATTGGGCTATTGAATGCTTCAGAGACAAGAGCTGAGATCTTCAATAGGACTCCAAATTTTATGAAAGGCTGGTGAAGTGACAGAAGGTCAGATGTGATGTGTTTGCAGTAGCCTATGCTATTGAAGACACCTACCACAGTTTTTTTGTGCTTGTTTCTGTGTGTACAAGGGAGCTCATTACCCAAAGGAGAACACCAAGTCCTTTTCAGTAAAAGCAGCACTGCTGATGACCTGGCAGCTCATTACAGCACAGATATGGCAGTGCTGAATGCATGCATCATGTTTAGAGTGAATCACTCTGTCCCATTGTCACCCAGAGTTGTTTCACTTCAGATCTGTTGTTTTCACCCAACAAGCATCAGCCTCTAATGAGAATGGGTCTACTTCCTTCTCCAGCTCCCTGCTGCTTGGTCACTTCCAAGTTATAGTCTAAGCAGCAATGAATTGTAATCCAACAAAAGGGCTCTCTAAACTATGCAAAACCAGCTGCCACAACTAATTTCACCTCGGAGGTCCCATGTTCAAACATTGGTGTGGTCATGTTGAATGGAGAAGACTATTGTTGGTATATTAGTTCTGGGGTAACAAGGCCTCTGTGGCACCTCTATTGCTTAAGCAAGGCTTGGAAAACTAAAGCAGATAAACACCAGTGTGATGATTGCCAGTCAGAGGTGGCTGAACATGCCAGTAAGCAGCAGAATATTGTTTAAAAAAGGGCTGTGCTGGTAGTGCTGACTCCCAGGGCAACCCATACCTGGGACTCTTTTGTGTGGCAAATGGAGTAGTTCAGGCATGGAGAGGATTCTCCACCAGTGATGGTGTTCTGCAAACACAGCCAAAATTCATATACTGGGTAAATACAACCCAGACATGCTCAGCTATGGAATCAAAAGATCTGCAAGAGATTAAAATCCTCCAGAGCTGAAAATGGAGGCAAAAGCCTGAGCCTGGTTTTATTTATGCTGGTATGAATTAGGAATAAATCAGTGGAAGTTAGTGGAGTCACACTCATGTGACAGAGGTGTAAATGAGAGGAGTAAGTCCCAGCAATCTGCCACCAAAGAGTATGACATTGTCAAGAGGTGTCCTTTATGTGCCTTCTATTACTTGTCTACCAACATTCTCTGCAAAAAAAAAAATCAAGATCCTGTGCATCTTCTGCGTTGAGGCAGCATGCAAAGATTGAAGATGTAGTTAATGGGAGATGTCAATGTGTAGGAACAGTGAGGTTTATAGATTGCCACTAAGGAAGAGGTAAAGTAGGAGAAAACATGTCCTTTTTGCTCTGATTCCTTGAAGCTTCCATAGAAGTCACTCAGGCACCTTCAGGTGACAAGGAAAAAGAAAGAGCAGATGTTTGGTACAGCACTGAGGTGGGAGACTTCAGGAGTAAGTCTGCAGCACAACGCAGTTGTAAGCAACGAAGCAGCTCCACCCAGCTCCAAGGGAAAAGCTGGCTTGTTCTGCAGTAGGTTGTGTACACCAAAGTTGCTTGCACTCCTACACCAGGAGCTGCCACAAGCAGCTGGCACCATGCATGTGGCCCAGCAGCAAGTTGTGCTGTGACTTGTTCTGCGCTGTGACCATGGAGGGCTGAGTAATGCTTGGTGTGCCAGAGGATCCAGCAGCTTGTAGGAAGAGCTCATGAGAAACTCTCTGCCAACATGTTGGAAAATTCTGTTTATAAAATGTAACTTTTTTTGTCAACTTTAATTTTCCTTACTCTCCATACCTTTGGCACTCTGTCATCAGATTGAAAGCCAAGAGTGAAGCCTGAGAGTCCAAGTTCCTTGATAGGCACAAAAGGCTCCTTGGTCCTCAGTCTGCTAGGCAGGCTGCCTGGCCCACTCTCTCCCCTCTAGACCATCTCTGAGCTGCTCCAGGGTTCTCTGGACTAAGCTGAGTTTCCTGGCTGCTCATGCTGACAGCTGCCAGGAGCCCCTCCCCACATATTGTTTCCAAATCAACCAAAGATCCTTCAGAATCCACGTTTGGGTGTTGCTGAGAAATTAAACACTGCAGAAATCCAACTGTGTAAAAATGCATCAGGCTGTGGGTGTTCTGCCCCAAACCAGCATGTGGTGCTTACCACCCTACACATCTTGTGAAGCTGAAATATCCCTTTCTCCACCAGCCCAATATGTGGCACACATCAAACACTGAGAGCAAGAATGACTGCTTTTTGTCAGCATTTTGTTCCCTCTACTGTTGTTCTGCTGAGGCGAGTAGGAATTCTACTCACTTTCTCCCCCTTCCTTCTAATTAATGGTCCCTTTTTGGTGTATGCTGCATTTGGCCCCTTGTGATATTTGCATGTCTACATGGCATTAACATTTCCAAATTGGCATGGAGCAACGCTGGAGCTCAGCAATGCAAACACCTGATGTGCTTGTTTTAGCTAAAATGAGGATACAGGTGTACGTGCTGAGGGGTGCAGAGGGGGAATGGCTGAGATGACTAATTGCTTTGGGATTTTAACCCAATTAAGACCAGTTAATGGACTTATGAGGTGGATCATTTGTAAATATCAGCACAAGTTAGAACTGTTTAATTGAAAAGAAAGAGTTTCTGAGGTCTGACTCCACACGAACTCCTGTTGCGTCACCAAGCCCAGCCCAGCATCCATAGCTACAAGGCACCTAGGGGGGAAACCTGATCTCATATAATCATTCCCTTCCTGTACCTGATGACTGAGCACATTTTGTTAGGGCTCTCCTCATCTTTTTGGAGCAGACAGGAAGCTGAGGTCCTGACCGCATGTGCTCATTAGGGAACCCATGGCTTTTCTAGCAGCGGTGCTCTGGCCAGATTCCAACTTGGATAATTACATTCTCTTTCCCCATATTCCCCCTGTAGTTTCCACTGGATGTGATTTTCTTTTGCACATCCTGCTTGAGTCCACACTGTAGCCCTGTAACTAATTAATTTAAGAGCTTTGAAAGTATAAAATGCTATGTAAGTGCTGCAAGTACTGCTATTACTAGTGTCCCAGTGTGATGCTGAACAGCTGTCTTGGACCAGCCCCAGAGGTGGCTGTAGCAGAGAAGAGGGATCCTTGCAAAGATCTTTCAGGCTCATTTCAAAGGCACAGTATAAACCTGCAACAGAATAATATCTTTGGAAGAAGGAACAAGCAAGTAAATTGCATTTACTGAACTTTAAAAAGTTTAATGCCAGTATAATCTTTTTCTCTTAATCTCCTTGAATGAAGCAGATTAATATATTCTTCTGATGTTGATTTACTCTCATTTATATTGCAGTTGCCCACACAGAGTTTATCATCTCCTTACACTACAACTGTATAAACTGTAGTAAGAGTTGGAGTTTACAGTCCAAATAAATCAGATGGGCACAAAGATGAAAATAGAAAAGCTAGTCATCCCAAACTAGAAGCTATGGTTACAGGCACCAGCATTTTAAACTCCCCTCTGTAATCCAGCCTCTAGGGTAGCCAACTTGCAAAGCCCTTGAGGGCATCTTTTTGTGGTTGGGACTTCTGAAAGAGCAGGATTGACATGCTGATTGAGTTAATGTCCCTGGAAAGGCAGTGGAGAGAGGCTGATGCACAGAGCCATATGAATCCTTTGGTGTCACTGTTGGGAAGACCAACAGTTCTCCATCCAGCTGTACATGGCTGCCCAAGCACCAGTCTCAGCTGGGATAGCAGTGGCTGTGCCATACAGATACTCCACTTCCTTGGCACTCGCTCAGGAGCTTGACATGCTGTGAGCTTCCCCAAAATGACCTAAGTCTTCAGAGGTACTGAACTCTGATAAATCAGCACTTAAACTACAGCATCTGTTAAGATGACCAACTTGGAGCTGTTTTTTCAGATGGGAGCAAATACCTCTGCTCTGTGAGAGAGCTGTCCCCTGTGCTGCTGGGGTGAGGTCACAGCAGAGAGGAACTCAGTTTCCTCTGTCTTTCTGTCGGACTTCTATGGAAAGTGGGACAGCAGAGGCTGCCTTGGTGATAGGAAAGGAAGGCAGGGCAAGGTTCATCCTGCCAAGGATGAAGCCACTGTGATTTTGTTTGCGTGAGGCTGCCTGCACTCTGACTGCAGAGCTCCATTTATTTGTTTGCTTAAACTCTGACCATGATAGGTGGACTGCAGTTGAATTTTCTCTCAGACCGAAAACTCAGGCCTGAAGATACTCATGCTTCTGCCCACATTTTCCATCACTGCCTTGTTCTATATCCACTACTCCTAATGGTGTCTTCTGCTATGAAACCCAGAATAAGATTTTGAAGCCTGGTGACAAAACAGGTGAGGGAAACCATGCGCTCCAAGCCTCTACATTGCCCTGGATCAGCCATGATCACTGTCTGCAGGCTGTGGTGTGATAGCATCTGTGCCAGCAATGACATATCACAGAGCCATTTGGCTCACTGCTGCTTTCTATGAATTTTGTATTGAAACATTTACTTCCTTTGCCTCTCTGTGATAAGGAATTGCCAGGAGGAGTTGATAAGTTTCAGACAAGCGCTGCTTCAGTGGGTCTAAACACAGACTTCAACTTGACTTTAGTTCTCAGCATACAGCTTGAGTCCATGCTGTGTTTAGGTATGCAGGAGAATCCTGAGGCACCATTTGCATGGCTGTCTGCAGGCACTGTCTTGCCTAGTGAGGAGTATGTGTGAGTATTGTGAACCCAGCTGTTGCTGGTGTGGTCTGCAAACCATCTCAAGGTCAGCTGTAGAGCTCTGTCTGGATGCAGAGCAGTCATGAAAGCCAGGGCTGCAACAGTTTAAAACACAGCTGTCTGGTTTTTGTTAGCAGCCCTTACAGCTAGGTCAAGGGAAAGGGAGTGTATTGCTGTATGTGATATCATAGAATGGCTTAGGCTGGAAGGAACCTCGAAGATCATCTAGTTCCAACCCCCTGCCAGAGGCAGGGACACCTCCCACTAGAACAGGTTGCTCAAGGCCTCAACCAACCTGGCCTTGAACATCTCCAGGGAGGGAGCAGCTACAACCTCCCTGGGCAACCTGTGCCAGTGTCTCACCGCCCTCACTGGAAAGAACTTCTTCCTAACATCTAGTTTAAACCTCTCCTCTGCCAGTTTAAACCCATTACCCCTTCTCCTGTCATTACAAGACCTTGTAAATAGTCCCTCCCCAGCCCTCCTGTAGGCCCCCTTCAGATATTGGAAAACTACTACAAGGTCTCCTCGAAGCCTTCTCTTCTCCAGGCTGAAGAGCCCCAACTCTTGTAGCCTGTCCTCATAACAGAGGTGCTCCAGCTCTCTGATCATCATCACCATCTGATATGGTGAGCTGTTGCTCATGATCTGGCATTATCCACTGTCATCTTTGGCATGCATTTAGGCTATATACTAGACTAAGAGGTGTGACAGGGAAACTGGAACATTGCTTTTCTGCATGGTGAGGAAGAGGCAATTGGAAGAATAAGCCAAAAGAGTTCTGGAATAAGCCAAAATAAGAATAAGCCAAAAGAGTTCAGCTGGAGCTGTGACCTCTTCTCTGGTTTTTCAAAGGCCAGCCCCCAAAGCTGAAACTCTTCATGCTCCTCTAGCAAGCAAACACTGCACGCTAGCAGAAAACCTGCAAACCTATCTCCAGTCTAGTTACTTGCATTTGTTTTTCTTGCTCATTCAGTGACCTAATTGTTCCTTAGTTTCTGTAGTTGTTATATTTCATGAGCTAACATAAAGGAACATGCTTAGTTCAAGGGGTGTTATTATTTTGAAGGGCTGAGAATCAAGCCTGAGGAAACTGCAGGGATGCAGTGTACCATCTGCTTCTTAGGCTATGCTAGGCTTTATGAAACCTATTTTGCTCAGGAGGATGAACTGGATGTGAATGGTTGACAATGACATTTAGAAGAGACAATCTGGCAAATAAGAAAGCATGAAAGTCTCCTGTGAACTTTTAAATGCTGAATAAATTATGAGTAGTGCTGTGTTATTACTAAAATGAGCTGTTTTTAATGGTTCCACTTAAAACCCACCAGCCCTCTGACATGACAGTTAGCCAACAGCACTCAAAAACCATGAATAATAAAGCAGTTGAAAAGTTGGCCTCTATATTAACATATATTCTGACATGGGTCTCAGGTGTCTCTAATGAAGAAAAATGATTGCACAAAGAGCTAACAAGAAAATCATGGATTTCTCCCTCCCACATGAAAGTTATTGATTTAATTTAGTGTAATGATGTGGAGAAAACCCAAACAAGTTTGATTAAAATTTTCTGTGGTGGTTTGTGTTTTTTTTTTCAACAGAAGCAGGGAGCTGTACTCACACTAGATGAAAAAGAAATCACTTTCAGCCACTGAAGAAAGCACTCAACATGATTTAGTAGAGTGAGATTTTTTGATTTAGCAGTCTGGGGATGATTTGTACCCAAGAACTTTGAAAGTCTGGAGGAGATTAATGTCTCTGGTTATCAGATGTTAATTCCTAATAAATCTCGGATTACCAATAAGCAGTAGTAGACCACAAAGAATATGGGAATACAATGATCTAGTTGAGATACAGAGTTGAAAGAGGTGGAGGTCTTTTTGGCCCAAGTCCGACTTCTAGCTGAGTAGGTTTATATTGGAGCACTCAGGTTGTTACAACAGTTGTCCAGCTTATAGGTCTCACATCTCTTTGCCAGGCTCTGCCACAGTCTGAGGTTGAGATCAGCAGATTGGTTTGAGTATTTCAAAGGTAGCTGCTGCCATTTCTGCTACCTCGGTAAGACCCAGGGTGGCATCAAGTTGTAGACTCATAGAATCAGTCAGGTTGGAAGGGACCACAAGGATCAGCTAGTTCCAACCTCCCTGCCATGGGCAGGGACACCCTACCCTAGAGCAGGCTGCCCACAGCCTCATCCAGCCTGGCCTTGAACACCTCCAGGTATGGGGCCTCAACCACCTCCCTGGGCAACCCATTCCAGGCTCTCACCACTCTCATGCTGAACAACTTCCTCCTCACATCCAGGCTGAACCTACCCATCTCCAGCTTTGCTCCATTCCCTCTAGTCCTGAAAAGTCTCTCCCTGATATCCTGAAAAGTCTCTCCCCAGCTTTTTTGTAGGCCCCCTTCAGTTACTGAAAAGCCATAAGAAGGTCACCTGGGAGCCTCCTCTTCTGCAGACTGCACAGCCCCAACTCTTTCAGTCTGTCCCCATAGCAGAGCTGCTCCAGCCCTCTGAGCATCCCAGTGGCCCTTCTCTGGACACGCTCCAGCACATCCACATCCTTCTTGTAATGGAGGCTCCAGAACTGGATGCAGTACTCCAGGTGGGGTCTCACCAGAGTGGAGAGGGTGAATCACCTCCCTTGACCTGCTGGCCACACTTCTCCTGATGCAGTCCAGGCTCTGGTCTTCTTTCTGGGCTGCAAGTTCACACTGCTGGCTCCTGTTGAGCTTCTCATCCAGCAGCACCCTGAAGTCCCTCTCCTCAGGGCTGCTCTCCAGCCACTCACTGCCCAGCCTGTATTTGTGCTTGGGATTGCCCCAATCCAGATGCAGGACCCTGCACTTGGTCTTGTTGAACCTCATGAAGTTGGCTTGTGCCCACCTCTCCAGCCTGTCTAGGTCCCTCTGGATGGCATCCCTGCCCTCCAGCCTGTCTGCTGCACCACACAGCTTGGTGTCATCAGCAAACTTGCTGAGGCTGCACTCAGTGCCACTGTCTATGGCACCGACAAAGATGTCAAACAAGGCTGGTCCCAGGACTGATTCCTAAGGGACTCCACTTGTCACTGGTCTCCACTTGGACATGGACCCATTGACAGCCACTCTTTGGGTGCAGCCAAAGAGTGGCTTTTCCTTGGATAGTGTGGAGTGGCTATTCCTTGTATAGTGTGGAGTGGTGATTTAGGCACCATCCCCAGCTTGGAATGAACTACAGGAGAGACCTAGTACAGGACTATACTTTAAATATCATCTTCCTATGCAGGCACCTACTTTTTGCCACTGCAAAAATGGCCTTTTGGTCTCTTCCCTGTCCTCAGTCCTTTTGTCTTTGAGAAAAGGCACCTCCATACAGTCCTGTCAGGGAAGCCAGGAGTGCTGTAGGAAAGGCATGATTTAGAGAGCAAGTGAAGTGCTTATCTATGCGGGGCTGCTCCAAGCCCCTCTTTCTGTGGCTCTGAGGATGTGCAGAGAGCTGGAGCTCCAGTGATGCAGTGTATTACTTTTGTACCTCCTTGGTCCTCCCTGTGTCCTTCTCTCTGGCCGTTGTTTCAGTCCCTGCTGCTCAGGTAAGAGAATCATGTTTGGAGTAGGCATTGCAGAAATGCCCCCCAGTTTAAGAGGGACATTGAGATGCNNNTTGGACTTGATGATCTATGAGGTTTCTTCCAACCTTGGTAATACTGTGAGACTGTGAGACTGTGATACTGTGAAATGGGCCAAATCAATCCCAGCTACAGGCCAGGTTAGTTCACTGGCGAGCTGTTGTTGCTACAGTTCCTTATGGAAGTGCAAGCTTCTGGCACCAGTCATAGCCAATGAGGCAGTGATTTATGCAGATATTCCTATTTTTCCAGGGCTTTGACCAAGACCTTGTCTACATCAAAAAAAATTACGGTGGATGATTTCCAAACCAGATGTTCATGAGTGTAATCCTTATTTATGTGAGAACTTCCACAAGCCTAAGTTCTTCGCTTCTATCACACTTGTAGTCTCTTTAATGTCTGTAGATGTGTAATGGGTAGAACTTCAGAAGAAAAGCATCATCAGTCAAGTTCAGTAATCCTTTTCCAAGCAGATGTTGAAGTATTTGCCTGGTCTTCATGATAAGTATACCTGGAAACCTCTAAATGTGATTTAAAGGTGCTCAGAGTAGTAATTAACTCAGACCTGCTGAGTACAAATGCAATTCAAGGCAATAATATTTCAGCTTTTCAGTGCGTAAATGGAGAAATGAATTAATCATTGGCAATTACTGAGTTAAAAGACTCAACTCACAACTTGAAATACTCCCACACAATCTTGTTTCCAAAGCTTTCATTAACTGAGCTAATAATTATTATTACAATTAGTGATGCAAGGCATTAAGAAGTCCAAGACAATAAAACATCTGTAGATAGTTAAAAAAATTAGCAGTCAGTTTTGCTGTGCACAAGAAATTTACCTTGTCTCTTGTTTGGAAACATTCCATTTGCACACAAATACTTGCCTTTTGGGGCAGTAAAACCACCTTGTGCTGGGCACAGAGCATCTCAAAATGACCCCAAAGCAATGATTTGCTCTAGCTCCTTGTGTTTACCTGGGATTCCCATCAAGGGTATCATTTATGGAAAGGTGGTTATTTTTTTTCTGGAGGATGTGGAATGAAGCTGATAATGTCTGCTGGAACAGTTTGCCCAGGGAGGTTGTGGATGCTCCCTCTCTGGAGGTGTTCAAGACTAGGTTAGATGAGGCCTTGAGTGAGTTGTTCTAGTGGGAGGCGTCCCTGAGGGTGGTGGTGGGGTGGAATTGGATGATCTTTGAGGTCACTTCCAACCTAAACCATTCGATCTGGAGAAGAAGAGGAGGCTCCAAGGTGACCTTCTTGTGGCCTTTCAGTATCTGAAGGGGGCCTACAAAAAACCTGGGGAGGGACTTCTTAGGCTAGCAGGTAGTAGTGACAGGACTAGGGGGAATGGAGCAAAGCTGGAGATGGGTAGGTTCAGCCTGGATGTGAGGAGGAAGTTGTTCAGCATGAGAGTGGTGAGAGCCTGGAATGGGTTGCCCAGGGAGGTGGTTGAGGCCCCATACCTGGAGGTGTTCAAGGCCAGGCTGGATGAGGCTGTGGGCAGCCTGCTCTAGGGTAGGGTGTCCCTGCCCATGGCAGGGTGGTTGGAACTAGCTGATCCTTGTGGTCCCTTCCAACACTGACTGATTCTAGGATTGGCTTTCATGTGAGCACAGATGGGATTTTTTGAAGCTGTTTCGCTGGTTTTGTCCTGTTTAGTACAAAGGCCGTTCAGTGCCAGCGATTGAAGGAATGAGATCAAATGCTAAATGAGGCCAGCGCTGAAACCTCAAACAATCATCTCTTTCTGGTAAAGCATCTCCTCCCAAAGGAACTGGTTCTCAGCAGAAAGGAAAGCTTGGAAAAAAAAAAAAGAGGTGGGTGGGAAGGGAGGTCATGGACATGCAAAGGGTGGTTGGCAGTGAAATGTTTGGGAATCTGTCTGGTGAGGAAGGGAAGAGAAGGTGGAAAAAACTGACCTTTTTTTCCCCTTTCTTTTAAATGGTATTCTCACATCAGAGTAGACCAGCTTTGATCAGAAGGATTAACAAACACACAAGTGGACTGTTATAGTCAGATCTTAGACACTTTTTGGCTCTTTAGCTTAATTATTTCTTGCCAAGAAAACATGGAAAAATGCTGCTCTGCATCAATACAAAGCACTTTCTTCTTCCCCTTCCCCTGCCCCCCATAACTTTAGAGTTGGTCACTGAACAGGAAAAGCCATTATTTGCAGGGCTGTGGTGTGTCTCAGGAAATCCCCAGCACCAGCTACCCAGGCTGGCACAGCTGCTCTTGGGGCAAATGAGGGACCCTGGTGCAATGCTGACAGAAACTGGGATGCAGACATTAGGAGTGAGGAAAACTTGCTCTGCATTCCTGTGGCATGGCCTTTGTTTGTGGGCTGTTCCTTAGTGAACACCTTATTCCCCTGAGTGAACACCTTGGTGTTGTACAGTCCCTTTGGGGTAGAGAATTATAAAGCACTGATCTTGATCTTGTTTAGCAAAAAAGCAGGGTGGCAAAGGACAAAAAATAAGAGTTCTGGAGAACATAATGATTGAAGTGAGTTATTTGAAAGTTGTTCTGCAGCTATTTCTCCCTCCCCCTTTAAATGATGCATATGTATGTGTATAATTCAGCTGCCATAAGCAAGAGGAATTGGGAAATTTAAAAAGCTGTGACAAAAGGCAAGAAGTTAGGATAGGAATGAAAGGCATCTTGAAGTTCTCCTTTCCTGCCCATGTACTGATGGACACTCTGACACACAGATTTGCTTTTCAGTGGTGAGGAGCTTTATGTAAAATCTTAGCCTTATGCCTTGTCTTACCTTGTTGGCTCATTGGTGATAGGCTGAAAGTGTGCTCACATCAGAAATTCTCACTGCTCTGGTCCTCAAGCTGCAAAAAGCCCCAGCTATTGGCAATTCCTTATTATAAAGCTTCAGGGCTTTTGAAAACAATGGGAGAGAAAGAAAGATTGGCTTAAATCAAAATCAGAGCATGTCTAGGCATTGAAATCCTCTGGCCTTGCTTTTGTTGGACACTGCAGCACATCTTTGTGGTATCAGTCATTAGGCAAAGCATTTGTAATAATTCATTTGATGCATTTTTTGTCCATTTTTATTCTTCCTAATTATACTAAAGCAGTGTTTGATGTCTCTATGATTTTTTTTTTTACTATTCAAATCACATCCAGAGCAATATGCCAGCATATTCCTGCCTGTTGGGGGCTATGGATAAACTATTCGCTCTGACTATTTACTATTCCACAGTCATTCTTCCAACTCCATGATTGTGCAACCATGTGATTTAATACTAATTCTGGTACTTGGCTGGCTCTCTGAAAAACCTACAGAGAGGAAAAGGGATTTCCAGCTTCTCCTACCAGCCTAACTCCGTGGGAGTCGTTCCAAGAGCTTTTTCCAACCTCAACAATTGTGTGATCTGTGGTATCTCTAGAAAACTTTTTGACCGGCGTTGTTGTGAACATAGAGCTCTTACAAATATTTGAGGAAGACCAATAAAAAGGGCCACAAAGTGAAGCACATTCAGGGGCTTTGCTCACGTCACTGAACATTGGTATAAGTTTTCCAAACTGTGATTTGATGGCTTTTCATCTGACTCATCTGATTTCCTTATAATAGGAACAATGGCAAAAAAGTATTGTTTTTTCTCTAACTGGAGGCAATTGGATGAGCTCTAAGTTAGAATTAAAATGCAATTATTTGCTATGAAGATCACAGATTCCTCTCAAAGTTTCATTATTTACAATCCTTTTCACGGTGACATTTCAATTCTGAGGAAATTATGCTCTAAATTGTACCTAACGTGCTCACCGCCCACATGTAACACATGCAATAAGCCTGTGAGATAGGAAGGGTGAATGTTTCCATTTCAATTTGAGGGCTTTTTTAATGAGATTTTAGAGTAGAGGGGTGAGTATTTTGCTAAAATACATGGCAGAGATTGCACAGCAAAAGAGTTGAACAGAGCTTTCAGTGGCAGTTGTCTGCAATGTTGTTTTCCTGCCATCTGAGAAAAATCCACCCTGTTCTTTGCAAAGTAATGTAAAGCAGCTTTGTGTAGGAGAAGTGCAGAGGGTCAGGAAAGCAGGACTTTCATCTCCACTCACTCCTGAGTTTGCTGCTGTTGTTGGTGCAAAGGGAAGGGGGAGGTCCCCGAACGGGACAACCTCACTGCAATGTAAATTGCCTCCTCTTGCTGAGCATCATGTAGAATCATAGAATGAGCATCATGTAAAATCATAGAGTCATAGAATAGGATCATAGAATCTCAATAGAATGAGCATCATGTAAAATCATAGAGTATCATGCAGAATCATAGAATAGAATCATAGAACCTCACTGCAAAGTAAATTGCCTCCTCTTGCTGAGCATCATGTAGAATCATAGAATGAGCATCATGTAAAATCATAGAGTCATAGAATAGGATCATAGAATCTCACTGCAATGTAAATTGCCCCCTCTTGCTGAATATCATGCAGAATCATAGAATAGAATCATAGAACCTCACTGCAAAGTAAATTGCCTCCTCTTGCTGAGCATCATGTAGAATCATAGAATCATAGAATCATAGAATGAGCATCATATGGAATCATAGAACCTCACTGCAAAGTAAATTGCCTCCTCTTGCTGAGCATCATGTAGAATCATAGAATCATAGAATGAGCATCATATGGAATCATAGAACCTCACTGTGAAGTAAATTGCCTCCTCTTGCTGAGCATCATATAGAGTCATAAAATCATAGAATGAGCATCATGTAAAATCGTAGAATCATCGAACAGAATCATAGAACCTCACTGTGAAGTAAATTGCCTCCTCTTGCTGAGCATCATGTAGAATCATAGAATGAGTTAGGTTGGAAGTGACCTCAAAGATTATCTACCTCCAACCCCCCCACACACCATAGGCAGGTACATTTCCCACTAGAACAGGTCGCTAAAGGGCTCATCCAACCTAGCCTTGAACACCTCCAGAGAGGGATCATCCACAACCTCCCTGGGCAACCTGTGCCAGTGTCTCATCACCTTCACTGTAAAGAACTTGTTCCTAATATCTAATTTAAATCTCCCCTCTGCCAGTCTAAACACATTACCCTTTGTCCTGTCATTGCAAGACTTTGTAAACAGTCCCTCCCCAGCCCTCCTGTAGGCCCCCTTCAGATACTGGAAGGCCACTATAAGGTCTTCTCAAAGTCTTCTCTTCTGCAGGCTGAAGAGCCCCAATTCTCATAGCCTATCCTCACAGAAGAAGCGCTCCAGCCCTTTGATCATCTTCATGGCCTCCTTTCTCTGGATTGCGTCCAACAGTTCGATGTCCTTGTGTTGGCAGCTGCATAACTGTACACAGTAAATGTACTGGGCTGTCCCCATACTGGACTTAATGAGTTTAGTAATGTGACTACAGGCAGGAACAGCAGGTAGAAGGATGCGTTATCCATGGGTTTTGCATTCGTTGGCCGTAGGTAGCCCCTACAGCAGCAGTGGGCTGGGTGCACGCTGCATACAGCCTCACCTCTCTCCTGCCCTTCCTCCGGAACCGCTGTGGCTCCCCACCGGTTTATCACCAGCACAACAGGCTTGGACTCCTCACACACTGTAGCACAATTTCCTCGAAAATGAAACCACATCCTTTCATTTTCAGAAGGAAACTTTACAAAACATATGTTGGGGAGGAAAATAATTATAAGCTGTAACTGGGTCAAAATCTGATCTCTGTTGATTTGGTGTGACCCTGAAGTAACTTTCAGGAATGAAGCCAAAGGCTCCAGTTATTCTGCTTTTCCTCGTTAATAAAGCGGCACAGAACCTGTGATCTGCTGGGAAATACACCACTGGAGGTGATTTTGTCTTGTCTTTCCGGGGATTAACTGGCTTCTTTGCTCAGAGCAGGTCTGAAAACTCAGAGGTCTGTAGACAACATACCTGTAATCATAAAAGATTTATTTAAGGTTATTCCTTTTTCTTTTCATTACAGCATCAGCATAGCCTAAACCCTATTTCCATAGGCTTAAAAAACTAGCTTCTGAAACCAATATCTAATACAGTGTTCAGTGCTAAATCCTTATGGGAGCTGGCAATATTGAAATTGCACTATTCCCATATAGCAGCTGCAGGCTTTCCAGCAGGCTGAGAGACTACCTAGAAAAATCATATGGATTTCGCTTGTCTTCACGTTAGGAAAGTATTCCCATCTTATACACTAGTGTCCAGATTCTCAGCAAGCCTCTGCTGTTTACAACCCCAAAATTTGTCAGCTCATGTCTGAATGCTGTGATATTATAACAGTGGATGCACTAGAAATTCCCCAAGCAGCTCTGCAGTTACAGCTCCCCTGTCCGAGAGACAGCTGCAAAATGTGCTCATTATTGCACAGTTGTATTCCAAGGACTACTGCACCTAAATATTGCAGGTGGTGCTGCAAAAGCAGGGGGCTTGGTGTTTGACACAACCAGCTTGGGAGCTGGGGTTCATGTAGGGGTGAGACAGGCCTGGCTGGAGACTCAAGGGTCAGGGCTGTGTCAGGATAGCATCCAGGGACAATGGTGTAGGCATGAACTTCCTTGGGAAATTATTTATATTACTGTGGCTCTCACAAATGCTGGTGAGCCCACTGAATGCAAAAGTGCACTGAGAATTCCAGCTTTGCAGATAGGTCTGCTGGGGAGCAGTATGAGGATTCTGAATGCACAGAGACAGAGAAGAGTCAGGACTGAGCCCATGTTTCTGTATTTTTAATCTGGGCCTCTAGACAACCCTTTCTTGCTTCTAAATTTTAGAGCACCACGGTCTAGATTTTCTCCAAGCCTGCCTCTGATCCACTCTATAAATAGCCTTTACATTCAGCAGCTTAGACAAGGCAAAAAAAATAGGCAGGGGTAGAGGGTTTGCTGCAGAGCTTGCAAAGCTTGCAGAACTCGCCTTTCCAAGCATTCTTGTTAGTAGGAAAGGGAGGAAGTAATGGGCGTTTGACTAAGTTAATGTACTCAGTGAACCATTGGAGAGCTGCCAGCTCACATTTTAAAATAAATGTCAACATTAATTTTTAAAGTTTAAATGCATATTTTGCGTTTTTGCTCTCGAGTCTCTCCAGTGCTTACAGCACTTTCCAAGGCACAGGAGCTGGCGTGGCTGGGCCACCCCGGGGGGAGCTCCCCATGGAGGCAGCAGGGAATGGGCGCTCAGAGAACTGCGGTTCCCATGGCATTTGCTACGTGGGTGTAATTCCTTCCTCGCAGAGAAACCCTTACCTGCTGTTTAACTCACTTGAGGGGGGGGGGGAAGAAAAAAAGATGTCGTGTTTTCACAGTGCTGTTCCTTTCCTTCAGGCAATATCAAACCGAGACCAAGCAGAGCGTGTGTGTTCCAGATTACCAGTGCAATGGCATCTCCTATAAACAGGGTCACTGCAGTTATGTCAGAGATTTGCTCAGCACAGATTTAATTTAATCAAGGTATCTTTTAGTGTCAAGGCCCATCTGTTTAGAATTAGCTCTATGATCTCTCTAGGCCCTCTTTAAAATTGTGGTGGTCCAGAATTTGTATCCTTTAAAGGTTTTTGCTGGGCAAACAGCATTCAAAGTGCTAAAAGGAAGGATATTTTTCTAAGGATGAAGTGCTCTTTGGAAAGCTTCTAGACAAGCAGTGAAAACAAATAAGTGAAGAGGGAGTTGTGCTGTTCACTGGGGACCACAGGGAGGAATTTGGCAAGAGGGAGGGATATGGAGGGTAGTGCAGAAGCAAGGTGTAAGCAAGCTGTTCCTTGGCACCCAAGTGGGAGGAAAGGTATTTCCAGATGTCAGTCAGAGGGACCAGCTGCAGAGAGGAGAAGGAAGCAGCTCTCAGTCTGGGGGATTCCCCCTGGCCCTATCTGAACCACCAGCTCAGCAGTGGCCATGCAGGACTGAAGAAGGCAGCTGCCTCCCTGCGAGTCCACTCACATGCAGGATGCTGATTTGGCTCTGCAAGCTGCAGGATTTGCAAGGTTTCCTCTCATGACAAGACGTCCCAGAGCAAGAGCATTAAGCAGACTAATGTTCATCTCTTTTCTCCCTTCCTCTTGCTGTATGATGCAGAACAAGGTCCCCAAAAGTGACCCCCAGCTGCCAGATCTTATAACCTAAGTCCCTCTGGTCACTCTGTCAAGGAGGACAGGAGTCACATGGGGTTGAATTAATCCTCACAGCACCATAAAGTTTGAGCCTATTGGGAGTTGACATCAGCATAGATTTGATAAGTATACTTTTTTTATTACATGGGTCTACAATACCATAGGGAACATATCACTCAGTATCTAAGCATTTCCTCTGCATGAAATGCAGATACTCCAGGCTTCTTCCCAAAATCCACATCTATATCAGTCCCTTTGGCCACCACAGTCATCACATTCCCCCTAAGGAGAAGAGCACACCACCTTCATATCCAGTTAAAGCTGGCCAGCCCGGAGATGCTTGCCTTCCCCCATTGCTCCCACTCTGCTGCTGTTTTGCCAAATATCAGCAGAATTTAAAGGCAGAGCTTGCAGTAAAAAAGAGCTGTGTCCTAGCAAAAAAAAAAAAAAAAGCACCTTTAATCACAGTTTGCAATGGCAGCTTGCACAGTAAATAATAGTTGTCTTAAAATCATATTGCTCTTGTTCACCAAACTCCTTTCCATGAAGAGAAACGCAATGACAGTCCTCTCAGCTAGGCTGCCTCTTGAGCCACTGCGCCCTCTGTGGAGCCCTCTCCCCATCCATATGAAGAGAGGCTGTAGCCAGGTGGGGTTGGTCTCCTCTCCCAAGCAACCAGCAACAGAACAAGGGGACACAGTCTCTAGTTGTGCTGGGGAAGGTATAGGCTGGAAGTTAGGAGGAAGTTCTTCCCAGAGAGAGTGATTGGCATTGGAATGGGCTGCCCAGGGAGGTGGTGGAGTCACCGTCCCTGGAGGTGTTCAATAAAAGACTGGATGAGGCACTTAGTGCCATGGTCTAGTTGATTGGCTAGGGTTGGGTGCTAGGTTGGACTGAATGATCTTGGAGGTCTCTTCCAACCTGGTTGATTCTCTGATTCTATGATGATGTGTACTGCTCGGGAGAAGAGATGCCTACCAACCTCCACAGTAACACAAGCATAAGTTATCTATGTCTGAGGACCTAGATTTAGCAGAGCAGTGTCATTATTTTGTGTGTGTGTGTGTGGCTTTAGGCTACTTTTCAGACCTACTAATTGAGAATTCCTTTCCATGTAATGAAATACCAGTGTCAGTCACATGGGTCAGAAACCCAAAAGTTTGTGTCCAACTTTGTGTGGTCAAAAGTGCTCTGGAACTGGCCTTAACACCAGAAAATGTTGCATTTCTGATGAAGTAACATATCTGGTTTGTGGTTTGGTGTGAACACTCAGCCAGGCTGTGACAATGATTTGTAGCCTACTCATACTTCCACCTTGCCCATCTTGGGTCCCGTGCAAAGTGTGAGCTGAGGAGAGCCACCTTGGACTTTTCTATTGCCTATTCCCTGCTTTGGCTTAGCTGCAAACATCTCCTCCTGTGCATTTGCACATGCTCTGCCTGTGTTGACTGTTGCAGTCTCCAGGAGGAAAGACAACAATAAACTGAGGATGAATCACCTGCATTCATGGCACACTACTGTAGCTGGTGGTACAAGTGACCTACCTATGGGAAGACTGGACCACAATGAGCCTGTCTGACTCTGTAGGAAGCTCTAAGTCACCTCACTGAACTGCAAAGGCTGAATAAATTCCTTGGCCTCCATGGAGTTTACCCTAATGACTCCAGGCTGCAGATATTTTCCATTTCTCCTTTTGAACTTGCTCTTTAATATTAACGAAAGTCATTATTAATTCCTTTTTTAACCTAAAGTGAAGATCATCATGACTGCCTGTCAAGTACGCACTAGCACTCCTTAAAAACAAGTATTTTATATAGCACCTTCAGATTAATATATATGCAAATAAGATAGCACAGATTAATTAGTATGCAAATTAAACCATGTGGTTTTTTGTGTATGCATCTGTCTTTCCAAGCCTGGACAGGCCAGCAGGTAGCTTGTGTGCTTCTTTATGAACCTATGGTAGCAGTGAAGCTGGCCCTGGTCTCTGATGTGCCTGTTATTTCATCTGCCTCTGCCCAAAGATACAACACTGAGAATTTAAAGGGTCTTCGTTTTTTCAAAGCAACTTTTCATGTCTGTAACTAAGCCACAGATCTTCAGTTAAGAGCATGTACTTAGACTTCAAAATATCACCTTTTCCAACTGCAATCACTAGTTAGATGCCATTTACCAAGTCCGAGTCACTAAAGTCTCTGTGAGATGACAGATTTTACCCAGGTCATTAAAATAACAGCAGTGGAAGTCAGAGGCAGGTCATTTGTAAGCACAGGAAAGAAAACCCAGCATTAGCAAATCTCAAATGGCTTGGGAGCCAGCTGTTCCTGAATCAGGAGGTTGATGAATAACAGTGGGGACAACACAGCAACTGTGCTTGAGGTTCTGCCCAAGTGTGACTTTTGTTGTGGTTTCTCTGTGATGAGAGGGACCAGACTCAGCCACTAGCTCCCTGGAAAATCCATCTAGGTGGTAGGAGCTGCAGGGACCTTAGGGGATGACAGCTCTGACAGGTGCATTTCCACTCCATTTGTCCTTCCCAGACTTCAGAATACATTTTCCACTCCAAACAGACTTGCACCCTACTTATACCAGAGAAACATGGAGTTTGTCTGCAGGTGGTAAAAACTAGAAGCTCAAAGAGGGCATCTATAGAGTCTTCTCATGGCCTGTGGAACCTTTGTGGTGCTCCTTCCATAATTTTCTTTCTCTTTTCCAAAACATCACGGCAGATTTCAGAGCATCTGGAGTAGCAGTGAGCCTTTCCAAAGCCTGTTTTCTCCCTGCCTTGTATCACTCAGCACACAAGCAGTGTGGGGCCAGTTTGGTGGGATACTTTGGTACAGCCAAGTGTAATTATGAGCCTTGGGGTGGAGCAACCTTCTGTTTAATTTAAGAACCTTTTCCCTATGTTTTGAGCCCAACAGTAAAAGTCTTGCATCCAGCTGCATTTCGTTGCCTCATTACTTCATAGATCATCTCAATAATCTGATTCCAGAGCTCCCACACTCTATTCCCACTTCTGCAGCCATCAGCCAAGTGAACTGGGTTAAATTTCTTGTGGCACAGAGGGGATTAGAATAGACTACGCAAGAGCCTAATTAGCAATCTTTTCCTTTTGCAACATATTGAAGTTTTCTAGGCATAGAGCCATATTTTTTCATAGCCTTTCTCTTTCCCTCCCTCTCTCTTTTTTCTTTCTTTCTTTCTTTCTTTCTTTCTTTCTTTCTTTCTTTCTTTCTTTCTGTCTTTCTTTCTTTTTTTTTTTTTTTGGTAGCTTCTAATATTTTATTAAGGGATAAGAGCATTATTGACAGTACAAGATACTTTCTTGCATACCACTAAGCATTAAAATGGAAAGTGCCAGATATACAAGATAAAAGTGAAACTAGAGCAGCTAGGCACGTTGCAGAAGCTATACATACAGCCATAATAAATGCCATACCAGTAATTTGCTTTTAGTCAGTACCTGCCTCGGGGCTCTCCTCCAAAGTCATTCAGTATTACCTGTCTAGGACAAGGAATAAAACTTTCCAATTTTCTTCCTCTAGCTGTGTTTCTGAAGCAGGCCTCTTTGTCCTGAGTTCCCTACTGTAGGCATTGTTCCCTGGAGAAGTGCAGGTGTCTCCTTCTGTCTATGTGTCCCACAGGCCAGCAGCAATTAAGAATTGCTTGGGAGTATGGTGTGTGTGTGTGTGTGTGTTCAAAGAAATGCAAGTTCCCTGAAATCAGAGCAAAACCCTCTGCACTGGATTGTGAACCTTTTAAAGACCTGTGCTTTGGTCTTGAGAGTTGGTCACTGACCATGTGTGTAGTCCTTGTGAGTAGTGGGCAGCTGTTGAAACAGTGAGCAGCGTGAGGAGGCTCTAATGGTCATTCAACAGTTGTTCCACTGCCATGGGAGCTTTTTCCCTTTACCCATGTGTGAAAGGTTCAGCTCCACGTCCTTCATCTACCTCATGTGAAGCTTTAATTCTTCTCCTGCAGCATTACTGAGTGCCCTGGGCAGTCAGATTTGATGCTTTTCCTCTGTCCCAATCGATGCTTAACGACTCTCACTGAAATGACCCGGGCAAACTCACCTTGAAGACTCAATGGTGTGTTGGGTCATTTCCAGCTTGCTTGTGTAGAACTGGAGCTGCCTCTTAAGGATCTGATTAAATTCTCCCTGAATTCAATACCAAAACTGCTATTAAAACCTACTTGACCAGGCCACGTGGTAACAACTGTTGGGTTTTAGTTTATTATAACAGTATCAAAGTTAATGCTGGCTCTGCAACGAACCCCTGGAACGGTGGAATAAGAAAAAGGTGGGGAAATGCTATTAATTCTGAGACAGATGTATTTATTTCAAGCAGATTATTCTTAGAAACACTCATAGCATTATTTACAAGGCTCTTTAAAAAATTGCAGTACGAGGAAACTGAGATTCATCACCGAGGTAAAACAGTTCATTATTATTTCTCCGATCAATTCCCCCAGCAGAATATGAATTACAGGATTTCAGGCAGCCTTTTCAAGAAACCTCTCTTTAAAAATTTACATAGCTTATAACAGATTGCCAGAAATATTGCAGGCAGCCATTAATTTGCTCCTAACCAATTAAAGCCTGTGCTAACACATGCACTGATATGCACATGCTTGTTCCTAATTTTTCTTCTGCAGTTAAGCATGAACAAAAAGGCATGCCTTAAAACTAAAAAACTAAAAAGAATTTGAAGGTGGTTTTGTGCTTTCTTTTTCTCAGACTCAAGGGCAAATATGGCTTTGATAAATATCATTCTCCCTTTTTTTTTCTCTTCCAAAGAAAAATCCTCTTTACAAATCACCACATTATTCCCCCCTCCCTACTGTTGATAGGCAGGCAGGTTTGCAAACAGCAGAATACCATCAGAAACAATGTTTCCTTTGGCTTTTAAGTTTATATTGTTTGGAGGTTATATTTAATTAAAGGATACTAGGTTGAAGAAAGCTATAGGACAATGGGATTTGGACTCTTTTTAACTGACAATGTGATTTACACAAATAGTGATTATCTCAATGCTCTCATGGGAGCCCCGAGTGTGAACTTCCTTATCTGCTCTTTTTGTTAGTGAGGATGGTGCTTGGTTAGGCAAATGTCATCACTTAGTAGTAATCTACATACCCAATAGGTTAGTGCATTAGAAAAGGGGGAAACAGCAACAGGAAGCTGGATAAAAATAGAAGAGTGGGAAAACAAGTTCTTTGTTCACCTGTAAATGTCTCCTGGTGTCTCAAAGCAATGCTGGCAGCTCTCATATCAAATCCACACTTGGTGGAATGGAGGCACAGGAGGACTCCTAGCTGAACCCAGGCCTTCTGCTTTGCCTCTGCGAATGAGAATCTGGTTTGTAGCCACCTATCACAAGAAATTTGGTGGAGCAGGTGGAGCAGCATGGTGTATTCACAGGGAACCTCAAGGCTGAGTCAACACAAACATGGCAGGTTCATCTTCAGCCAGCCTGCAGGAGCCTTGGCTTGCCCTGCAGTTCATGTAGGTCTCTGGGTTGGTTCAGCTCATGCCAGAGCTGTAGTAGTGTTTGAAAATTGTCATGGCCATTCAGGGTTCATGCTTCATACTCATTCTCCTGGCCAAGTAAAAGCCAGTATGAAAATTGCTCTGCAAAGCTGTGGCCACCCTTGAGAGTTATCCATCTGAGCTGCTGGCTGTGTTCCACAGGGCAAGAACTGAAATGAAGCATTTCCAAATTATATTAAAACCCAAGGAAGACAGATGAGGTTTTAAACGTTGTGATCCACGCTGCGGACTTTCCACTGTGTTTCCGTTCAAGCTGCAATATTATAATCAGCGTTAAAAGGCCTGAAATCACAGAATCACAGAGTACATATCTGATTGGAAGAGACTTTCAAGATCATCCAGCCCAGCCTTCTACCCTGCACTGAAGGGTCAACACTAAGCCACATCCTTATGCTGCAGGTCCACACGCTGTATGAACACTTCCAGGGATGGTGACTCCACCGTTGCCCTGGGCAGATCATTCCAATGTTTGATGACCCTTTCAGTGAATAAATGTTCCCTAATATCCAGCCTAAACCTCTCCTGGCACAGCTTGAAACTATTTCCTGTGCTCCTGTCACTTGCCACCATGGAAATACTGAGTTTATAACAGAAATACTACCATGTTCACACTCCTCTGTCTGGAAGTGTCAAAGCAGTCATGCACTCAGCATCAAAAGGCATCACAGGCACTGCTCTGGGAAGGCACCATCATTAATTTTCCTTCTGTTGTGGCAAGACTTGCCACCCTTCCATATATATAGTGCTACAAATTTCAATGGGAAAAAAAGAAATCAATTACACTTAAATATAATTTTTGATGGCTGCTCTAACTCTTCTGATTGGCCCAAACAAAAGACTCCAGTTTAATGTGTGTGTATTTTGAGCTGTGCTCCTCACTGACCCTCCAGTTTCATTTCCATTCCTCAGATGAGATGAATGGAGCGTGAAGCAGGTCATATCTCAAACCACTGACACATGGGTTACAGACAGAACTCGCAGGCAGGAGAGGCAGCCAGTTTGTAGATTAAATCAAAGCAGTTCTGAATAGATGGGAGGTCAGCAAGGGCCAGCTTTGACATTTGATAGGACCTTGTGATCAATCAACTCTTTCTTGGGTCTTCCAGATTTCTCGATGACAATGCTTCTTCGACTAAATAAATAAACCCAGATGGAACGTGCTGAAAGCTGCCAAAGAAGCTTTTGATTATGTAAAACAATAGGGATTAATTATTATCAGAGATGATAATAGCAGGAGCTGTTCAAAGCAGGCACCATGGAAGTTAGAGCTCTAATTGCAGGCATTTTATCTGCATGCAGTGGTAATAATTTTTTTGCATGGTGTGTGTTATATCCCTGTGACTTTGGTAATAATCCAAAAGCGTGGTAGCAAATCCCAGTTGTTTATGGCACACAGGAGTAATCAGGAGTCTCTGACTAAAAGCCTACTGTTATGTTGAAAGGAAGGCTGAGGGATGTTCAGGCCTTTGATGGAATTTGCCCCCTGCTAAGTCATTTCTGCCAGGATGATTTATCTGGAGGAAAATATAGGAACATCCTTGAGAGGAAAATGTTTGGCTTTGGGCATGGACCAGATCTCATGAAATGAAGCAATTTTGCCCATCGCTGTCTGTGTGGTCTTTGCCACATAAACATGATCTGACAGAAAAAGCTTCTTAGGGGAGTATTTGCAACACTGTTCTATGTCAGCCCTGATTTTGCCTCTCTGAAAATTTTCCTACAGGTAGAACCCATTGGAAAATCCTCCATTTCAGTGTGTTTGTTCTTGGAGACAGCATCAAGCTGTTCTGGGATGGGATGCAGCCTAGGAGGGGCTGTTGTAACCAAATGGAGCTGTGCTCTCACAAGGTTACATGCAGATTGTTTCAGTTGTATTTTTCCACCCTTAGGAAAATAAATGATATGGCTTCTTGTTCTCCTTCTTTGCTTTGTGCAAGAATAAGAAATACAGCATCTATCTGGGGGGAGCTGGCTGTGAAATCTTATTAGAAATCATTGTGAAAATATTATTTTTCAGGGAAAATATTAAATTTGAGGAAAACTGCCAGAAGTTTCTTTTTGGAGCAGAAAAGAAAAATAGATACAAAAGCCTCATTTGATGGCAAGGGACGTGCTGCAATGAAATGGAGAAGAGCTGATGAGGAAAGCAGGATTTGGAAGTTGGTTTAGAGAACAGTGAATTTCCCTAGTGAGCCACAAACTTCCCTGTGTGGTCTTAGCCTCTAGCTCATGGTTCATAGGCTAGGGCTAACATTTCCTTACCTTGGGGGATAAACTCCTTTCATCTACAACAGTATAAAGACAGTAGGTACTGCAGTGATGGAGAACCATATAAGTAACTTGACAGGCAGAGTAATGGGCTTGTGTTTCAATGCTCTGCTAAGTAAAACTCCCTGGGCATCCCTGGACATGCACTTTCAGGAGAACTGAAAATGTCAGAATGTCTCGTTGCTGTCGCAGGAATTCAGCTGAGCTGTGATCTCAGAGCGGTCAGTGCCATGCAAGGGCAGGGTCGGGGAGGGCCTCTGAGCCACGTAGTGCCCATCAAAAGATGTTAGCTTTCCCAAAAACCTGTTGATAGTGAGAAGATAGGAGAGGGGAATCTGCTAATGATAGACTGAGAGGCAGAGCTAGAAATTCCTCACCTTACCATTCAGCTTCTTCCAGATTCCTGCTATGGACTTCGGACGTGTCTAGTTCTCTGTGCTTTTGAAACTCAGGTTAGGAGCCTCTTGGACATAAGGCCCATCCACATGCTTGCCAGTGCTCTCATTCTGTGCCAAGGCTTGCTCACCCCATTGACTGTTAAAACCACTGTGAGAAGCAAAAGACTGTTTTACACTGGGGAAGGGTCACAGCAGCACCTCTGGCTGGGGAGAAGAGTGCAGAGGAACCAGTTCTAGTCTGAATCTCAACTGCTGCTTCAGCTGAGGCTCTGAAACAGCTTAGAAACAATCTGCTTAAGTATAATCACAGGATCACAGGATGTTAGGGGTTGGAAGGGACCCAAAGACATCATCTAGTCCAACCCCCCCCTGCCAGAGCAGGACCATACAATCTAGCTCAGGTCACAGAGGAACGCATCCAGATGGGCCTTGAAAGTCTCCAGAGGAGACTCCACAAACTCTCTGGGGAGCCTGTTCCAGTGCTCTGTGGCCCTTAATGTGCAACTGCATTTTATTACTTCATTTCACTTCACAAGAACCCTGCTCTTAGGTTTACAATTGAGAAGTTAACCCTTAGCTCCACTGAAATACTGGGCTGTCTTACTTTCCAGGCTGGCAATGGTCTACAGAGATAAATGGCATCTGGCATGGCTTTACCCCCCAGAGGGCACACAAGAAAAGCAGTGAACAGGCAAATCCTCAGGGAGCCTCTGTTCAAGGACAGATCTAGGGCAATGATAGCAACTGGGAATTGTTTCCTGCAAAGCTAAACCAATTAACTTTGGGCTAGTAGAGACGAAGTGCTGAGACTTGGGGAACAGCTTTCACTAAGAGGTAGCATTACTGTTTCCCTGGAAGTGAAGAGCCAGCAACGGGTACCCACTCTGTGTCACAGATTGGATCTTCCCGGACAGCCTGCAGAAACACTTTGGCTTTTTTGCAGGTATCGGTCTTTGCAGTAGAAAGCCTGGGGTGTTTAACTCACTGCCTCCCAGCGATTTGATTAGCTATCAACGGGCTTCAGGAGATGAACTCTGGCAGCAGTGTGAGGAGCCTGCATAAAATCCTCAATCTACCTCTTCTTCTGCTAAAACTGTTTCCATTTTTAAGGATCTGTGGCAAGCAAGTTATTCTGAATATTTTCTGTGTGTTTCCTTCCTCTTCCACGTGCTGGCTTTGATAGCAAAAGGGCAGCAACCAAAAAATGGTTTGAATTTCTTCCATTGGAGGGAGGAGCAGATGCAGACCTGATGTAATGAAGTACTACACACAATGCATACATATGCCTGCATTGAGGAAGGAGACTCTCCTAGGCCATTGGGACATCTTTTTCCCACACCCTTCCTCGATCCCCAGGAAGTCTGTGCCTGGTGTGAGATCTATCGCTTGCCTGCCTCTCTCCCACAGGCTCCTGAAAGGAGCTGTAAAAATACACAGCCTACTCTTTACATACAGGCTCATGTTGACAGATACAGAAAGACATGAGGCAGGAGAAAAAGAAACCATTTGGTAGAGTTGATCTTTATTGCTACAGATTAGCGAAATATGTCTGAAGGAAGCAAGAATGGCCCTTTTGAATCGCTTCTTGCATTTATTATACAGCCTGTGGGAGAGAGGAATGCTTGAGGCAGGCTTGCTGCACAATTTCCTGTAGCAGTGCCTGCTCTGTCTCTGTGTGTTGAAGAGCTCACTCGTGTAGGAGAGCCCAATATGATTAGAGCCATTTCTTTCCTCTCTGAGATTTGTCCTTCTGAAAGCGTCTTTTGACTTGAGCACCTGGTTTGAGATAAACCAATTTGTCACCATGATGTTTGATCATCCACTATGAGGAAGTGCAATTCAGACGCAAAGTGCTTATTCAAACAGGAGGATCGGTATTTAAGGATTTGTTTTAACCCCTGAGGTACTGAATTTTCTTTGTCTTTTGCACCAAGCAAACACTTAAAAAATATATCTGGTAGAGCCATAGATATCCAGCTATATAGAACCATAGAATCATAGAATCAGCCAGATTGGAAGACAGGCCCCAAGATCATCCAGTCCAACCTATCACCCAGCCTTAGCCAATCAACCAGATCATGATACTAAGTGTCTCACCCAGGATTTTTTTCAACATCTTCAGGACAGCGACTCCATCACCTTCCTGGGCAGCCCATTCCAAGGGCAAATCACTCTGTCAAGAACTTCCTCCTAACAGCCAGCCTAGACCTCCCCTGGCACAACTTGAGACTGTGTCCCCTTGTCCTGTTGCTGGTTGCCTGGCAGAAGAGACCAACTCCCACCTGGCTACAGCCTCCCTTCAGATAGTTGTAGACAGCAATGAGGTCACCCCTGAGCCTCCTATTTTCAAGACTGCACACCCTCAGCTCCCTCAGCCTCTCCTCATAGGCTTTGTGTTCCAGGCCCCTCACCAGCTTTGTTGCCCTTCTCTGGATGCTTTCTAGTATCTTAACATCTCTCTTGAATTGAGGAGCCCAGAACTGGACACAGTGCTAAAGGTGTGGCCTGACCAGTGCTGAGTACAGGGACAGAATAACCTCTCTTGTCCTACTGGCCACGCTGTTCCTAATCCAGGAATATCTCTCTCTATTTTTTTGGTGACTTTCAATCATGGCAATTAAAAGGTAATTGAGATACTTCAGCAGGATTAAAACATAGGATTGATATATCATTAGTCACACCATAATTTATTTGGGAAGTCTCTGCCCTACTTTTATTTCAAATAATCTTGCTCTCTCCTAATTCAAACAGTTTCCAGGCTCTACAAAACACTGCTTCCCCACTTTTATTCACAGCCTGTAAAGCCAACTCCATGCAAGCTGCCATGTTTTTCACGCTTCATTATTGTACATTTTCTAGCACGTAATGAACTATCCCCATGAAAATTTGCTGTGAATTGTCTTGTAATTGCCTAGATATGAGAGGAAATGTGGTTAGAGTAAAATAACATTAACGTTAAAAATAGGAAAATTGCAGTTAATCCATATGAAGAGAGATACTTCAGCTCATCACAGAAGGAAGCGAGGGTGCTAGATGAGTGCTGGTGGAAACAGGCAGCTCAACATACTTTTGGGAGCTGGCCCTCACGGAGAAAGCACACAGCAAAGGCATCATCACAGGGACAAGTCTCCTGCCCCAATGGTCATGTGAAAACTGCTTAAGATGTCACCATTTGCATTCAGGCCCTTGCATAAGGGGTGATCTCATTGCTGTCTACAACTACCTGAAGAGGGGCTGTAGCCAGGTGGGAGTTGGTCTCTTCTGCCAGGCAACCAGCAACAGGACAAGGGTACACAGTCTCAAGTTGTGTCAGGGGAGGTATAGGCTGGATGTTAGGAGAGAGTTTTTCCCAGAGAGAGTGATTGGCATTGGAATGGACTGCCCAGGAAAGTGGTGGAGTTGCCATCCCTGGAGGTGTTCATGAGAAGAGTGGATGAGGCACTTAGTGCCATGGTCTAGTTGACTGAATAGGGCTGGGTGCTAGGTTGGACTGGATGATCTTGGAGGTCTCTTCCAACCTGGTCGATTCTATGGTAAGAAAGATATTAAATAGTTGAAGCAAAATCTGAGAATCTCTCAGTCATTATGGGGAGCTGGATTGAGTTAATTTGTGAAAAATTGTATAGCAGGGCCAAAAGAAAGAAGAGGAGGAGGAGGAGGAGGAGGAGGAATTAATGACAGGGAATCCTAGAAGTGAAACTACAAAAAAAAAAAAGGGCAATTTGCAGAAAATGCAAATGTAGCTGTAAAAGTGAAGAAAAATGTGCAGTCCACAGGGAGGTGATCCTCATGCTGCAGGATATTCTGCAAACCGGCCTGGAGAAAACTCCAGAGGCTGTCACTATGGAGCAAATCATTTGCCTAACAGTGAGCAGGGCTGAGTGATCTAATAAAGCTTTTCCGTTCCTTGCGTCTGGGACTGGGAAATTAATGCTGGATGCGGTGCCAAAGTATGTATGTTAAATGCATCTCTGTCAGCGTTGGGTAGAAGTTAATTTTGTATGTTGATGATAGCATAATCCGTACCACACTGTACCAAAAAGAAAGGCAGGCAGTTAACCTGGGAGCAGGGAATGTTTATTTCATGCTTGCCTTGGGGTAAGAACTAATGGCAAATGTTGTAGAAACAGCATGGTAGATACCATCTTGTCTTTTATTTAAGTGTACTGATTTATCTCCTGCGGGAGGTGGTGGAGTCCCTATCAGCTCTTGAGTCATTTAAAACTCGACTGAACAAAGCGCTCATGAATAGACTCTTGGGAGCAATCATGAACTGCTCGGGGATGGACAAGATTAAATACGAGGTTTTTTATCCATCTATCGTTCCGTGGATATAGAGTAGTAATCGCACGGGTGAGAGCAGGGCACTGAAGTGAGGAGACTCTGCTGTCCCCTGGCTAGGATCTTGCCCAATCTCTGTGCAGAGCAGAGAGGAAAGTGCTGCTGCGATCAGAGAATGTTAGGGGCTGGAAGGGATCTTGAAAGGTCATCTAGTCTAACCTTCCTGACAGAGCAGGACCACCTTCTTTTTTTGTGTGTTTGGTGGGTTTTTGTTTGTTTGTGTTTTACAGTCTAGGTCTTTTTTTGTAATTGTTTTTGTTATCCCACTCCTCTGCCATCTCCCTCCTTTCCTCTCCATTTATTTCCTCCTATCTTCCTCCTTTCCTTTCCATCTTCTTCCTTTCCTCTTCATCTTCTTCTTTCCCAACTTCCTCCTTTCCTCTCCACTTCCTTCCTTTTCCCTACCTTCCTCTTTTCATCTCCATCCTTTTCCTCTCCACCTCCCTCTTTTCAGCATTACCTTCCCTTTCCACCATATCTGTCCCCGTCCCACCCCACACCCACATTTCCCCCAAACCCAAAGCACCTGGGTTCTGTTGGAGTTTCCTCCCACCCCACACCCACATTTCCCCCAAACCCAAAGCACCTGGGTTCTGTTGGAGTTTCCTCCCACCCCACACCCACATTTCCCCCAAACCCAAAGAACCTGGGTTCTGTTGGAGTTTCCTCCCACCCCAGGTGTGACTACTTTGCTCTCCCTGCCCATTCCCCTATTTAATTGGCCTCAGGTAAGGCAGAAGCCCCAAGTTTGCCCAACTGGGCAGAGGATCTTCCTCCTGTCACCACTGGTGAGTCCCTATGGTGTGCACTGGGTGAATGGGAGTGGGATCTAAAGGCCGGGGGGCCTGGTGGCCCCCTGGTTAGCTAGGATAGAGATTTGATGATCATACTAACATCACCAATGGGTGCTGGTTGGGCCTCCTTACTTAGGCTGAGCTCCTTTGTGTTTAGCTCCTTCTTTCTGCTCACTTATGGTGAGTTTAAGTACTTGGCTGAACTGGAGGTTCGTGAGGGAATAGTATTGTGTTGTCACACAACTGTTTCAGTTGGAAAAGCCCTCTAAGATCATCAAACCCAACACCACCATGGCCACACATTGCCTGAACACCTCCAGGGGTGATGACTCCACCACTGCCCTGGGCAGCCAGTTCCCATGCCTGACCACTCTTGCAGTGAGGTGGTCAAGCATTTATCCTTGCCTCAGAGTGTTTAAAATCGAAACCTTGAAAAATATTACAGAATCATTGAATGTTACAGGTTGGAAGGAACCTCCAGAGTCAAGTCCCACCCCTCTGTCAAAAGCAGGATCACTAGGGGTAGTCTGCACAGGAATGCATCCAGGTGGGTTTTGAAAGTCTCCAGAGGAGAAGGCTTTCCACAGCCTCTCTGGGCAGCCTATTCCAGTGCTCTATCAGCCTCACTGTGCAGAAGTTTCTCCTCGAGTTGAGCTGAAATCTTCTATGCTCCAGTTTGTATCCATTGTTCCTTGTCTTATTACTGTGCACCACCAAAAAGGGATTTGCCCAATCCACTTACGACCCACCCCTCAGATATCTGTAGACATTGATAAGATCCTCTCTCAGTCTTCTCCAGACTAAACAGCCTCAGGTCTCTCAGTTTCTTTCCAGGGGGCAGATGCTCAAGGTCTCTAATCATCCTTGTGACTCCCTCCAGCAGATCCCTGTCTCTCTTGAATGGGGGAGCCCAACATTGGACACAATACTGCATTACATACTCTTGAAGTATGTTGTGATGGTTTGAGTGTTACCTGATCCCCACACACACTTAAGGAAAATCACCCACACTAGACTCAGCAGCTGGAAATTAAAGAATGAAGCTTAGCACAATATACAAGCAGGTATTTACAATCTATACAGCTGTAGACAGAAATATACAAGTTATAAAGGTAATACAGAAACACAACAGCCCTCCCAGAAACCAGACCCCCAGGAGGAGCTCTCAACCACCCTTCCACCTTCTTCCCACCCCTCTACCTTATCCCAGACTTTGTTTTACAGTCAAGGTGAATTTGGAGGATTGGCCAGGGGGGTTAAGAAGCAGACAGATCAGGTAGCAAGTAAGAGGGAAGTGCAGCCCCAAAGCCAGAGAGCAAACTCTGTTGTATAAGAACAAGAGCACAAACACAGACATCTCAGCAAGCCTATGAATGCAGGAGACATCACCACTGTTTCCTTTTCACAGCCTATAATCTAATTCCTCTCACGAAAATATCTCAGCTTGGCTCAAACTAGCACATATGTAAAGTAAACTCCTCAGGCTATGTGCTTGCTTGTTGTGACCTGACAACCACATTCCTGGGCACTTCTTCCATCCTTGCTCAGTCACAGCATAAAGCAGCATTTGGAGAAAAGGTACATGCTTAGAATCAGAGAATCAACCAGGGTGGAAGAGACCTCCAAGATCATCCAGTCCAACCTAGCACCCAGCCCTGTCCAATCAACTAGACCATGGCAAAGAGTCTCATCCAGGCTTTTCTTGAACACCTCCAAGGACAGCAACTCCACCACCTCCCTGGGCAGCCCATTCCAATGCCAATCACTCTCTCTGGGAAGAACTTCCTCCTAACATCCAGCCTATACATCCCACACACAACTTGAGATTGTGTCCCCTTGTCCTGTTGCTGGTTGCCTGGCAGAAGAGACCAACCCCCACCTGGCTACAGCCTCCCTTCAGGTAGTTGTAGACAGCAATGAGGTCACCCCTGAGCCTCCTCTTCTCCAGGCTAAACAACCCCAGCTCCCTCAGCCTCTCCTCTTAGGGTTTGTGTTCCAGGCCCCTCACCAGCTTTCTTGCCCTTCTCTGGGCACATTCCAGTATCTCAACATCTCTCTTGAATTGAGGAGCCCAGAACTGGACACAGTACTCAAGGTGTGACCTGACCAGTGCTGAGTACAGGGGCAGAATAACCTCCCTTGACCTACTGGCCACACTGTTCCTAATACAGGCCAGGATGCCTTTGGCTCTCTTGGCCACCTGGGCAAGATGTGGCCTGACCAGTGTTGAGTACAGGTGAAGAACAACCTCCCTTGTCCTACTGGCCACGCTGTTCCTTATCTACCAGTCCCTCCAGGTCCCGTTCTCCCTGGCTGCTTGTCACGTGTCTCCAGGGCGTGATGTTTTCCAGCCATAAATGCACATGGCTGTCAGTGTGATGAGATAATTATTTCATTGGTGGGATTTCAAGAAAAATATGGGCCAAAAACTTCCTTGTTCTACTCATAAGAGAAACTTCATTGAATTTCAAATCCCCATTCTTCCAAGTGAAACTGATTTGGCCCTAAATCATAATTCATCAGCATGTTGGCACCGTGCAATTTAAATCTTTTCCACAACAAGGAAATATATCTCTCTTTTTTTAAGTATATTAAAATCAATATTGATTATTCCAAGCAGCAACATCACATTCAGAGCTGTAAATCTTGAGGTTTGGGGTGGGGTTG